>CM076710.1:77955000-78315000 GCA_038501285.1 Penstemon eatonii
AACACAATTTACGACTTCTCAGTCTCATATCATACAATACAAGTCAAGAACATAGAACAACTGGGCGACCAAGTTAGGGTACTAGGTCACAAACATATATTATAGTAGCCAAAGATACAATCTAATTAGAACGACCTTAAAGAGTCCGAATATATAGTCTAGTGCTTAACACGGCTTCCAAAAAGTAGTAACTTCTTCCAACAAATGTCATCATCAATCCTCTCTTTTCGATAATTTAGTCCATTTCGAGACACGTCGGACATATAGTATGGAACCTCTCCCGATAAGAATTCGAACTTCAATTTGACACTTCGAAAAACTAATCTTTCTAGTGATTATAGAATTCGTACAATTAACATATTTTTCTATTTTGTCAATACTAAGTAACTATGTAAAAACTGAATAGCTTTCATGAACAGAAAACCCCACGAATTCCCTAAAAATGTATTGAAAAACTAGAGTTTATTTTAACCATAGAAGAGAAATTGACGTGTTAGAAATTCGGCTGGCTTATTTGAGCCGTAACTTGAAAAAACTAACTTCGTTCAAATTCATCTCAAACATTACTCCTCACTCGATGCAACAAATTTTGTGCTTCCTATGAAATACTACTAGTTTGGGTGTAGCACCAAGATGAAATTAGATTTAATCGATTCTCAGATTATTTGAACCTTACTTGCTACTAACACACAACTCGATCAAGAATCAGAATCAACACATTCGAACTGCACCATTGATTGCCTCAACAAATTTAAGGGAACTGGAAGGAAATGTTACACTTGATTTTGACCAATTTTGACCTTAATTTCTAATTATTATTTTTTTGCTCTATAGTTGTCTTCAATGAAAAGAATACTAGTACCACCACTTAGATAAAGTCAACACTGAAACAATTGAGTGATTGATGATATATTTTTGCCAATAGAGAAGATTTCCATACTGACATGTCTAATTTTTCAGAGTCATACAGAAAGGAGAACAAAACCACTAGGGCTACATATAACAGTCGAGAATTCCTTCCCAATTTCATGTCCGAGAACATTGTCTTCACAATCATTTTATTGTACAGAAATCAAAGTAGAGATCCAAAATGGACAAATACTGCCAAATACAAATCCCCAGAGTTGCTTTATCCTCTGATTTTAGCTCACTGCAGTTCTGGAAATAATTAATGGCAACATAACAACAAAACTAGAAAACTAAAACTTATAAACAATAAATTCAGATACAGTAAGATGGATAACATCACAAAGTATGATTGTAACTTTTCGACATGGTAGGTTATGAATGGTTACCATGTTGAGTAGTCTAAATTATAAGCACATATAACTATCCAAAACTTAACCAAAAAGCCTTGCATAATCTTCTCCTCAACTTAAATAAAAAAATTCACATATAAAAGTAGAAAGACAAAAATATAATATCTGACTTCCCGATTATACCATCTATGTTCTACCACTAACCAACTAACTTATAACATTGCATGATATGCTGTATGGAACTTACTGCAAATGTAACTTTGTAATGCACATACAATGATACAAGTGTGAGCATGAAGACTCCTAAACCAGTAAAGTTGGCAATTAAACATGCATCAAGTACAAGGACCCCAAATCGGATCTCTGATAAGGAGATTCTAGGCATGCATAGGCTACCATCCAAAAAAATTGCCTAATGAGTCCTACTGGGCTCACTGAACCGATCCGGCATCATCTGTTATATCCTTCGTCGCATAAGAACCAAGCACATAACTAATCTATTGGTCACATCTCACTAAGTTGATGTTCTTGAGAACTTCATTTGTGTATCTTCTTAGAATAAATCACATTATGTAGCAAAGGATCATTGTTTTAAGTATGTTTACAATATAACAATCCCCAACATATCCATTCATTGGCAGGAACAACATTTTAATTCTTTGAATATTATACTTTATATAAATGTTTATATGTTCGAGCTGAACTAAGTAATGATTAATCACAGAGTAGGCAAACCACATTCTTCAGGATATATAAGTATATTAAAATCAAGAACTGGCTTTAGCCTGATCTTTCAAAAAATTCGACTATTTTAGTTGTTACCTATTCTTCTCAATTGATTAAAATATATAGAATCTTTAAGACAAACAAAAAGCAGTCAAACAGGGAAATATAGTTTTCATTAAAGCCCTAAAAAGCATCTGAATAAGTCAGTGTTATCAATGCCGTGGTAAGCAATTGTATAAACGACATAAATTAATGCGAGAAAGTTTCAAGTTATTACTGGATCTAAGGGTCATCATGTATACTAGCGGTGAGCCATTTAGATAGACGTAAACACATTCTTTGCAAAAGAGTGTTTACACTATGCATGCGTGAAATTAAGCATAGATGTGATGTTCAGTATTGTTAATATAAACATGTCACGATAAATATCATAAAATTACCTAATGGTGGTCATCATGTCCTTCCCATGGATGCCTCCAGCCCTAAGAGAATGCAAACCATTTCAAAAGTACTCATTAGCTGAAATCAATAGATAAGAAAGAGAAGGAGTTGACACAATTTAATCATACTATAGGAGATTGAAAAGCATAACATCTCACCAATACCACAGGACCATCTTGCTTTGCCCTATAGAGAACCCAAAACCTGAGAAAAACACATCAACAATGTTAAAGAAACATGTTCGCTTTGCAATTATATATGTGAGATGATTCAAAGCTTTCAATAACATTAAATAACTTTTTGAATAGCATTACAAGTCATGCCAAGTAAACAATGCACAAAACAACACAGGTATTCAATTAGCAACTATCTTACAACTCCTTAGCATCTAGGAGTTTTATTCTTAAACTTACATAAATTGCATTTTTCTCATTGTCAGAAATTATCTTGAAATTAGAACACATCAATACTATTGTATTCAAATTATCCATAATGCGGTTATTAAAAGTCTCGAGGCATCACTGTTCTTATCAACAATGAGGTAGAGGTCCTAATATTTCTCTTCTTAACAAAGATACTGCAATAAACGTAAGCCAAAGTTGAACAAAGTTCGCTTGACATCACCACCATACAAATCATGTAAAAAGTTCTCCGATAGAAAATCCATAACAATTGGCCTTCATATCTGAAACTTAAGAAATTAGCAAATAACCTATTCAGCTATTCTTAATTCTTCAGTAACTTAAACACATAATGTAGGTCTTCCTCCACATCATCCCCCTTGATTGAACAGATCTTACACAAACAGAAAATCAGGAATCCTCTTCTAAACTAAATTAGAAGTCCCGATATAAAAAAAAAAACAAAGAAAAACAAACTTCCAACATAAAATCTTCAATTTGAAAAACAACAATTTAATTCGAGCCCGATTCTATTTGATTTCACGATATACACAGATCTACATAGCTAAAACATTAAGCTTAAAAGTTAATAAACAATTCCGATTTTATTACCACATGACAGCACAGAGGCCTTTTCCGGTGACAGTATGCCAGCGCTTGGGTTGATGAATGGTTACGCCTTTGTAAGTTACGCCATGGCCGTGGCCGTGTCCTCCTGCCATTTTTTCTTCACGACTATATTTTTCCTTAAGAATACTGCTGGGGTTCAATTTGATGAATGATGAATGACACGTCTACGCCGATTTGGGATAGAGAAAGGAGCTGAAGGTCAAAATGGGAATTTGACTTCCTCTGGAGATAGTAGGATGGAGCTGTTCAAAGACTGGACGTTAAAGTCCAACGTTAGCCAAATCACGAAATTATGGGCCATCTGGCCCAAGTTGATATTCCTGCTATTTGGGCAAACCCAAAATTTCGTTACTGGACTTTCTGCCTAATTGGTCTGGCCGTCTGGAGATCTTAACAAAAGTTCGTTGTCAGATTTCTGTCCTTTGAAATATCACCTTTTATTTTAAAGTGAAATGCACAAGTACGTGATATTCTTAAATAGGGCTGTCAATGGGTCGGATTATGGTCGGATCATGCTCGTCCAGATTCGGCTCCATTTATATCGGATCGAATTCTGTCGGATTCGGATCTTGTTCGGATTTTGCTCGGATCTAGATTTTTTGAATCCAACGGATCTTGGTCGGATTTGGCCGGATATCGGATATTTTTCGGATCCAATAAATTTGTATTTAAAAAGTTAAATTAATATTTTTTTCCTAAAATAAGTTTATATCTTTTCAATTTTATTTAATTTTAGCTCACATTTTCAAAGTTTTTTTACTATATTCATATTTGTAGAATGAATATATTGGTTTAAATAAATTTATAAACGAATTATAAATTACTATCTTCTTAAATTGACGTTGAAATATTATTAATGATACTTATTTTTATAAATCATTTTGTATACATATCTTTCTTTTTATTTGTTGTCGGATACGGATCTTCAACGGATCGGATCGACCTAAATCCATATTCGCTCCATGAGTTTCGGATTTCGGATCTTTATAATCGGATCAGGTCCATCGAATCTCTAATCGGACAATTATCCTAATAAATCGGATCGAATTCGGACGGATTCGGATTGAAATCCGCCCCATTGACAGCCCTATTCTTAAATAGCAAAATTTTGTATATATTACCTTTATTGGTAAAAGATCTTGTGTTAAATATTTATTTGTCAGTTTCCATATAAATAATGAAGAAAAAAATTCACTCACACTAAGTCAAAAAAAACATTACGGCTTTGGAAGGAGGGTAATATTTGTTAACAAAAAAGTATTTTTTACTAATAAAAATAATTTTCTGCAGTTTTTGCATTTTGCTCTTTATTTAAGATTGCCAAACATGAAATCTTACGTTAAATGAAAAAATATTAGTGAAATATAATGCCATTTTTTAATTTCAAGTTCATGTAAATACTATTAATACATACAAATAATGTTAAGCGTTCCATGAAGAAAAAGGAACTTCTTAATTTTTCAGACTGTATAATGCTAGTTAGGGCTGTCAATGGGGCGGATTTCAATCCGAATCCGTCCGAATTCGATCCGATTTATTAGGATAATTGTCCGATTAGAGATTCGATGGACCTGATCCGATTATAAAGATCCGAAATCCGAAACTCATGGAGCGAATATGGATTTAGGTCGATCCGATCCGTTGAAGATCCGTATCCGACAACAAATAAAAAGAAAGATATATATACAAAATGATTTATAAAAATAAGTATCATTAATAATATTTCAACGTCAATTTAAGAAGATAGTAATTTATAATTCGTTTATAAATTTATTTAAACCAATATATTCATTCTACAAATATGAATATAGTAAAGAAACTTTGAAAATGTGAGCTAAAATTAAATAAAATTGAAAAGATAATAAACTTAGTTTAGGAAAAAATATTAATTTAACTTTTTAAACACAATTTATTGGATCCGAAAAATATCCGATATCCGGCCAAATCCGACCAAGATCCGTTGGATTCAAAAAATCTAGATCCGAGCACAATCCGAGCAAGATCCGAATCCGACAGGATTCGATCCGATATAAATGGAGCCGGATCTGGACGAGCCTGATTCGACCAGAATCCGACCCATTGACAGCCCTAATGCTAGTTTTATCTAAATTCAAGTCACGACTAGGGGTGGCATAATGGGTCTGGACCCAATGGGCCGGCAATGACCTGCCCAGACCCATTAAGACCCAACCCATTAGTGAACATAATTAATTGGGTTGGGTTGGGTCTGGGCACATATTAAATTTGAAAGGTCTTTAACTGGGCCTTTAACGGGTCCTTAACGGGTCTAAATAATTAAAAGTCAAGCCCTACTATCTGCACAAAACAGCCAGTCTTTTTTCTCATCTCTCTCTCAGTTTCTTTTCAGTCTCCATGAAAAGTTAAAAGCCAAGACAAAATTCTTTTTCAAATTAAATTAAAATAACTTACGTAGTATTATTATTATTCACACACATGTGACTATTTCAAATGTTTCGTTAATTATGCTCTGCTCCATATATTTTTTATAATTATTAATTCTTGTGCCGCCACCTCAACTTCATTGCAATGTGAATATGTGATTGTGACTCACGACATAACTTAAAGTTAAATAAACTAAGATCAATAAATATCTAATAATTTGGATTAATTCATGGGTTTCGTTATAATTTGGCAACTCGTAAAAGAAAAGCATTCGTTTCCTCATCAAATAGTACAACATGAAAACCAATTTAAATACATTTTTAAACCCACCAAACCTCAATAAACCACGAGAAATTATTAATATAAATCAACGGATTTGTAACTAAATATTCCTGCACACAACTGAATTTACACTGGTTCTTTTGATTTTGGCCCCGTAACTGTGCAAGTTAAAAATGTTCATATTTTAGAGATAGCAAGCTTGATCAGATCCTTTCTGAGTATTTTTCCTGATGGATTTTTGGGAATGGAATGCACAAATGCAACTCTCCGAATCTTCTTGTATGGAGCCACCTACGGGCAGTTAATTGTTGAAAACATCACTTAACAAAAAGAGAAATAAAGTGCAATTCCAATACTTTTAAGTCACTTCTTGACTAGTAAAAAGCAACAAATTAAATTTTAGTTCACCTGTTTAGCAATGAAATCCATGATTCTTCTCTCTGATAGTGTACTTCCTGTTTTGCGTACAACATATGCCATGGGAACTTGTCCTGCTTCCTTATTCGGGAACCTGATGCAACACCAAAATAAAGTATATATAACTCAATCTCGATACATTGCTCTGACTCTGAACCGTGTTCGATCTGTTCAATTATTAGTTCTTATAAATCAAAATTGGCAAATATATATATGTGTTAAAATAGTTGCTACTCCAAATAGACCAGCTGTAATGTATCAAAACTAGTCAACAACTTACGGTATAAC
Source organism: Penstemon eatonii (assembly GCA_038501285.1). NCBI lineage: Eukaryota > Viridiplantae > Streptophyta > Magnoliopsida > Lamiales > Plantaginaceae > Penstemon > Penstemon eatonii. The sequence continues at coordinate 77,961,848 of CM076710.1, forward strand.
AGCAGCATCAACTATTTCCGGGTGAATTAGTAACAACGCCTCCAATTCTACAGGGGGGACCTGAGAAATTATTTAGCTTAATTAGCAATGAAAATTGCAGCAATGTATCTTGGCTCATGAATTTAATGATTTCAGAGTATTGATTATAAAGAAATAGTATTGAACATTTGGCCCAATCAAGTTATATACGTTTTCATTTTCAATAATACATGCTGCCGTTAGAGTCTTTTAGCAGTAAAAGTATAATGTAGAAAATATGTGTCCAGAGTCATGTATTTAAGAAATACATGAAACGTATATCTTTTGTATAAATATAAATTTTTGAGGTTTGAAGTTAAGAAAATTTAATGTTTCACACATGAAATGAAATGAAAATGCACATATATATAAATATATCCAAACAATATCCAGAGTCCCATTGGCATACCTGATAACCTTTGTACTTGATGAGTTCCTTTAATCTGTCGACCACAAAAACGAATCCATCCTCATTAATGTAGCATAAATCTCCTGTTTTTAACCACCCGTTTGGATCTAGAGTTGAGGATGTCGCCTCTTCATTGTTAAAATAACCTGCAGTAGTCAAATTTAACGCGTGTACTACTCTAAGTTACTCAAGGTTTAATTCAACTTCGACTGATAAGATCAACTCGTTTAATTCAACTTCGACTGATAAAATTGTCACATTTATCAAAACACGTGAGGGTAAAGTGTCATGATATTATCATAACACAGGGGATAAAGTGCAACATTTAAATATATCAGAGAGACAATATGAAACTTTTATAATTTACAATAGGGTTAACTCTTATTTTTTATATCACATGAACGTAGATTGACATTATGAATATCACACAAAGGTAAATTGTCATTTTTTTTTTATCTACTAGACTGTGTATTCACAGCTCGGACCGAAGAGTGCAAGGGTATAGGTCCTCCCCAGTGTGGTGTCTCCAGTAGGATTCGAACTTGAGTCTCGCCTCTGGGGGTCGCAAGTCATATATTTTACGGACCTGGTATTTCTTTTAGTAACTCATACCATTTTATATAACATAGCATCAAATTTGAGTTCTATTCATTTGAGGAAATGTAGAAATGTTGTTTACTTTTTCCGGAACACTAAATTGCTAAGGGTGAAATACAGTTTCCCCCCTTAAAGTAGGGATTGTATTGGGATAGTATCAATTGTCCTCCAAAGTATTATTTGTAACACTTACCCTTTTATTATAGTTTTATGGTTTTTATTCCAAAAATAGCCCCGTCCTTTTCATAAATAATAAATTTCTTTATTAATTATGAATCTATTTATCCACCAAACAATATTATGTTTCATTTTTTTTTGTTTCCTTCATTTTTTCGATCTCAAAATTTTTCTTTATTTTCATCTCATTTTTTTCTAACAAAAGGAAACCAAAGAAATGAAGAAATAGAAACAAACACCGTTTGATGGATAGATGAATTCAAAATTAATAAAAAAAAAATTTATATAAAGAAATGTAGAAATTGAAACATAATATTGTTTAGTGTCAAACTTGAATTTGCGAGAAAATTTTTGATGGAGAATTACTTAATATTTTGAATAATAATTCGTACAGAATGAGATAATTATCACCAAATAAAAACTTAAAAAAATAAAACATAAAATAAAGAAAACGAATTGAAATAGAAATAATGAAAAAAATTGAGACATAAAACCGAATGAAACACAAGAAATGAAGAAATTGAAATATAATATAGTTTAGTGGATGGATTGGAGAATTCATAATTAATAAACATTTTTTTGAAAAATTAATAAAGAAACAATTTATTTGTTATAAAAGAGGCAGGGATAGTTTTGAAATAAAATGTTCAATACTATAACAGCGAGGAGTAAGTGTTACAATTGATACTTTAGGGGATAATTGATACTATCTTTAAACTTTAAGGGAAAACTGTAATTCACCCAATTGCTAATGAGACATGGTCATTTAGACAAAATTAAGTGTTTTGGAATCTACTGCATTGGAGTTCTTGCTTGTTTTTCAGCTTAAAATCAAAAATCGTCTTAGAATTAGAAATTGACCACTATAAAAATAAAGTAATAGGCCCACCAAACGTCATTCAAGCACTCTAAAGTTAAATTAAAACAAAACCGACCACAAATCGATAAATGAAGACGACGACTGCATAACTAATCTAGACAATGGTATATAAACAAGCTGCCGGTTGATATAGTAACTTAATGTTGTATGTGTTTAATTAATTTATAGGTAATTTTTGTGAATTTGATTAAAATCAATATTATTATGTTATAAAATAGAGGATATTAGCCCCTTTTTCATCTATATAATTCATCACTTTAATTTATATTTTACCAGTTTATCCCCCTTTTTAATCGATTTCATTCATTTTACCATTTTAATAAAATTTTGTTACAGTTTTACCCGATATTTGATCATTTATAACCCAATTTCACTATATTTATTTTATCGATTTTTTTTTCCTTTTAAACAATTTTTCTACAAGTTTCATCTAGTTTTTTTCGGTTAATTCCTTCTTTTTTTTTTTACTAATTTCACTTATTTTTATAAGTTTAACACATTTTCGCCTATTTCACATATATTTTTACTGATTTCACATGTTCTTTTTTCACATGAACTTTCATTGATTTCACATGTTTTCTTCGACTTGACCTTCTTTCGTTGACTTTATTAAAATTTTCATCGATTTCATCCGTTTCTCACTAATGTCATCATTTCATCGGTTTCATTCTTTTTTAATGAATTTTATCCAAATTTTTATCGATTTTAAATGTATTTATCATTTCAGGGGCACTTTTTTTTTTTACTGTTTCACCCTTTTCACCAACATCACCAATGTGTTCACCAATATCATTTGAACTTTCATTGAAAATTTGATCTTATGCATGTTTTGATATTATTGAATGTTTATTATATTTTGTTATAGCCAGAGTAAAATTACGATCGATCCAATTTTAATTCTTTATATATATGTGTATGTAATAGAATGAAATTTAAGAGAATTTCGTTTTAAATTTTTGTATGTAGAGTGTTTATGACTTCTATTGTACTAACTCTATAAATTAATTTTTCACTTAAATCTATATTAATGCTGAAATATAATAGATTATATTTAAGGAGCTATTTGAATTAGTAATAGTGTTTTTTATGGCTCAGTAGGATTACAATTATAAAAATTGATTTTAGTGAGAATTTATAAATTTTAGGAGTTTATGTAGGAGATATAAGAATTCATGTCTAATTATATCTTTTCAATTATTTTTACATGTTTTGTCAGTTAAATATCACTTGACAACTTTGATAAGGATATTTTAATACGCACAAAAAAAGGTAAGAAATATTTATGATTTTATAATAGTAGATAGATAGATTAGATATATTGGAAGTAAATATATGAGATGAGTGCAGCTCAATATGCAAAATCTAAATTTATCGAAGGATAATTTGGTCGGCAATATTGCATAAAACATTCCAAATTAATCAATGATTTTGAGTATTCATTCCAAACTATATCACCGACCGAATTTTTTCCCGTTATATAATATTTTATTGGAATATAGTTCCACCGTTAATTATGAGACGAAAATTGTTCATGTGTCCGTTAAATTGCCACATGGCTGCTTATGTGTCATGAGTGAAAATTTTTAGCATGAACAATTATATAATATTGTGGAATTCGTCCCAATCTAATTATAAGATTTAACTGTCATTTCTATTAAATTAGAAATTTAATATTGGGACTAAATTAATGCAAAATGATAAATTATCGGACGAAATTCGACGTGTTGTTATAGTTTAGGACGAAACCCAAAATTAATAATAGTTTGAGACAATATTCCGAAAAAATATTAAATTACGGGACAAAATTCGATGAGGTGGTACAGTTTAGAACGGAAACTCAAAATCACTAATTAGTTTGGGACATTTTCGGCAATTTTACCTATTTAGTCTTCCAACATATATGTATAATATAATTTTAAAAAATAGTACAGGTCTAAAAATGTGTTAGAGTTCCACATAAAAATTATAAATACTTATTTCATTCAAAATAAATATGAGTTCCCTTTAGCATTATTTTGGGAAAAAAATGCAAAATACTCCTATATATTATAAAAAATTTGAATAAAATTATTCAGTGAAATGTTTATTACGTAGAATCTTTTTTATACTACTAAGACTAAAAGTTCAACATAAAATCTCTTATATGTACAAAATAGCTATGTCATTTTGAATCAATACATTTCAAGAAACCATTTTGTAAATTCTTCACGCTAATCCCTCCAATTTCACGTGAACAATTTAAATTAGGTAACTCTATTCTTTCAAACAACATAAATTAATAGTAGTAGTTAGTGCCTTAGTGGTTGCTATCAACTTATTATGAATTATTTTCTAGAAGACAAGAACAGGTCAATGTAGCTATATAATATTTACAAAATAATATCTAGTTATCTACCTATACAATAAGCAGCAATAAGTACTATCAAGTATCAACATTTTCTATTTACTTTAACTGCACCTTACGGGTGCACCCACTGCGTTAAAATTTTAAATTAGCACTAGAGATATATATAACATATAACATCATCACAAGAATTTTAATGAAATGTTCATTTCATTTTTATTCTACTTCGACTTCGACAAATTTTAGGCCAAAATGCCATTTTCTTATGACTTATGAAGTTGCATATTAATAATTACAATAAATAACACGAGGGAATGTCTACGTAATGTTAAATTTTTTTTAAAATATACCTTTGTTAAAATAGATAAAATGAATTGAAATAAGTATAAAAAGTTATATAAATATATTTATGATTACAAAGAATAAATATTAAATTGAATGTATGTTTTATAACTAAATATTTTCTAATTTTCATCATGTACAAATAATTTGAATATATTTAATAAATAATATTCTAAATATTAAAGATTGCCTAAATGCAAAAATGTCTCTCTGTATTTAGTTTAAGTGGAAAAATGTAACTATGTTTTAAAAAATTCTCTATGTTTTCTTTTTTTATTAGCAAAAATAATTTAATTTGAACTTTCTTCATAAATGACATATAGGGAGGTTAATTATTATCAATTTTTTTAAGTGAAACAGGAAAATTATTGATAATTTTTAGACTAATAGGAGTATTTTTGCTATTAAAAGAATAAAACATGAATTTTTCACTAATTAGACAAAACATTGAAGGTATTTTTGCATATAACTCTATTTAAAAATTTACAACCAAAGAAAATGGCGCGGGAGTTGCTAAAACAAAAAAAATAATGGCGCGCAGCACGTAACGCCAATGCCCAATCTATTAGAGCATTTCCAGCAATGACTTGTATAAATGGTCATCTATATCAAATTATACATGGTGAACAGTGTTTTAGCTACTCAGTTTTAGCTATTCACTCCAGCAGTCATAATCTAAAATTTCAGAATTATTATATTTTATTCTTCTTTCAATATTAAATTATAAATAACATTATAAATAATGTTTTATTACATTTTTACATAAAATATAAATAATAAATACATGTTTTAATGTTTCTTATTTAAATATAATAAATTAATAAAAAAAACTTTTTTTGAAATAAATGACTTTAAATAATGATTTAATAAAATATTTAATTCATATAAAATTCAGTTAGCAAATTTGTACCTTTCATGATGGATGGACCCCTCAGCCAAAGTTCCCCCATTCGATTCACAGAGAGCGCCTCCTTTGTCTCCGGATTCACAATCTTTCCCTCCATCATCGGCGACAGCAGCCCCGCGGCCCCATACTTTCGGCTCTCCTCCACCGTGTCCGTTGTCGCTCCAATCCCCGTCGACTCCGTCAATCCATACCCCTGAAAGATCGTCACACCTGGATACTTAAACGAAAACTCTTCACTCACTTCCTTGCTCAACGGCGCACCGCCCGAAAGCACAGAGTGTAAACTACGCAAATCATACTTTTCGTTTATCTTCTCAGCGTTGTTGATTAACGCTACAATAATCGGCGGCACTAAAGGTAAGAACGTGGCGGAGAATTTTTGTACTGCCATTAACATTTCATCTAATTCGAATTTTGATAGGATGATGACAGTAGATCCGGATGCTATTATACCTGTAGCAAATGCGAGTAATCCGTAGATGTGAAACATCGGAACAGTGCATATGAATTTTTCCTTTTCTTCGTCGAATTTGAACCGATTTATGACTGTTTGTACCATCGCGATTAAGTTCCCGTGCGACAAAATCACACCTTTGCTCGCTCCGGTGGTTCCGGATGAGTATAGGAGAGTCGCGGTGTCGTTTTGGTTGACTCGTTCCTTAACTCGGATTTTTTGATTCGGTTCTCTTCTCAAAATTTCTTCGATTGACGTGATGATTTTTGTATTGCTGGAATTTGAGTTAATGAAATCGGAACAGAGGACGATTGGGAGATTTGAATCGGCGAGTTTGGGGACGAGTTGAGGAATCGTGAAAGCGAGAACCGGTTTTGAATCAACGATCTGTTTCGCGATTTCAGCTTTGGTGTTGAGTGGATTGGTGGTGGTGATGACGGCGCCGAGGGACATGACGGCGAGGCAGACGATGGGGAAGTAGATTGAATTAGGGGAAAGAAGGAGGATGACGTGGCCTTTTCGGATGCTGAAGTCGACTGAGAGGGATGTGGAGACGGATTCAACGGCGCGCCAGAGGTCGGTGAATGTGAGGTGGCGACTGGTGGAGGCGTCAATGAAGGCGATTTTTCCGCGGTGGGGGCAGGAGGAGATGAAGGTGGTGACGTCGAGTGATTCATTGGAGGGTAAGGGGATTGGTTTGCGCTTGCTGTAGAAGATAGAGTTGGATTTACAGAAGCCGCTGCGTTGATCAATGTTGGAAGGATTTTCGGTGATTTCGGCCATGAGTGAGCTTTCAGTGCCGGGAAACAGTTGTTCTACGCAGATGTTTCAGCTTATGGAAGTTTTTCTTGGTTTGCTTCGTTATATACAGTAGTAGTATTTGTTATTTTTTACAGTTAAAATATTGAATAACATACATATCGCAGGAACTTTGGGTCTTATAATTCAAATTAATGAAAATTTGAACTTTATAAAATATATAAACGAGTAGCAAATTACCTCATGGTTATTCCAGAAAAAAATAAAAAATAAAAATATGCTCATGTGATGTGATGTATAAGAAGAAAATTAACGGGAAAATTGTTTTTTTGGTACCATAGGATAGACCAACTTGCAATTTTGGTACCATTGGATACGAAAATGCAAATTTGATACCATAAGATAGGTTTTCATTGCAACTTTGGTACCAAAACCATAAGATAGGTTTTCATTGCAACTTTGGTACCAAACCCAATTTTTCGCCAAAGTTAATGATAATTTAACCCCTATGAAATGCATAATGTTCAATTTACCCCCTCATGGTTTAAAAAAGAGCATTTTACCCCTTGAAATTTTGTTAAAGTTTCACATTGTCTGCCTGATATTTCTATAGGCGGCACTTTATCCACTTTTATTATGATAATATGCATTTACCCCCTGTGTTATGACAAATGTGACATTTTATCCCCCTATGTTATAAAATAGTTTGCATGTCTACTCTCAATTTCGGCAAGTGAGTTACACTCTCCGACTGAATGGGGTAAATTGATTTTTCCCAAATTATAAAGGGGTAAATTGAACATTATGCATTTCATAGGGGGTAAATTGCCATTAAAATTGTAGACAACTTGGGTTTGGTTACCAAAATAGCAATGAAAACCCTTCCTATGGTACCAAATGTGAATTTTCGTATCCAATGATACCAAACGTGCAAGTTAGCCTATCCTATGGTACCAAAAAAACAATTTTCCCGAAAATTAACTCTTTTATTTTTTTAAAGCTATACAATGTTTCTCCTTTGATTTTACATTTTTACTGACAAATAAAATGCTCATTAGGCAATATTATATGTATAGTGTTCACGAGCGATACCGGATGAAGGCGAGCGGATTTTCTATCACACATTGGAGTCTCACCTTTGTTTCACACCAATGTATGATAGACATGTGTCACCCTCTCAAAATTAATTATGTACCGGATAATATACACTAATACTTAACATATTTTTAAAGGTAACTAAACAAGGAAATTGATGGAAAAAAGGTAATTAAAAAAAATCTCTACATTTTTATAGTAGAGATTATGGCTCTTTCTTCTCCACCCTTCTTCTCAAAAATCTCAATCAAAATTCTGCCATTTTTTTCATTCTTTTGCTTTGATATACTTGCATATACAATTTCTTTTATCAAAAAATTTCAGATGTTTTCATTAATGCATTTCAAAAGGCTAAATGAACGGGAAATTGAAGAATTATAACCTTAATTTTTGCAACTGAGCTATCAAAAAGTATGCGGCAAAAATTTGAACGATTAGGTGTGATTAGCAATACACATAGAACAATGTAAGATTGGTGAAAATGAGGGAGTAAATTAATAATGAATTTGAATAAAAAATTATTAAGAATGGTGGAGAAGGAGTCATAATCTCTACCATAAAAACGCAGAGATTTTTTATTTTTATTTTTTTTTCTATCTCTTTCCTTGTTTGATTTACAATCATTCTTAATTAATTACCTTTAAACATATGTTAAGTATTAGTGTATGTTATATGGTACACAATCAATTTTGATAGGATGACACATGTCTATTATACATTGGTGTGATACAAAGATGTGAAACTAATGTGTGATAGAAAATCCATACCCCAGATGAAGGTATAGTTTCCCGGGGCCATTCCCGAGGCAGCCCGGGCTCTGGCTGATCATCTTCAATGGTGGTCTCCAGCACTCAATATTTTTTCTTCCCCACTCTCACCATTTTTATAGTAGTTTTAATATTGTTTTTAATATTGATAATATTATAATTAATGTAAAAATATTATAATTATAATATTTAAACATTAAAAATATAAATTATAATTATAATTATAATTAATTCAAAACACGAATTATAACATTAAATAAAAGGCACACATAAATATAAGATGAATGTTACAACAAACACGAATTGGAAGATTACAACATTTATTCTTATTAAATCATTAATATTTACAATTGTAATCAAAATTAATAATAATAAAATTAATATACTAACATATTATTAGTAATTAGAATTGTAACTAAAATCAATAATAATAATACAAACAAATACCACAAATTTTATTATAACATTAACAAATATTAAAAAAATTAATTACAAAATCAAAATTATTTCTGTACATTTAAAATAATTGAAACAATTTCTATACATTTAATATAATTAAACAATTAAAAACTAATAAAATAAAATAAATAATAAAAAAAAAGAACCATTCCAGCCCCACCCCGCCCCATCGCTGGAGATCACTTCCCCGCCCCGGCTTGGCCCTCATGTGCACCTGCCTGGAGATGGCCTTACGTGTTTGTCAAAGGTGATGAAGAATACTTTATTTTTTAAGGGAATAGATATGGACAAAAATTCGTGTTGGTAGCAAATGTGAACCAGTATTATTCTATGTTGTCTCCTTAATCAAATGGTCCACTATTGGAGAAAAAAAAAATCATTATGAACTTTCGAAAAGCAAGACAAAAATATTACTACTAAAATGTAAAACATGACGTCACCTTTTAAAAACTTTTTTATAGAATAAATGGCTACTTATAATATCAATTTATTTATTATTTTATAATTATACTTATAGCATCATTTATTATTGACGATACAGGCATTAACTAATGAGCTGGGTCGATTAGGTTCTCACCTTGCTCTTATTAGGCCATCTCTAATCGTTAGGGGGAGGCGAGGGGTATTTTGAGGGGGAAAATAATTGTGGTCTTCAATAGGGGGGAAAGTGGGGAGGGGAGGGAGAGTGGGAGGGGGAATGAGAGACAAAAGACAAAACCTTGCTCTCCGGCCATCTTCAATGGTAAGGGGGAGGGGGATGGGGATTTTTGGGTTTTTCTAAAATTATGGTCTTCAATGGTGGGGGGGAGTGGGGAGGGGGAGGAGAGTGGGAGTGGGAGTGGGAGTGGGAAAGAAAGGGCAAAAGCTTACCCCTCATTTACCCCTCGGCTCACACGCTACATTTTTTTTTCCTTTTTTGTACATTTGGTGGTTTTTATTTTAATAAATTTTGTGTATGGATTAATAAATTTTATATTATAAAAAATTAAATATTTACATGAATTAGTTTTAATTAGATATTTTAAATTTGTATTTTAATTTGGATAAAATGTACAAATGATTCAGATTATAAATTATTTTTTTATCAAATAAATGAATTTTAATATGATTAAAACTCGAGTATAACTTGATATATATAAGTGATTGTGATTTTTTTTATAATAATAATAATTATTATTATCACAATTATTATTATTATTATTATTATTATTATTATTTTATAATTATTATTATTACTATTACTAATATTATTATTACTATTATTAATATTAAAATATAATCTTTTATATAAGTACGATTTAATTTAACAAAATTACATATTAAAAAAGTTAAACTTCATAATAGAACACTTAAAATATTTAAACAAATAAGAATACATACTAAAAATCATCGACCGTGCCTTTCCCACACATGGGCAATTAAGTCGTCCCGAAGTTTACGATTGGCTACTAACGATCGTATTGCTTGATGGCGCATCATATAATTCTCCATGGATAATTCACCACATATTGGATTAACCTCTCGCGTTGGTCCTGGATAAATATTAGCACGGGCTCTACGAGATGTGGAAATATTTGTATCATCATCTTCAGACTCGGCATCATCGTATTCATGACGTTCGTCCTCCACAATCATATTGTGAAGTACTACACAAGTAAGCATAATATCGCTTAAGTCCTCCGTATGCCATCCTCTTCCTGGCTGACTGACTATGGCGAAACGAGCTTGCAGAATTCTGAAAGCTCGTTCAACATCCTTGCGATAAGATTCTTGCAATTTTGAGAATAGTTGTTCTGGATGGGTCCTATTATTATTATTACTACTATTATTATTATTATTATTCTTATTTATTATTATTTTATCATTATTGTTACTATTACTATTATTATTAGTAATTTTGATAATAATAATTTTTGTATTATTATTATTATTATTATTATTATTATTATTACTGCTACTACTACTACTACTATTATTATTATTATTATTATTATTATTATTATTATTATTATTATTATTATTATTATTATTATTTATTATTATTTTATCATTATTGTTACTATTACCATTATTATTATTATTAGTAATTTTGATAATAATAATTTATTATTATTATTATTATTATTATTTATTCTTATTATTGTTACTATTATTATTATCATTATCTTTCACATTATTATTATTATTATGATGTATTTTTATTTTTATTATTATAATTATTTTTGTATTATTATTATTAATATTTTTGTATTTTTATTATTATATTATTTTATAATGATAATTTTTGTATTATTATTATTATTATTATATAATTATTTTTGCATTATTGTTTTGTTATTTATTATTTTTACTTTTTTGTATTTTTATTATTGTTATTATTATTTTATGTCCCTAACTGTTAAAGACGATAATAGAATGGGAGTGGGAGGGGTAGGGGGAGGGGACATTTTCCCCCCAACTGTTGGAGATGGCCTAAGGCCATCTCTAATGACTCCGAGAGGGAATACCCTCTCCCTCTCCCCCTCCCCCTCCCCCTCTCTCTAGTTTTTTAGTCATCTCTAATGACTCATTCTATCGAACCCATTTAATAATTAATTTTATCCTTCTCTATTATTATTATTATTATTATTATTATTATTACTACTACTACTACTACGCCAAAAATAAATTTAAAATTAACATTAATTTAAAATCAAAAGTACATTAGGAACTTAGAAAATAAAAAATTACATCAAATATTAAATTAATTCATATAAGGAAATCCATCATCTCTGCCATATTCGTTGCCACTATTATTATTGCTGTTGATATTGCTACCGCCACCGTCTAGATTGATCGAACGATGAAGATAGTGATCCCACTAGATCTCATAGGGCCCGTGCCACCATTTATGAGCAAAATCAAGGCACTACTATTGATTTGGATCCACGAACAAGTCCCATATCCCTAGAAGATTATATGATCCGCCGTCACCAAATACGATCTGTAGATGTCAATCGCGAACTACTAAAGGACTTAGTCGAACATGTGTGGGACACACAAGGTCAAAATTAAGGTCTATGTTTTAGTCGAACATGATTTCATGATTGTATCGTATTATTTTAAATTTTTAGAAAGAATTATTTTTGGTTTTAATGATTGTATCGTATTATTTTAAATTTTTAGAAATAATAATTTTTGGGTTTCATGATTGTATCGCATTATTTTAAATTTTTAGAAAGAATTATTTTTGGGTGATAAATACAACCCCAAAATTATTAAAATAAATCAATATTAAAATACTAGTGTTAATTTAATGAAATAAAAGTTATTTTTTTATAATTAAAAATAATTATCTCCAAATAATATACAAATTTTAGTAATTTTTTATTGTTAAATAAAGATAAATAAATAACCAAATAAAACAAAACGAAATTAAAAAAAAAAAATATATATATATATATATATAGCATGTGATGGAGGGGGCTTGGATGGGAGAAGCTCCCCCTCCCCTCCCTCCAAGGTCCCTCTAGTGGGTATACCCTCTCCGCCCCCCTAGTCATTGGAGATGATTTTTTTCCCCCCTTCCCCCATATACCCTCTAGGGCATCTCCCCACTAATCATTAGAGATGCCCTAAGTGTTCTCTTGAGTTGTGTCTTTGTTAATATTCAGCTTGAACTAATGAGTTTATCATTATCAATTAAGAAATTAGATTGACATAAATGAGTTTATCTGGTCAAAATTGAGCATTTTTTTTTTAAACTTGAGTATGAAAATGGAAGATATCATCGCTGACTTCTAAGTGATCACGTCATATCTATAAACTTTTTTTTTACTGTTACACGTCATATCTATAAATAAAAGTAATTACATTATTACACTTTACAAAATAGAGTTAAAATTAAAATTAATAATAATTTTATGCCCCCTATTAAAACCCAAAACCCAAATTATAACGTACAGTCCAATTGAAATTCAATAAACCTAAATTACAACACTCAATCCAAGTAAAAGCCTATCTATATTTCAAAACCCCAATTGAAAACTCTCCAGTTAGTCCATAGTCAAAATTAAAGACATTCAAGCCAATTAAAAAGCCTACTTATCTATTCAACTACAATCGAAAATATCAATCAAAACTGGAAAGGTCTTGAAAATATCCAACTAAAATCTCAAATACCCATACCAAATCAAAAGCAATCCTCTAAATTGAATTCAAAATACAGCTCTCATCATTTTCTAGTCAACAAACAATTCGAACTTTCAACTTGTGAAAAAGCAAACATTTTTGTTGTAACTGAATATTTAATCTTAAAATCCACCACAAAAAATAATACCATGTAATCGTAACCACTCTCTTCCTAGCCAGTGGGCCTTTGTGACGATTCGTGTTTCCCAGAAAATAATTTGGGCCATGCTCCAAAGCCTTTGACTCGGTTGGGGTTGGCCCAATCCATAAGAATCTCTCTACTCTCTAGTCTGTTCCTTTGATAATGATGTGACTGGGTTTGGGTTGGCTAAAAAGGCTCACACAACAGATAAACGACAGTGATCGGATTTCACATTCATGTAGAGAGAGATCAGAATTCTTGAATTATCAATTTGAAAATATAAAGAATTGTCCAATCCCTCAAATTAACCCTCAAGGTTCAGTACAGTTTAAGAGTTCCAACTAAATAAAAGATAAAGGTTAGTTTACTAAAGTGTTTAGAACGCAATTCAATATTCTGTTTCATTGCATATTAAGAGGCTCTGCATTTGTAAAAACATTAATCTCCAATTAGTTAACAAATAAATATAAAGGAAGTGAAATAAATTTATTTCTTCTCGGTTGTTTTCTTAGCGAGGGAAGGACTAAAATTCAAGTCGACTGAACTGATTATGCTAAAATTATTCACAAAGAAAACACTTTATAGTTAACTTTATTTTTAAGAATGTTTACAACTGCTGCTTCTGAAATGGTAGGACTTAGAAGTACATTTTAATTTGCCTACTGAAGTATTTTGAAAATGTTTGCAGATTCCGAAATCGAGTCTGCTTCCGCTTATATAAAACTAGCGTATGTCCCGTGCTATGCATGGATTCATAATTAAATTATTTCATATATAATATTCAATAGTCAATTAATAATGTCAATTATAACCCTAAAAAAATCAATGAAAATTCAAATCTTATCATGTTAATTAATTTAACTATTTCTAAAAAATAAATATTTAATTAATTAAACTAAATAATATCTTAATATATTATTCATTTTGATGTTAAACAAGAATTCAATACGTGGATATGAATCATATGATTTATGACAAATGTTATTGAATGGAGAATTTGTATATGTGATCATTTTTTAATTTTTCCAACTAAAGTATCAGTTTAATGATATATAATTAGTTGTAAACTAGTAGTTTGTGTGTTGAAAAGTTAAATTTTCCGATTTCTAAAGTTAATTTTATTAACCTAAAAAACGTTATGATAAAACATACATTTGTAAATTAATACAAGAAATGTGTAAGAAATCACTGGTAATTTTCTCATTAGCTCAAAAATTACAAAACTATATATTTTGATTTTATATCATTGCAAACGCTACTTTAATTTGTTGCTTAATTATTTCAAATATTTGCAAACACAATACCTATTTTCAATGAAACTGGATTGTAATATAATCAAGCAAGTGCTTCTGCAAACGAACGAGAAGCTCTTGTTAACACCTTATCCACACAATCTTTCCCATGACTTTTCAATAGTGGGAAACTTTTAATCTATCTTTAATTGGCGTGTATAAAGTAAGACATTTCATGTTAGTTCTTGAGTGAAAATCGAAATATATTTTGTCTAGTCCTGAACTGATGAACTAATGGCCTTTGAGAAAATGAAAAGAAAAATATAATGTTTCACCACTGGAATTTATCATCCATCAAATCATGACAGATGATACTAGATAGAACGTGATGTGTCCAAAATCGATAAAATATCATAAATAATCATACGATTTATGTTAATACAATGTTACGAACTATACTCAACAAAGATTAGAGACTAGAGCCAAACTAACTAAAGAATGAGCTGCTTTATTATCACTACGCTTATAAGTAAAAGTAGCAATAAGCTTACAAATTGTGTAGCTAGAAACTTGATATCTTCAATAATTGATCCCACTGACGATCAATTATCTTCCGATTCTATAATACCACCAAGAATGTTGGTACAGTCTTTTTCGTGGCTTTAACCTCTCTCTCTAAGGGCAAACCCAATGCTGGGGCAGGGGAGGGCTCCGGAGCTCCACAACTGCCCTTGCCCCCAGTCCCAACTCTTGTCTATCCAAATCCAATCATGGGACTTTCTACTTCATTTAATCTCAATTTAATTATTTCCCACTCTCACCATTATAATAATTATATAATAATAATAATACTACAACTACTAATAATAACAAATATAATAATTTAATATTAAATTATAAATAATATTAAAAATATATAAATCAAGAATAATAATAATAAAATTCATTAAATTGCCGGAGTACAACACAAAAGTACATCATTGAATTAAAAATATGTTGGTGATTAAAATTCATGTTTGTGATTTAATGTGATAAATATATTAAAAAAAATTTCAACATAAAAATAGGTTTACAAAACTATTATAAATAACGTATGAATTTAAATTTTTTAAAGTGTTTAAATTATATTTTCAAAGTAGTTGAAAAATTATGTTGCTCAAATATATATAAATATATATATATAACCACTTTTATTCTAATTGAATGATTTAGTTCTAACTGTCATTTTTTAAAAATGAAATTAAAATGTCATAAAAGATATAAACCTTAAAAACTTAAACAAAAAAATTTGAACTAGAAATTATATCACAAATCACATAAATATACTATACTATTAAATTCTAATACAAAATATAAACTACACTATATATATATATATATATATATAATCAGGGAATGTGACCTAGCGTTGCCCAGACAGCTGGCAGGCGCATAGACACGTTGCCGGGGCGCTACCCCCCTCCCTCCCCCTTCTCCCACCCTCCCATTAATTGTTACCAGCCCAACTCCTCCCCCATTGGATTAGCCCTAAGTAGGTTGCTTTATTTTTTCAATATTGGAATGTTCGGGTCAGCTACTTTCGTGCACCTTCATACTTTTTTGAAGTTATTTGAATACCTTACAAGTTTCACGCATTTGCCCGTAATTTTTTTCCAATAAAATAGAATAATTAATCACTAGCTAGGTCGATGAATCTTCTTTGATTTTGTTGGAAGTTTTGTATGAGACTAATGTGATTTAATTTCATACTTTTATTAATCTACTTTACGGTATGTTGTCGTTCATGGCATCATCCAATACATGATACACTTAATATATAGCCACAAATCGTGGATAAACTTAATTTTTGGGTTTAGGTAGTGTACACTTATATGAAAGTAAACTTTTTCACAAGAAATTATATATAAGATGTCGAGTAGATTCATTTAAATTATTTTTATGTATCAGTACGTACATGGTGGAGTTGGATTATGAGTTTAACTTTTCTTTAAATTTAAATATTAAACTCGACATTCTTCTTGTGTTCCACTAGGTCATCCACAGAGTGGATTCACCTACTATTTTTTTTCTTTTGTGAACTATTTAAACCATCTAGAATGGGAAACTATATCTTTTTAAACTTTCTAATAAATTAAGTATTGTCGTTTTCGTAACAGCAAAAGGATCCATAGTATATAATAATATCCCAATGGGATTAATTAGTAACTCTAGGAATTAATATCCAATCAAACAAATTATGAGGAGTTGTGGCGCATGCATATAGCTAGCAATATATATACTATTAAATATCAAATAACATTCTCCAAATGGACTTAGGAACATCTTTACGTATTGCTTTTGTTTTTTTTAAAATTAAAAGTAGTAAAAAGGAATCTCACCATCTTTTGGGGATAAAATTCTCACCATCTTTTGGGGATAAAATAAATTGGTGTGTATTTTCATTAACTTAAGCTAATATCATATTTATAAAGTCTAACAAAGTTTAAGAAGATAAGCGTGCCATGCATCTTCTTGCGACCTATACAAAAAAGTTATCTTAAATCTCTGGGAGAGGAAAAAAAAAAAAAAAAGAAAAGAAAGAGCAGCCACTTCGGATGAATGTTCGTATATACTTCTTAATCCGTTCCTAAAGTTTGTGGCCAAAAGGACTAAGAGAAGCTTCCTTGCACTTCTCTTGCTAATTAAACTATAACTACAGCTGATAATTATTTTAGAATAAATAAAAGTAAAACAACATTTTTAAATGATAAATAAAAATAAAGTGAAACGTCGACATATTGTTTATGAATTGGTGCGTTTAATGTAGGAGATATGAAACAACATGAATCTTGGGGAATAAAACAAGTATATATTATGGTACACTAGTGGATTTAATCCATTGGGGTTGGATGAATGTCACATGGGTACGAAAAGACAAAAAATTATCCTTACATGTTCATGTGACATTCATCCAACATCCGAATGGATTAAATCCACCGGGGTAGGTACTAATTTTCCTTCGTGAGGAACTTCTTAGATTTAATTACGTACAAGTATTCCTTGATTAAGGAGGCAATTAAGGACCTGCAATTTATTTATCATCATGCAGCAATAATACTGTTAGCCATATCTTTAATTACGCAGACAAGTAATTGAACGATGTTATTGTTACGACTTACGTGCGTAATAGAAATTTAATTATAAAAAAAAAAGTACATAATAGAAAAGTTTTTACATTAGTCTCCATGGTTGTCATGCAAATTAAATCACAAACTTAGTAAGATTTTCTTTTAATTAATTTAAAATCTCATATTGTTGTGGTTGAGAAACTTAGGGTCTATTTGGATGGTTTTGGCTCGGTTTCGCGGGTCTCGGTTTAAAAAAATTGGTTTGAGTGGTTTCGATGAAACCTTTGAGACTTTATTTGGATGAGTTTTGGCTCTTGGGTTATGTGGTTTGAATAAGTTGAAACTTCACTTGGATTGTGTTTGGATGTTGGGGTTTAGGGGAAAAAATAGGTGATATGTGTCAAATCAATGTCTTTTTTAGTGAGATTTGAGGGGAAAAAGTAGATGGTATGTGTCAAATGAATGTTTTATAGGTTTGAAGAGTTTGAGTGTGAGTTTCTGAATAGGTTTTTGATAGTTTTATGGGTTTGGCGAAAACTCATTTGAAAGGGTTTTGGCTCGGTCTCGCGGCCAAAATCCATCCACATACACCATTAGGGCCAGTTTGGCATTTCCCAAAAAAATTTCATGTTTGGAAAATTCCAAACAAACATGTTTTCTATTTTTTGAAATAAATTTTTCATCTCTCAATTTTCTCAAACTACTCTCTCAAAACTCAAACAAACAACACTTTCTTTTCTCTAAACAAAACATATACAAACTCTATTCTGATTTGACATAAAGTAACATATCTATTACACAATTTATCCTACAACAAACATGATTTGACATAAAGGCTTACACATCTTACACCTACAACCTAACTCTTACAAAAGACACATGCTTTATTTCTCAAACCACTCTTTCAAAACTCAAACAAACAACATAATGCAATCGAGATCATTTCACAAACATCCACTACTCTCCCAAACTACTTTTCCAAACACCAAACAAACAGCCCTTAATTTTCAGGAATTGTCTTCTTGTGTTATATTATATAAATTTGATGTCTAATCTATATATTATCAACAAGAAATTACCTTTTCTTTTAATCTGCATGGTCTCTGCATGAGTTGAAACCAAACAAATTCTAGCGTGTCATCCACTTAATTAGTTGCTTCAATATTTAAACACAGTTTATTTGAGAGAATTGCATTTTTGGTACACAGCTATAGGCCAATTCCCACTTTTGGTACACAACTTTATGTGTCCAACACATTTGGTACACCTCTTTAACAAAGTTCGACACATTTGGTACAACCGTTAAATAAATTGTAAAATCACCGTTAATTCCGTTAGTTCGACACATTTGGTACACCTCTTTTACAAAATTAACATGTGCGCGGCACATGGCTGCCCAAAAAAAAATTAAACTTGATAAACTTTTATAAAAATTATCATATGTATTTATTATATTTATCATATCATATTTATATAATGATAAAAAAAATATGTATTTATTATTTATATGACATGTAAAATATAATAAACTATATAATATCATTTATAGTTTAATACTGGAAGAAGAATAAAATATAATAAACAAGTTTATCAAGTTTCAATTTTTAAAAATAATTTATAAAAATAGTTTATTATTTATAAAAATTATTAAAAAATATGTCTTTATAATTTATATGACATGTAAAATATAATAAATTATATAATGTCATTTATAGTTTAATATTGGAAGAAGAATAAAATATAATAAAAAAGTTTATCAAGTTTCAATTTTTAAAAATTATTTATAAAAATAGTTTATTATTTTTATAGTTTATTATTTATAAAAATTATTAAAAAATATGTATTTATTATTTATATGACATGTAAAATATAATAAACTATATAATGTCATTTATAGTTTAATATTGCAAGAAGAATAAAATATAATAAACAAGTTACTTTAATTTATCATATTTATAAAAATTATTAAAAAATATGTATTTATTATTTATATGACATGTAAAATATAATAAACTATAATGTCATTTATAGTTTAATATTGGAAGAAGAATAAAATATAATAAAAAAGTTTATCAAGTTTCAATTTTTTTTTCTGGGTAGCCATGTGCCGCGTGCATGCCAATTTTGTAATAGAGGTGTACCAAATGCGTCGAACTAACGGAATTAACGGTGATTTTACAATTTATTTAACGGTTGTACCAAATGTATCGAACTTTGTTAAAGAGGTGTATCAAATGTGTTGGACACATAAAACTGTGTACCAAAAGTGAGAATTGACCTATAGCTATGTACCAAAAATGCAATTCTCTCCAGTTTATTTGCTGTTATTTAAAATATAGCAGCAGCCAAAGTGGGGTACTGGTCAAAGATCCACTTTTCCTTTCTCTCCATTATTAGACCCTTTAATCTGGCGCAGTCACCATCAAAATCAATCACCTGAAAAATAAATTTCTACCAAAACGTCGTGCATGAAATTGCATCTATTAATCTTCTTTTTTAAAAGTAGAACAATAATTAAAGTTGAGAGTGTCTTTTAGTAACGCCAAACACGCCTTTAAGTTGTAATTTGATTCTGAAAATTCATACAAATTTAAATTTTTTGAAGGCAAACATAATTAGCTAGATTTTATGGGAGTATATTGTACAACCTAAAACGTGTCCTTTAGACTTGTATGTACGTACAACGTTCATGTAATTCACAAAATTAATACGTGCGAGTCATTCGCTTCATACAACGAGATTGAGATAATTGTATTTAGTATGAGCGTCGACTATATGTATATATAGTTATGTCAATTCATTAGTGATGAATATCATATCATATAAAAAATAATTCCTATTTATTAATACTTAATTCATCCTATGTTAACATAAACATTGTATTTTTATTTGCCAAGATCAGACTTAACTAACTGATAATCAGATGAACATTAAAAGTTGTTTCGTTCTATGTAATTAGTATTTTTTTTACTTTGGCAATAACTGAAAATATTTCGATATAATAATTGATATATTAATATATTCACTATCAGAAATTTTTTATATCATACAATAGGACATTCTGACCTTGCTATCAATAGATACGTAAATGCAGGTTTAGTACTACAATTTAAATATTGTTTGCTATTTTCATACCACCGTCAAATAATTAAACAAAAATAGAAAAAATTAGCCACATGCATCACATGTTGTCGTTATCTTGTCTTTTTGAGGTAAAATTATCACATATCCCTCATTTTTGAAGGGATAATTATCATGTTATCTCATCTTTTGGAAGAAAAATAATAACATTTACCTCACGTTATCATGAGATAATTTTCCTTCCAAACATGAGATCACGATCATGTGCACAATTCTGTCTATTTTCGTCCAATCATATATATGATATTTACGTATCTAGTGATACCAAGATCGCAGAGTGCTCTTTTTGCATGTTACCAAAATATTTTGAATTGAACCTATGATGACTAATTAATTAAATAAAGAACAATTAGATCCCTACAAAATAAAACTTTTTACCAAAATGAACTAGCATGTAATAAGTAGCTAGGACATATGAATACCTTGTCTATATATACTCCATCAAATTCTTTCCAAAATGGCAGCATATATAACACATAACCAAAGAGGAGGAGAAACTATATATTCATAATTAAATTGATTCTCTTTAGTACTCCAAAAATGACGAGTGAACTCGTGGAGATGAACTCAAGCCCGATAATCATTATCCCACCATTTCAATCACAATACCATTCAAGGAGTAATTCTCCAATTATTCCATCACAAATTCTTGATTCCAGTCCCGAAACTCCGAAAAGCCCGTTCGTTAACGCGGCCCTAATAATGGCTAGTCCTATGAAAAAGGCCGTAACAAACATGAAAACTTACCTTCAAGAAGTGGGGCATCTAACCAAGCTTGATCCTCAAGATGCATGGCTTCCCATCACTGAATCAAGGAATGGAAATGCATACTATGCAGCATTTCATACCTTAAGCTCTGGAATAGGATTCCAAGCTCTTCTTCTTCCTCTTGCCTTTACCGCTCTTGGTTGGTAAGTTCTATAAAATAAAGTTAGGAATATAATTAATCAAGATGAAGGAAAAATTCAACCTGTGTTTACTTAATTCACACACACTAAAAAAAAAAGAAAAAAAAAACGTCTTAATTAACAAGTCATACTCTCACATGTTCTCATAAACATATATCAATATATATGTTTAACACACACAGATATTTTTGTCTAATAAGTAAAAAGGAAAGGGTATATTTTTGCATTTTCCTCAATAAATTAAAGTTATGGTAAAGTCTATTTAGCATCTCTAATCAATCTAATTTTGTTTATTGCTTTCAGGGTCTGGGGGATTATTAGTCTATCTTTTGCTTTTATATGGCAATTGTACACACTATGGTTACTGATTGAACTCCATGAATCTGTACCTGGAACGCGTTACAGCAGATACCTTAGGCTTTCAATGGCTGCTTTTGGTAATTTCAACATTTTTAAATTAAAGACCTGCAATAGATCGATTTTGCAGTAGTAAATACTTATATTAATTAAAATCTGAATTTCTTAATACTATCATTTTTCTGATCAGGGGAAAGGCTAGGAAAGATATTGGCCCTGTTTCCAATTACATATCTAGCTGGCGGGACTTGTGTTAGCCTAATAATGATTGGAGGTAGCACATTGAAAATCTTCGTCCAAACTCTATGCAATAATTCTAGTCATGAAAATGGCGCCAATTCAATATCAATGGTAGATTGGTACATGGTTTTTGTGCTATCAGCGGTGATCCTATCTCAACTTCCCAACTTGAATTCAATCGCCGGAGTTTCTCTCATCGGTGCTATCACCGCCGTGACATATTGTACTCTGATTTGGGTTCTGTCTGTCACTAAATCCAGGCCCTTGGGAATATCATATGATCCTGTCGAAACCAAATCTGATATTGCCAAAATTTGCAACATTTTGAATGCTCTTGGGATTATTGCATTTGCTTTTAGAGGGCATAATCTTGTCCTAGAAATTCAGGTTTGAATTTTTACTTCAGCATTGACAAAAGCAAAATCACCAAAGATCGCATGATCTAATTTTTGTGATTTTTATGTTTTGTTTTTTTACCCCAGGGGACAATGCCTTCTACTTTGAAGAATCCGGCGAGTGTGCCAATGTGGAAAGGAGCGAAGTTTTCATATTTAATTATTGCATGCTGCTTGTTTCCAATGGCTATAGGAGGTTATTGGGCATACGGAAATTTGGTGAGCATATTATATAGTTATATATTAAATTTAGACTGTTTCAGATTTTTTTTTTTATATATATAGAATATTTAAAAGAATAAATAACTATTGATAGATTT
This sequence comes from Penstemon eatonii, assembly GCA_038501285.1. NCBI lineage: Eukaryota > Viridiplantae > Streptophyta > Magnoliopsida > Lamiales > Plantaginaceae > Penstemon > Penstemon eatonii. Next base: position 77,985,068 of record CM076710.1, read on the forward strand.
TTTCACCATATTTTTTGGTGAGTAATTTGAATTTTTTGGTATAGATTGTTTTGACATAGTAATTAACATGGAAATATAATTGCCCTAAATGGAAATTTTTTACTTGGATTCACTTTTGATTTAAAAAAAAAAAAAATTAGTTTGGACTTAGGACAGGATCGATGAAACCTGTGAAGCCTTACTTTAATTAAGTTTGGGTGTTGAAATTTTGAAAAAGTTGTCTTAAAAAAAAGTTACATTCATCCTACACCGGTATTCATAAGTATTGGATGATAAACACATGTGCATAAAAGGACAAAAAATTGCCCTACCATGCATACATGCCGTTCATCCAGCACCTGTTAAATCCACCAATGTTTTAAAAACCGGACCAGACATCGAATCGGTAGCTTTACTGGTTACTGGTTAGATCGGTTTAACCGTTTTAACCACTGGTCCAACCGGTGTGATGTCATTATAATATAATAATTTAATTTTAATTTTAATGTATGTAATCAACTATTTAAAAAAATATATTATTCATTTTTTCGAGTTTATTTCCTTAAACTAAATGTTTATCTCATGATCAATTATTTTTCCTACAAAATTTGAGTTGAGAATAAATGATAGCAACAAAATTACAAGTATGATAACATGATATCAACGCAATAACTCAAATTATAATAAACACCATATTAAAAATAATAATTTTATTACTAATCACCTATAAAAAGAGAAATTATTGATGAATTTTGTCTTTTTTATATAAAAAATTAAAAATACTTGAAGTTTGGAAAAAATGACTTTTCGAATGAATGTGATACTCAAATATATTTATATAACTTATTATATTTAAGATTTTATTGTATCTTATTGGTTTTGTTTAATTCAAAGTGAAAAATAGAAGAAGAGATGTGAGAGTATTGTTGAAGTTTAAAGGTCGCGGAAGAGAGATAAAAATTCGAAGCGTAAACTTTTTATTTTTATAAGTGAACCAGTGGTTCAATCGGTTCGCTGGTTCATTAGTTTGACCGATTTTTTTCGGTTCAAACTGGTCAGGAACAAAGTTGGTTTTGAAGAATCAACCGGACCGAATTGGCAATCGGTTATCGATTAAACCGGTTGAACCGACCGATTCGGTCCAATTTTTAAAACACTGGAATCCACTGAGATTGGTACAAAATTTCCCAAAAAAAAGAAAAGTTAAAACCTCGCTATGATTGAATATGATTGTTAAGGTTCAAAAGGAATAACATAGGTCTCTCATAAATTTCTTTATAGTGAAAAAAATAAATAGTAGATGTCAAATTATTGTTTTTATATATTTGAGTTTCAAGAGGTTTAAGTCGTTATTTCAAAAGGTTTTACTTGAGTATCTTTTTAAGACTTACCCAAAACACCATAACAAAATGTTTTGGCCCAGTTTCACAAAAGTTTCACAAAAGTCACGAAACTGAGTTGAAACTCTTATATGTGGAGACTAAAACTTTTGAGTAATATTAAGACAATTACAGAACACTTGCTTTGCTCCGTAATTCAAAAGAAAAAGGCTTGCTTTCTAATAGTGGGTGTGGCCTAATGAAGCCTGATTAGAAGTTCTTAAAGAATTGCACTTCACTTCCCTAAACTTATTTTAGTAAAATTAAAAATAAAAAGATTGGTTTACACTATCCTTAATATTTGGAATTGATTTAGCATATAATCAAAACTTTAAACTGGAACTCCTTTCTTATATGTAACCAAACAATCACTTCGAAAAAAAAAGGAAAAAAACCTGTCATTTAGCTTAATATCTTTGCCATGCAATTAAATACCAATTTTGTGGAACTCTAATCACATCGAAATTTTCCAGATACCAGCAAACGGAGGGATGTTAGGTGCATTGAATCAATACCACAGAAACGACACATCAAGGGTGGTTTTAGGTTTAACAAGCCTATTTATAGTGATCAACAGTCTATCCTCTTTCCAAATATATGCAATGCCAGTCTTTGACAATCTTGAGTTCAGATACACCAGCAACAAGAATGGCCCATGCCCGTGGTGGTTCAGAACTGGGCTACGCATTTTCTTTGGATGCCTGGCATTCTTCATTTCAGTCGCACTCCCAGTCCTGAAAAGTCTGGCTGGGTTAATAGGAGGCATTGCATTGCCAGTCACCCTAGCATACCCCTGCTTGATGTGGATTATGATCAAGAAACCCCAAAAGTATAGTGCAAATTGGTGGTTAAATTGGTTGCTTGGATCTCTAGGGATGGTCTTGAGTGTTTTGCTCGTCTTTGGAGCAATATGGACTATAGCAACACAAGGAATCGAAGCCCATTTCTTCAAGCCACAATAAGTGTGAAGTAGCTAATACACAGGCAGTAGCTACCAAATAAGCAACCAAAAGACAACTTTAATCACCTTAATCAGGTAGTTTAGATGCAATTACATAGAGAAGATTGAAGAAAGGAAAAGTGTGACCAAAAGCAATGGTCATGAATTCTTACAGCCTACATGAAAAAAGTTGGTTTGTTTGAGAAAAGTTTCTACTTCCTTGATGTCTACATAGATAAAGGAAGAAGCATTCTTCGTTTCTTTTTCCGAGCCAGTCTAACTTGCTTTGTAATTTTCATGCATAAAAGCAATAGCAGTGTAATGCATAACAAGATTATAGCAAGCCTTAAATGCCTAAAATATAATGAGACAGCTGAGAAAACAAAGAATGCTAAAATGACTAATTCCCAGATAACAAAGATCGCAACATCGACCCTGCAAACAAAACATAGAAATTTTTTCTCATCAGAAACCATATCAGGAAGGACTAATAACGAATATATATATATATGTATATATATATATATATATATCAGAAAAGAATGATAGGGGAAAGTGAAACGGGAACCATAGAATTTAGCTGGGCAGTTACTCTATAGGATACTTGGACACAACACTAACAATCTATTATCATCAAAATATATCAATCAAAGAAATTACAGCATATGGAAAGTTTAAATATTGAAATTTCCAGAGAGGTTACAATATCAATCAGATGCCCAATACATTAAATTTAGGTTTCTAATTCATGCAAGATACAGTCTGTAACAACCCAAATTTCACATTGGTTGTGATAGAATTGTTAGATTAGTTAATTAAAGACTTGGTACACTGTCATTTAACATAGGATTAAGCATTTCAGGCTAGTTGGTTAGAGCCCAACAATGTTGTCAAGGCCAGGAGTGGTTCAATGTCTTTACTCAGTCACTTTGTAGGAATAACAAATACTATCTTACTACAGGTTCTATAAGGTGAAAAATGATCTCACATGAAGTGTGTTTGATAAGAGACATGTAAAAGAATGACCAACATCATAGAATTATGATGACTTTTCTCACAACATTAATCTGTTTTTCATCTCAAGAACAGAGGGCAGAAAACATGAACTAACCTAACAAATAGATTTAGGGAAAGTATGTCTGAATATACCAGAGTTAATTTAGAGATCAGAACAAGACACATTTGAGGTCCTATCTCATGAACCCAATAAAATGAAGACCAGTAATGACGAAGAGAAACCTAATTTCCATGCAACATCTTAGAACAGATCATTTGAGAATACATCGTACTTTGAGTTGAATAGAAGACTATCATAAAACTTTGTTAACATAATCGAGGATTAATGTTAAATGTTAAGATCTCTACACTCTTAAACTTCTGTTAGGCGGTCACATGCCAAACTTCTTCTCATGTCTTACTCAATGTTTCTAAGTTCATTGCCTATGATGCTGCTTGTACTTGCTAAAGAAAATGGAAAAAGGATGTCATAATGAGTTCATGATATATACAAAGACTATAGTAGCTTACACTGCAGCTTTTCTGAATATATAATACCAAATTAACGGATTCTTCATTAGGCATGGATGGATAATGATCCATCCTCAGAATTCAGGCAATCGAACTTAGTGTATCAGCTGTTACTCAATGTATACCGAATCCCCTAATAATCATACATACATTTCTACACAGATTAATACGGATCCGAATTCTATTTAATTCCTAGATTTTAAATCCCTCAAGCTCCACTTAATGAATTTGAAAAAACAAACATAAGAAATTCGCAACGATAATCTAGTTTAAGTAATAACATTATACCTAGAAACGATAAATTTCCAACCAGATCAGCTAAAGCATAAAATTATTTTTGTAAAATTAAAAAGTTATAAGATATACCTCGAGGAAGCGAGATTGGAGGTGGAGGAGAAAAAGGAAACGGAAGCCCAATCATATTTGGATCGATTCTGATACTCTCTCAGCTGTTCCGCCAAATTCGATCGCGTTATCATCCTCGTATTCCCCACGCACCGCCGCGCTTGTTTTCTCCACCTCTCTCTGTCTCTCTTTTTCCGTTAGAGAATTGATTACGGTACTTTTTCCCTTCCGATAGAGGTGGTGAAGCTAACAACCGCGACGGCGATTATGAACTGACAATTGGGGAAACAAAGGGAAAGAGGAAAAGGAGATTGCAGCAACGTTCACTTCCAATTAATTAATGAGATTTTTATATTTCTGTAAATTTTTATTGTTTTGTCTTCGTTGATTTTAGTTGACCTTATTTATTATTTATGTACAACTCGATAAATTATTTTATTTTAGTTATGTCTTATGTTATACATTCATTTATTTACCGAAATAAAGAGAAATATAAAATACCTTCATTGAATATAACTTCATGCTGATGCGGATGGACTAAAGTTAATCGAAAATATATAACTAAAAGACCCTTGTTATGTAAAAATTTCAATTAGCATCGAGGGTTCAATTCATTGTTGATATTTTTTTTTTTTTTTTTTTTGGGACACATAATTTTTCTTAATTATGGTTGCTCTAGTCTTTGCCAAACAATATAAATTTCTATGATGATTTCAGTTTCTTGATGAATTCCTAGTTTCAACATGCCATAATTATTTGCATCACAATAGTTGTGTTATTTATTTTTGTGTTTTTATAGAACATAATCACGACACGGATTAATAAAAATTTAAAATTTCTATTGCAACTTTTAAGTATATAATAATAGTTTTATGAAAAGGTTGTTGATATGGCCAGAGTTAAAAACCTAATGCAAGTGCAACTAGTATTCACCTTTTTTTTTTATATATATAATAATTTAACTAGTATTCACCTTGCACACCATAATTGTGACGGCCCGACTCTGCGGGTCCGTCGGATAACGGTAGAAGAGTTATTACTATTTTGAAAATTAGTTAAAATATCTAAACCTTTTGAAGAAAAAAAACGATAAATTAAAATCGAGAATTAAAGGTTTTAAGCGGAAGCGGTTTAAAACGAAATAAGAACAACTTTGATTACTAAGTTTAAAGCGAAAGCAATCAAAACAAATTTTAATGGATGACATGACATGGTGAAACAACTTGTGTGACCCAAAAGAAATACAAGAAGATTAAGATTAATATTTGATAAAATTTAAAATCATTTTACATAGATATTCCCATTTTACAAAATTAGCTAAAATACCAAGATATTTAACAAGATATAATAAAAATGAACTTAAACATTATAGGAGATTTAAAACATGAGTTCAAACGAAAATCTTAAAATCAAATAAGAATTTAAACAAAAGTTCAATTACTCTCTGAAACTAGGGTGGGACCGCAACCGTGATGACTTAACCGCAACATGAAGTATCATTTACCCAAACACCTGTAGCTGAAAAGATTGAAACACGGAATGCATAAGTTGATCGTCCAACTTAGTGAGGCTGTAGTGCACATGTGCGTGGATGCAACATAATATACATGAGCATATACAACATTAATTAACATATGCTATAACAATTTAAGCACGTTAAACAAGTAACCAACATTTGTTGATGCCGTCCTCCTCTTACCCTCCAATCCACAGTTAGGAAAACCACCACCGAACACTCCAAGTAAGGTGCGACCTTACATAACAGTGCGCATTGACGTCAAATGCCAGGAGTTTGACATTCACTCTCCAAGTGTAACCTCCAAACTTGGCTCGTGAAGCGGGTCTACGGTGGATCGAGGTAACCCTCCGGCCTTAACCTTCCAGATTACCCATGATTCCGCACACCAAGAATAGGGGCCCACACAGTAACAGTAAACAGTATAGGACAGTAACAGTAACAGTTCAGTAGCAGGAAATCGGTAAACAACTCAATAACAGTTCAACATAAAATATCAATGACTCATAAGCACATTGGCATAAGCAATAATTCAGCGTGTATCTTGTCCTAGCATCCGAGTTCTTTATGTTATCATACATCACATGCTTGTTCGTTTAGGAACTAAGTTACAGTTATGACTCGACCTACTAGCACATTCGGACTTACACACAAGTAACATAATCCGCTACAAAGTATAAGGAACTAGTCGTATGAGGAGAAGCTAATTCGTTTACGCGATAGAAGATCTTAAGGATTACAAAATCAGGAGATTGCTCTTACGAAGGCTTTGTGCTAAAGTTTAAAATTCGAAGAAGTTATGTGATAAAGAGAAGATGAACTACAACATAATACCAGGTATGAATTTGGGGACCAAATTCTTTTAAGGGAGGGAGAATGTAAAACCCCGAAAAATTCATTTATGAATTTTCTTTCCTATAATGTTAATTTACTTGAAATTGATAATTTTAATTATGTAGATTTAATAATTGAAATTAATATTCATATCTATGCTGTTAAAAAATTCAACGAGCGAGCATATTTTTAAATTTGAAGTGCTTTAAATTAATATTCACTTGAACTATTATTGATGTGCAAATTATGAATTATAAATACTCACTCTTGTATTATTTTGAGGATTTAAATGCAATAATAAAATAAAAGAGGAACTGATGGGAACTGATGTATTGTCCCAAGACTTTGAGAACTAAAATGTACTACCCATTTTTTGAGGGTGTTAAATGCAAAACACCCATTAAATATGAATTAAAGTCAACCCATTTCCCTCATTCACCTCTTCTATTACACACACTAAAACATGTGTTTTCACACACAAAACTCCCCTTCCTTATTTTGTTTGTAACTTCTTCATTTCTTAACCAAATCAAGTAAATGAGTAGTCAAAATTGATCTACACGACGAGAGGAACACAATGGTGGTGGTAATTGAAGGAATAGAAGGTGTTTTTCGGCGAAAATTAGAGGAGGAAGTGGCGGTTTTAAGTGGGTTTCCTTGCATGTCCCTTTTCCGGTCATTTCTTCGACAATCGAGCTTCACCGCAGTGTTCTAGACTTAGAGGAGAGCGGAATTGTGGGTTCGGCTCATTTTTCGGTGCCGGTCAACAGTGGTCAATGACGGTCAACAGGGGCTGCTCCGGTCAGCGATTTCATCTCGGAATGGGTATTCCATTTTCGATCTTCATTTCTCGATTTGAGTTCGTTAGGTAGTTCATTGAGCCTAAAGGTTATTGTGTATTATTTATATTGTGGTTAATTTTTTGCTTTAGAATTTAGTTTGAGCATGAGTTTGAGTTCGTACTATGTTATGCATGTATCTCGATTAACTCGAAGGATGGTGTAGTAATGAAAATGAAAACTTGATATAGTAAAAATATATGACTTGATAATAAATTTCGATAGAGTTGATAAGGTAATATGATGAAAAGTTATTAAAACTTGTGATTAATTTCGGTTTTAAAGTAAATTTTTGCTTAAATATTTTTAAACGTTCTTGTGATATTGAGTCTTGAATTATTTTTTTGCAAGAAAGTGAATGTTTTAATGTTTTCGAAACTTTTGGGGGTATACTTTGAATGTTTTCAAAAGAAAAGAGTGTTTAATTATTAGCTTGTTAAATATTTTGGATTTTCTCAAATCTTAAAGTTTAAAAAAATGAATACACTTAATGATTTGATGTCGAAAGTTTTAAGTTCTTGTCTAAGATGTTAATTTTGGAAATCCTTGTGATATGATTTTCTTTAATTATATTTAAGTAAGATTATAAGATAATTTATTAGCCGTATACGTATTTGCTCAGGTTTCGGATACACTTCACTGTGGAATTTTGGTCGCTGAAGAGCTTATTACGGCGACCAAAATTCCACAATGAAGTGTATCCGAAACCTGAGCAAATACGTATACGACTAATAAATTATCTTATAATCTTACTATATATAATTAAAGAAGATCCTATAACAAAGATTTTCTAAATTAACATCTCAGACAAGAACTTAAAACTTTCGACATCAAATCATTTAAGTGTATTCATTTTTTTTTTTACTTTAAGATTTGAGAAAATCCAAACTATTTAACAAGTTAATAATTAAACGCCTTTTTCTTTTGTAAACATTCAAAGTACACCCCAAAAGTTTCGAAAACATTAATACATTAACTTTCTTGCAAAAATAATTCAAGACTCAATATCACAAGAACGTTTAAAAATATTTAAGCAAAATTTTCACTATAAAACCGAAATTAATCACAAATTTTAATAACTTTTCATTATATAACCTCATTAACTCTATCGAAATTTATTATCAAGTTATATATTTTACTATATCAAGTTTCCACTTTCATTACTATACCATCCTTATAACTAAAATCGAGTTAATCAAGATACATGTATAACATATTACGAACTCAAACTCATGCTCAAACTAAATTCTAAAACCAAAAGTTAACCACAATGTAAATAATACACAATAATTTTTAGGCTCAAGGAACTACCTAACGAACTCAAATCGAGAAATGAAGACCGAAAATGGAATACCCATTCCGAGATGAAATCGCTAACCGGAGCAGCCCCTATGGACCGACTGTTGACCACCCTTGACCGGCACCGGAAAATGAGCCGAACCCACCATTCCACTCTCCTCTAAGCCTAGAACACCGTGGTGAAGCTCGATTGTTGAAGAAATCACCGGAAAAGGGACATGCAAGGAAACTCACTTAAAATCGCCACTTCCTCCTCTAATTTTCGCCGGAAAACACCTTATATTCCTTCAATTACCACCACCATTGTGTTCCGCTCGTCGAGTAGATCAATTTTGACTACTAATTTACTTGATTTGTTTAAGAAATGAAGAAGTTACAAACAAAATAAGGAAGGGGAGTTTTGTATGTGAAAACACACATTTTAGTGTGTGTAAATGTAGGAGAAGAAGTGAATGAGGGAAATAGGTTGAATTTAATTCATATTTAATGGGTGTTTTTCATTTAACACCCTCAAAAAATGGGTAGTACATTTTAGTTCTCAAAGTCTTGGGACAATACATTAATTCCTCTTTTTATTTTATTCTTGCATTTAAATCCTCAAAATAACACAAGAGTGAGTATTTATAATTCATAATTTGCGCAACAATAATAATTCAAGTGAATATCAATTTGAATCACTTCAAATTTAAAAATATGTTCACTCGTTGAATTTTTAACAACATAGATATGAATTTTAATTTCAATTATTAAATCAACATAATTAAAATTATCAATTTCAAGTAAATTAAATTATAGAAATTTTCGGGGTTTTACAATAATTCTTGTATATGAAAAATATTTGTGTCCATTGTTAATTAGAATTTTACCCAAAAGGAGAAAAGAATCAAGAGTCCAATTTTTATCTCCTGCAAACTTTTCCGGCAAGAACTTCATTGTGACACTATGAGTTGCAAATAATTTTGTATAACGAAATTATTTTTATGTGTGAAATGAAAAAAATCCGTATGCATTGTCTAATTAGTTAAAAAAAACTTGTGTAATTTTATTATCAAGAATTCCCTATACTAATTTATTATTAGTAAAAATTCTTTGACAAGTCAAAATGACAATTATATTCCCATAAAAAAATATGAATATTTTCCTAGATACTTCAAAAATTGACAATAATTTCCTCGATAACTTTGAAAAATGACAATAACCCCCTAATCACTTGAAAAATTGGCAATAATCTCCGCACAATTCGTGAAGGAATTTTAAATGGGATTTTTTTCTAATGAAAAATACAAGAGAAAGATTTCCATAAGTAAGTAAAATTAACAAATGTGTAATGAAAATGTTTGATTGCACTAATTTTCCATAGAAAGTAGGAAGAGAAAGTGATCAACATAATAAAGTAAGAAAATTAGGACTAAGATGACTTATTTGAGTTAAAAGGGTATAATCGAAAATCATTATTAATTGCTTGACATTAGATTTTCGGCTCGGCCTATATCAACATCCTTATGAAAAAAGAATAAAAGTTAATTGCATGTCACCTCTCAAAGTTGTTAATTTTTTCACATAATCCTGTATCTAGACCTGGAAATTGATTTATTACACTCTCATGGTAAATATATATAAGTTAATTGCATGTTGTTGGTGTAATTGGATTAATTGTGGCTAATTAAATTGAGTCTTATTAGCCAAAATTAATTAATACACATTAATGAATGAAATGTGAAGAGAATGTTGAGTCTTTCCATCCCACATGGAAAAGAAGAAGAAAGTTGAGCATCAAAATTGTTATAAAAGGGCAACTAGCTTTCAAAGTTGAAATGGCTTTTATAGGAATGGGCCTAGAATAATATCTGGGCCCAATAATTATTAAAGTCCAAACTTTGTACAAAGATCCGTGGGGGTCCGATTAGGATCCGCGTGTGATCCGATTAGGATCCACGAGACCTCTTCTAGAAGGTCCGAGAAGGATCTCTGTTGCCCGCCCAATTTTGAATAAAGGGGTGTGTTTGGTCGGATTTTGAACCGAATGGGTGGCACTCATTCGGACCGAACCATTGTTTGGTTTAAATCCGAATAGTTGTGACCCTCCAGCAACAACTTTCAATTGCTATAAATAGGAGAGGAATCTGGCCAATTCCTCACACCATTTTTCAGCAAATAAATTACAAATAATTTTTCTCTAATTCTCAAATCAAATAAATTTTTCGTCGAAGTTCTGTTTGTTTAAAGTTCGCCGTGGGTTCTTTGTTCGTGCAAACAAGGAGCATCAGACTGTTGTATCTTGGGAGACTTTCGGGGATCGACTGTGTGCACCGTAGGCAGCCCGAAAATATTGTCTTAAGGAGATTGCTTCCGCAACCTCAGTCTCACTAATCTTATTTTCTTATTTTCAATACTATTTCCGTGAGTTGATTTAGATTCTTGCATGTTAAATTAATTTCTCTACATTCCTTACTGTTCATTTCTTTTCAAATCAAAGTTACTTGAAAAAACTACTGTTTCCGTGACTAAATTTTCCTTCAACAATTTTTCCTATATATTCTGTTAGAATATAACTACTTGTGTAACTTTGATTATTTAATTCCATTATATTCATTACAATTACTTAAATTTTTAAATATATGATACTACTACTTTAAACTTGAAATACCATTTTATTTAACAAGTTTTACTCCACTACTTTGTGTTCTTTTTTATAAAAGAATTTTGAATATAGTACGTAACATATACATATTAATTAGACTCGGTAAAACTATATTTAATTACATTTATAGTTTATACTTATTTACTAATTAATTAAGTATAAGAAATATAGTTGAGTATATTTCTATTACACAGATTGTTAAATACTAACACATGTAACCTCTCAAAGTTATTAATTTTTTCATATTATCCTACATAAGCACAAAATAGCATCTAGCGATTCTAGTCTGGGAAATTGATTTGTTACACTCTCTCATGATTGGAAAATCAAAAAAGAAAACAGATTTGATCCACGCATCAGAATCTATATGCATCTTCACAAGTCCTTGAATCACTATCCAACTTATCGTTTTCGTTAATGAATCCATAATAAGTTTTAATTCTTAAAAAAAAAAGGTTTTTTAAAAGTTTAATTTATGTTAGGGATTTAGTGAAGAAATTACAAACTTTGGACAATTTTTTGTAAAATCTAAAACTTTCTGGTTTTATTTGATTTCAAGAAAATTGGAATATAATTTGTAATCTATATATCCCGAATTTTGAAAGATAAATGCTTTTCTCGATCAATTCTCATCATATATCTCTTCATGGTTCCTCTACTTTCTGAAATCAATAGTTTAGCTATTGTTGGTGAAAATCGTACTAAATTTCAAGTTACGGATATGGTTCAATAACTCTCATAAATTAATATTAAAAGATACTACCAAATTTATAACTTTGGACATATAAATACATACTTCTTAATCTTATATTCTGGGTCTTGTATTGTGTGGACACGGGCCTAATTGTCCGTTGTGGCCCATATTTATAACTGCAACGGACTCGTCCCAAATACTTGAAAACACATTAGAATTTCCGACATTTCGAAAGTTTCTCTACTTTGTTTTGAAGTTTGAAAACATTTAGGGCATGTTCGTTTGTCGTTTTCCAAAAAAAAATTCGTGTTTGGGAAATGTCAAACAAACATGTTTTTAATTTTCTGAAATAAATTTTTCATCTCTCAATTTTCTCAAACTATTTTCTCAAAATCCAAACAAACAACAATTTTTATTATCTCTAAACAAAACATATACAAACCTTACTCTGATTTGATATAAAGTAACTTATCTCTTACACAAACATGATTTGACATAAAGTCTTACACATCTTACACATGCAATCTAATTCTCCCAAAAAAAAACCTATATCTACTTTATTTCTCAAACCACTTTCTTAAAACTCAAATAAACAACATTAAGCAAATCAAGATTATTTTACAAACATCCACTACTTTCCCAAACACCAAACAAACAGACCCTTACTCTCTTAGTTTCATATTATTTGTCATGTCGTTGTGATATTTTTATTTTATTTTATATTATTATCGTTTTAAAATTTTAATGTAAAATTAATTAATTTTTTTCAAATTTACCCTTTTATAACTCCTAATTATGGGTCATTGTATGATTTTAGACTTTTAGTTGTTTAAAATTTTACAACTTATGTGTAATTTAAGTGTTGACTTGGATAAATTATTTTGGTATCAACTGTAGATAGTATTTGGATTGGATTTTTCTTATTGAGACTTGATGTGGGTCGTATTTTATCATTTGCTCATTATATGATTTCACTTTTTGATCGTATTTGGATATATTTGAAATAGTCGTTATGATGAATTAATGATATGTTTTATGTAATAATGAGTTAAAAATGATACGATTTAGCAAAAGGAAAATAACGAAATATAATTATGTAATATTGTAATATTATTTTGTTAGGTGGATGAAAATTGATGAATAAAAATAATATGGGACCCGTAATTTCGTCCCGCAATAATTTGGGTACCCGCTTCCGGGTACCCGAATTATTACGGGGCGGGTTTGGGATGAAAAGTGTCAATCTCGAAATTTATTATACCCATATCTCTAGCCCCGAACCCGTCCCAAACCTGCCCCGTGCCCACCCCTAACCTCTATCCTTGTTTGTTTGCTCTATTGGTTTTTGACACGAAGTTATAGGTAAGAGTTAAAAAAGTGAAAATTTTAGGTATTTTTACCTTTTTGTTTTTAAAAGTAGTGGTGGCGAGTAAGTGATATCAAATCATTACTTTTAGTGAGAGAGTAATTTTGAGAAGAAAAAAAATTCTATAAGGAAAAATGTAGTGTTGTTTTGGGACGTCCCAAAAAGGAACTATAAGCAAAAATTAATGGATGGAGTATGAAACAAAGAAAGTATCTTATTTAAATTTTAGAGGAATTTAGGCCCTATTTGAAAGGGTTTTGACTTTCTTTCACGAGTCTCGGTTCCAAAAAAAATAGTTTGGGTGATTTCGGTGAAACTTTTGAAACCCCAATTGGTTAAGTTTTGGAATTTGGGTTTTGTGGTTTTGAAAAATTGAAACACCACTTGGATTGTATTTGGATTGTTGGAGTTTGGAGAAAAAAGTAGGTGATATGTGTCAAATCAAAATTTTTCTATATAGATTGGGGAGAAAAAATAGGTAATATGTATCAAATCAAAATTTTATATATTTAAAGGACCCGTTTGTTTGACGGGAATGAAATCTGATTTTGGGTATTTAAGTTTTAGTATTCTGATATCCAAAAATATGATTCCATAATAGTGTTTGAGTATCACTTGAGACTGTACAAAGAAAATTTATTGAATTCCTTTTTAAATATTTGATAATGTCGAATAATGGATTACATATTTTAAAAATTCACAATAATTCCCCACCCATATATTAAATAAAAATCAATTTAAAGCAGAATTTATTATATATATTAGTAATTATAATATATTGACTTAAAAATATGTATAATATATAAATTAATCATTTATAAATTATATCATTTAATATAATTAATATATAGTAAAAATTGAAGAACATAAAAGAAATCAATGTCAGAGGAGAGTTGTATATAGTTGCAACTATATATATATATATATATATATATATATATATATATATATATATATATATATATATATATCATAATAATTCAAGAATGTAATTATCACTAGAAATGTTGTAAACAAAAACAAAATTATGCATACAATTTGAAATGAATGTGCTACAAAGCATAAGCTTTGTGAATTGGCATAGAAACTATATACATATTTTTAAATAAATTCACATTTGAACAATATTTTATATTATTTCAATAGATTCACTAGTAGGTAAATGAATGTGGGAATTTACAATGTGATTTAAGCAGTTGGAGAAGGAAAAGAACACAAGAAATAAGAAAACAATGGCTGTGGGAGATAAAATGTTATGTAGGGAGAAGACGAAAAATATCATATTAAGAAAGAATATATGTGTAATAATGTATATTTTATTTTTAGTATCAAATCCATCAAAAAAGGAACCATAATACCATAGAAAAACTGGGTTTCACATTCCCATATTTTAATGGTAAGATTCCTGGTTTGTAGGAATATACTACCCAAGCTTCATCCTGGTCATGGATAGATCACCCAGGTTCGGGTCCATTAGCAGTGACATCCTTTCCCAAATTTCAGAAAATTTGCTCAAACAATACTACTTGATTCAAAGGAATTAGATTGCAAAATAATATGTCATTCCTGAGTAAACAAACGGATCATAAAAGTATAAATGTATGTTTCTAAATAGGTTTGTGATGAGTTTCATGAATTTAACAAAATTTATTTGAAAAGATTTTAACTCGATCTCGCGAAATCCGTGAGACCGAGCCAAAATACATCCATATATGCGGTTAGAGCTTCTTTTGTCGTCAGCCCACGAAGTATCCCCAACTTCCGGGTGCAAATTCTCTGTACCAAATAAGTGTACCACATTTGTGTACCACCAATATAAAATTGACATATGTCAAAACTAAATAGCATGCATTGCATAGGATTATATTCTCCACCCTTTCTACTTCTTCGTATCTCCAATTTTAGTTTTAAGATCTCTTTTTGCAAATAATAATGCCAACAAATTCTTATCTAATATCGGAAGGAAAAACAATAGAAATTAGCGAAGTAACAACTCAGAAATCTGAAGTGATTTTCGGTAAGAAAATAGAAGAAGAAATTTGAGTTGATTTTGGGGTAAATGAAATCACTGTATGAATAAACTTTTGGGGTAAAAGAAATCACTGTATGTATAAAATAGAAGAATAATTTGAGGTGATTTTGGGGTAAAAGAAATCACTGTAGATCTCATTCAATTGAAATTAAAACTTTGTTGAATCCGGAAATGATTTTTCATTGAAAAATCTTATGGGCACCTTAATTGAATAAACTTTTTATGATAACATTTTTTCTTATTGAATTATGATAGGAACTGTAATTGTTAAGGTATAATTAAAGAAATTATTGGGTTAAGATAATGGAACATGGAATTAAGGATTCAAAATAAGTTCAGAGATCTGAATTTTTAGTTTCAATAATTAAATATGAATAGTTAGTTTCAATAATTTCGAGGGAGTGTTATGTCGCTTAAAAGATGAAAATTATCGATCAAAATCAATTTAGATTTCTGAATTGTAAGTTTCAATAATTTTAATGGGTTTAATATAATTTTGGGTAAAGATAAATAAATATCAGACATCACGTTTGTAAATAAAAAGAAGATCGAATAAGGTTGAGGTAAATAATCCTATGCAATGTATGCTATTTATTTTTAATATGTGTCAATTTTAAATTGATGATACACAAATATAATACATTTATGTGGTACAGGAATCTACTGCCCCAACTTCCTCCGCCACACAGCTGCATCGAAAGTTAAACTATAACAGCCAATTAACACAAACAACATTAACGATAATCAAAACATATACCACCAACGTCAAACCGACCAATTGTCCAACGGGTTGGCCCCGACCGGCCCTAGTAACCGACAGCGATCCATGAATAAAGATCGAGACGTACGACGCTACACCCGATTCTTCAATATTCCAGGACGTCCTTCGGCCAATAAAACGGTACCACTTGTCATTATAATGATGATACCACCGCCCTTCCCCTCACTTCTACGACTTTGTATAATATAGGCCGACAATTTCCGGACCCACTAGTACTCTGTCACGTGGTGGATGGCTAAAAAAAAGCTAGTCCCAGTAGTCCATCATCAGAAGCAGTGGATCATGGCAAGTGGCTTTCTTTCTTCTTTCTGTTAAGTGAGTATCTTTCTAATTTTTTCTTTTTTTGGGTACAATTATCTGTCTAAATTTCATTTAATAAGTTTGAGAATCTTGAGGTTGCTTGGAAATTAGATAAGTATTCATTTCATTTTCAGTGGGTCCGTGCATTATGATGTATGATCTGGGATTAAATAAAATATAATTCTTGTAAACCAACTTTATTAAAATTCTAAGTGATAAGTATAAGCGTCTAGGTTATTTTTCTTTCTAAGATTAGAATTAGAATATAACGTTGATGTGATATGTTCTTTTACTCCCTCAGTCTGAAATACTTAATAGCCTCCTCTACAAAATTTTCATGTTTTAAATTATTAGTCATATTTGATTTTTCAATGCATTTTTTTTTCAATTTTATTCTTTCTTATTTTTAAATTTACACAATATAATAAAGTATACAAAGATCAATAACATTAATTAAAATAATCATGAACATAGTATTTTTGACATTTTATCTTAAAAAAGCTACTAATTATTAAGATTCTTAATATATGTTGAAAGACAAAATGTGACAATTAAAATATAATGGAAGGATTATTTTAGAACAACATATATTTGTTCAAAACACATTAGATTTTACACAGAATTCCACGGTCAAGAACTTTAATTTGCATCATCTCATTGTTAAAACTTCCTCCATTTATGAACAATATAAGCATTTAATTAGCTCATGTCTTGTTTTAGCAAAGTTTTTTTTTTTTTTTTTTGAGAGAATGTTTTAGCAAAGTTAAAATCTATAATTTGTGTGTTTAATTCACAATTAACAAGAATAAATAAAAGTCGAGATTGGTTCAATAATTTATATACTATTAAAAGAAAAGTCATGTCAGGACGAAGCATGACTACACCAATATTTAATGTTCCTATTTTGTCCTTACAACAACTTAACTATTGGTCTTCTAAACTTCTTTACCTTTTCAATTACAATCCCTTAAATAAAATTTAACTTTTATTTTAAACTCATATCAAAATTCTTCTTGTTTTGCGCTTAAAACTAATATAAAAATAAACGAAAAATTTAAAAAAAAAAAATGCCCATCCCTACCTAATGGGCCATAAATGCATTATTGATATTATTGGGATGGGTTGTGCCCAGCCCCAGCGCATATAGCCAAAAACCATAATAGCACATATAGCAAAAGCCCAAAACATTAGATTACAAAAATCTTATATAGTAATTGTAAAAATAAACTTAAGAAAAGTCAAGAAAAATGATCCCAATCTTATGATATAATTCTTTCTTACATATACAATCTCTAACGAAACTCTAGATTAAGATTATTGAAGATCATACATACGAGATTAGATTAATTAATTGCGCATTACTAGTGCAGTAGTGCTAGGTGACTATAACAAAATTGACTACGTACTGTATAATTCAGCTGAGTAATCACTAAATCCACATAACAAAATTTCATATTACATGAGATAATTATTACATATATGGAGTATTTTTATTTTCCTTTTGACAGTTGTATTACTAAAATAAAACTTTGCAGTCCAAATAAACCCCAACATAAATATATGGAAGCTGACGTGTCGACTGCGTCGGCTAACAATTACAAATGGAGTAGTTGATTGGACAGGAACAGGACAGCTTTTATTAATTTAATTTAGTAGTGTAAATTAATAGTGAAAAATGAATCTTAATCGCGTCCACTACGCGTAACAATATTCCTATATAAACCCCTCCACTTTCCACTCTTAAAACCATTCAATTCAATTCAATCGATCATTTATACATACAAAATTGTTAATTAGAAAACTTTGATTGAGAAAATGGCTGATGAAGTGCCCCAGTTTCACAAGTACCATGAAACCAAGGTGGAGGAGCCATGCGCCTCAGTGAAGGTGGAGGAGAGTGCGCCGGTGGAGAAAACTGATCGTGGGGTGTTCGATTTCTTGGGGGGAAAGAAAGAGGAGGAGGAGAAGAAGAAGAGCGAGGAGGAGACAATTGCCTCTGAGTTTGAAGAGAAAGTTCAGGTTTGTGAAGAGCCCAAAGTGGAGGAGAAAAAGCACGAGACTTTGGGCCAAAAACTCCATCGATCTGACAGTTCTAGCAGTTCAGTAAGTATCCGATCGATTTCATTCATTCATTTAATTAAATAAGTGATTTTCATTTAATTGATGAATATATAATTGCAGTCAAGTGATGAGGAGGAAGTAGATGAACATGGAGAAAAGAAAAAGAAAAAGAAAGGTTTGAAGGAAAAGGTATTTGGAGAAAAGAAGAAGGAGGACACATCTGTACCAATCGAGAAGTGTGATGAAGTACCCTTAAGTCATGAACCAGAGGAGAAGAAAGGGTTGTTAGACAAGATCAAGGATAAACTTCCCGGCCACAAAAAGACCGAGGAGCACGTCGTGGCGGCGCCTCCTCCGGTCGTCGAGTGCGCCCCCGTGGCACCCGAGGAAAAGAAAGGCTTCTTGGAGAAGATCAAGGACAAAATCCCTGGGTTACATCCCAAGAGTGATGATGAAAAAGAAAAGGAAAAGGAAAAAGAAAAAGAAAAGGAGGCTGCATGTTAAGAAAGCAATTAGAGCAAGTCTTTGATTTGCTTTGTTTTAATAATTTCTCTTTTAAAAAAGTCATGATCTTGTTCTCATTTTGGGTGGCTTGTTATGTTTATTTTTTTCTTTTTTACCTTTTGATGATTTCTTTGTATTGTTTGTTTTTTGGTTTTATTTCTTGCAAATATCCCTATGTAGCTACTTTTTTGTGCTTATAATTTAAATTTTAAGATTGTTTATGATATTTTGTTTTAATTAGCCTTAACACTTAATTAAATCTTATTCATAGTACTGAAAGGAAGTTGATATATTTGCAACAGTTTATCAATTTAACCACTCAAAAAATCGTAGTGAACAATCATAATGACATTATGAATATTATTTTTACTATCACTCTACTGATTTTGTATTGGCTGCAAAAGTAATGGTTAGAAACATTTACACGACGACATAACGTCGAAGTCAAGTGTTCACACACACTCTTGTGACAAGCATGCATTCAAATTCAATTTGTAAAATCGGTTCACATAATCTATGGTGTTTTCGATGCCATTTTGTATCCTTAATTAGGCTCAAGTTATTTTCATTCAAACTCGTAAAATCAATTTACGTACAACGTCATACGGTGTTTTTCGATATTGTTTGGTACTGCTGATTAGGCTCAAATTTCTTGAGGTGATAGTGAATCATTTTACGAAGTTACATATTTCTTTTAAGGATTGATTACTTAATTTCTTTAATAGTATATAATTTGTAGTTTATACTTTGCTTACGGTAATTTGTCATGGATTCTTTGCTTATTACATAATTTTACATTATAAATTAGATGAATACTATTTTCGGTGGCCTTGCCAAGATGAGTTTGAAAAGTTTATCGTAATACTGTATTCAGATGTACTAAATAATTGTGATTAGTCGGGATGATTAAAAAAAAAATACTTTAAGTCATTTATTATAAGATGGTCGAGATTCTTCTTTTCATATGCATGCAAGATGGACAAGATGATGATGCTTTTAAAATGTCTTTTGTGAAAATTACGAGTGGATTTGGTATATATTAGCAAAATTAATTTTTCCTTTTTCTCATTGGGAAATTCTTACCCAGATCGGGTTTGGCCGAATCCAAAGCAACTACATAGCAAGTGTAATACGCTTGCTTTGATATTGGATGTAACTCCCAGGAGAGTGACCAACCACAAAGCAAGTACAATACACTTACTTGGTGGTTGGATGGGTTTGGTCAAGCCAGTCTTGAACAAGAATTTTCCTTTCTCATTTTACAATTTTAAGGTACCCATGCCAAAATTCCTTTTTTTTTAATGTGCTAATTTTAGTTGATTAATAATTGTGACCATTCAAACAGGAGGACAATTCAGCAGAAGGTGGGGGCCTAAGCTCGTGGGTGTGGAAGTTTGGCTACCTGTAAAGGCTTAATGGCGTAACTGGAAAAAATTAAATCAGTATTAAATTTTATTTTCAATGCAATATTTGGACCACGATGGAAGGCTCTGATATGGCCATAACAATTAGTACAAAATACTATCTTTATATTTGGAAATATTGTTTGTTCAAATCTTGCAATAGCCTTTCTTTCTTTTTTCATTTTTTGCTTTGAAAAGTGCTTCAATTTTATTATAACAAATTATTATATTCGAGGAAAAGATTATCCTTTTATCTTTGAAATTGAATTAGCGGGCAAAATAAATGAAATAAACGAATCTCAAATGAAGACGTGTAGACAACAAACTTCTCAATATCCTTATACAAACGGTACCTTTTTTGTTCTCTAATCCTTGAATTTTTGAATTGGCTTTAAGTTTTAACAAAAACAATTGAAATATAAAATAATATAGATTGAGAGCGTGTTCAACTTGATTACGAAGTATTGTTGTGTTTTAATGACGCAAGCAGGGCCGGCCCAAGTGCTAGGCAACTTAGGCCGACGCCTAGGGCCTCCGGTTCGGAGGGCCTCAAAATATATATTTAGGCCTTTATGAAAATTAAACAATTAAATATTTTTAATTTTATTAATTTTATGTACATGACATGTATATTGATTCACTTTGTAAGACTTTCTCATAATGTGATGGCGGTCTAGGGTTCAAATCCCAATATTGAGTTCTTTCCTTATATTTTGATTGTTTATGTTATTTAACTTTTTTTTTTGTAATAATGTTCGTCTTTTTTATTTCCCTTTCGTAGTAATTATTCTTTTAATTCCTTTTCTTACTTAATGATTTATTGCCAATTTTTTTTTAATAAGTACTTCAAAAAAAATTCTTTCTTCATTATTATAAAAAGAATACGGTTTTTTCTTTGAAATATAATGTGTTAGATTTAATTATCTATCTAAAAATTAATATGTTAAGAGAAAATAATATGTCAATATTTAATTAATATTTTTGCCTGTATAAAAAATAAATTGATGATATATTTTTTATAAGAACGGGCCCAAATTTAAAATTCGCCTAGGGCCCCCGAATGTCTAGGGCCGATCCTGAATGCAAGTTAGAGCACATATTTTTTCAAAATAAACTCTACAAAGTCATGAGTTTAATTCTCATCACCATTATTATTATTGTCAGTTGTTGGACAAAGTCTGAACTTGCGTGGGTAAAAAATGGTCCGGCCCAAACAATTGGGTCCAAATTGAGTTGGGTCGGTCAATACCCGCCAAACTTATTGGATCTGGTTTCTGGTCCAGGTCGAGCGGTGCTGAGTGGGTTTTGAGCTGGTCAGGATTCCACCCATTACTAATATTACTTACCAAAATATATCTGTGTATGACGGCTTAACTAACTGGCCCAAAGCAAAAGAATAATAGAAAACCACTTGAAAAAACTACCAATATATATGCTCAAGCAAAAGTGCAATTAAAACAGATTCATTTAAGTAGTGATATGTATTAACAAAAAAGAAAAAGTTCATTTGTATATGCTGCCGAAGTAACAATTCTGCCCACAATAACAAACAAAAACAAACTTCTTCATGAAACAAAATAGGTAGAATGTCCGGAGCAGCCTAAGCGTATATTGCCTTGTGACAACTATGTATAACATTTCTAAATACTTGACAAGAATTAAACCTTGTCCAACCTGTGTGTATATATATAATCTCAATCACTAAATTTACATGAGATGTGCAATTGTACGAGAAGTTAGCAAAATGTGTGAATATTGTCAACCTCTCAGTTCAATCTTTCTATGTATTTTACTTTACTCCTCCTTTGTAAAAGTAGTTAATGGAGAATACTTAGTTGGTTTGGGGAGCTACGACATGACAGGGCCTGCAGCCGGAGTGAACATGATGGGATATGGTAATATGGATCAGGTCACACAAGGTATACATGTTCGACTCAGGGCTAGGACATTCATCGTAGCTGAGAGCGTGCAAGGTCCAAGGTTTGCATTTGTTAATCTTGATGCCGGGATGGCATCCCAGCTCGTCACCATTAAAGTGCTAGAAAGACTAAAATCAAGGTACTATATAAGTACGCTCTTGGCTAGTTAATTATCTAAGATGTCCAACATATACGGTCTAGAGGTTAGTTTAGCAGCATTAATTAATTCTTGCCTTAATATGAAGGTACGGAGAATTGTACAACGAAGAAAATGTTGCCATCAGTGGTATTCACACTCATGCTGGTCCAGGGGGCTATTTGCAGTATGTGATTTACTCAATAACTTCTCTTGGTTTCGTTCCGCAATCTTTTGATGCCATTGTCAATGCTATCGAACTCAGCATTGTTCAAGCTCATGACAATCTCAAACCAGGTTCTATTCTCATCAACACAGGTAACAAAGTGTAGATAATTAATATATATATATATATATATATATATATATATATATATATATATATTTGTGTCACCTAAAAATTCTATAACCATTTTGGTGATGAAAAGGATAATTGCTGCTATGCAGGGGACTTGGTTAGTGCCGGAATCAATAGAAGTCCGAGCGCCTACCTATTTAACCCTTCTAAAGAACGGGCTAAATATACACGCGATGTGGATACGCTAATGACCTTATTGAAATTTGTTGACTTAAAGAGTGGAAAAAGTATTGGGGCCTTTAGCTGGTTTGCTACACATGGGACCTCAATGAGCAGAGACAATAAGCTCATTAGTGGCGACAATAAAGGAGCTGCTGCTCGATTTTTCGAAGACTGGTTCTCATCTAGTAACAAAAATTCTTCCGCTTCTACACACATAAAAGTCAAAGAATCGAGAATTAAGGCCACAGGAGGACAATCGTGCACTAAAACAGCTAGCCAGAGCTCTAAAGTGAGGAAAAACAATGGATCAAAGTTCGTGGGAGCGTTTTGTCAATCAAATGTTGGAGATGTAAGCCCAAATGTGTTGGGTGCATTTTGCTTAGACAGTGGAAACCCCTGTGACTTTAGCCACTCTTCGTGCAATGGAAACGACCAGCTCTGTGTAGGCCGCGGTCCAGGGTACTATATACACTTGTTCGTTCATACATTCTTGTGTTAATTAATAAAATACATTAATGCGAACTTCTGGGTACAGATATCCGGATGAGATATTGAGCACAAAGATAATAGGTGAAAGGCAATTTAAGAAAGCTGTTGATTTATTTATATCTGCTGAAGAGGAAATAAAGGGAAAAATTGATTATCGTCAAGTGTACATTAATTTTACTGATATTGAAGTTGTGTTAGATGGAAACAAGGTAGTGAAAACATGCCCGGCTGCACTTGGGCCAGGTTTTGCCGCAGGGACTACTGACGGGCCTGGTGTTTTTGGCTTTCAGCAAGGTGACACTGAGGTTAGAGTCAAGTTATTTCCCTGAATTATTTGCAGCTCTTTTTTTTTGCTTTCTTTGACTGATCAAATATGCAGATTAATGAGTTCTGGAAAAAAGTGAGGGATGCCATTAAAGAACCTAGTGAATACCAAGTGGATTGTCAAAAACCAAAGGCTGTTTTGCTCGACACTGGAGAAATGTTTTGGCCCTATGCTTGGGCGGTATTATAAATTACTTAAAAACTCATTTTTAGGCCATCAAATAATCATCAAGAAAGCAAGGAAACTAATTCAATTGTGAATTTTTTAGCCTGCAGTTCTGCCAATTCAAATGCTTAGGTTGGGACAATTGGTCATCTTATCTGTTCCAGGAGGTCTGTGTTTCTCTCTAGCAATTTTTTACAGTAAATCAAGATCAAAATTATAGATTCATTTTTTTTCCAAATCGAAAAATTCATTTGCAGAGTTCACGACTATGGCTGGAAGACGACTGAGGGAAGCAGTTAAGGAAACACTAATTAGCAACGGAAACAGAGAATTCAATAACAACACAAATATAGTCATAGCTGGCCTAACAAACACTTACTCACAATATATTACTACATTTGAAGAGTACAAGCAGCAGAGATATGAGGTATATAGTAAAGTTCATTATTTGCAAATAATCATATCTATATAACTTGCTAACACAAAAATGGACCTACTTACACAGGCTGCATCAACGCTCTACGGTCCTCACACTTTATCAGCTTACATCCAAGAATTCAAAAAACTCGCACAATCATTGGCAAAGGGAGATAAAAGTGTCACAAAAGGTCCATCACCGCCTGATCTCTCTTCGGTCCAACTTAGCCTCTTAATAGACCCTTCGGGAGACACCCCCCCACCAGGGGTAAAATTTGGGGATATAAAACTAGACGTAAAATATGGTCCGCTTAAAAAGGGTGATAAGGTAAATGCGACGTTTTGGAGTGCGAATCCGAGGTATGATTTATTGACAGAAGGCACGTTTGCTTTAGTTGAGATGCTTCGAGGGGATTTATGGATACCTGTTTACGATGATGATGATTTTAGCCTATACTTCAAGTGGGAAGGCCCGTTGTATAGTTCTAAAGGCTCTTATGGACTTGCGACAATTGAGTGGGATGTGCCACGTGAGGCGAGTCCTGGAGTTTATCGGTTGAGGCACTATGGTTCATACAAGACGACAAAAGACTCTCCCATCACTTATTTTACTGGGACATCTAGTGGATTCAATGTTAATAGATAGTGAAATTTTCTTTGAGAAGAAATGGAAATAAATGCTTAAACAAAAATAACTTGATTCAGAGTAATAGACATGAAAATAACAACAATAATAACGAGTTCGGCATACTAATACTATGAGTATTATTTATTCTTCTTATTCTTAAGCAACAATGGAAAAATATAAAATAATTTATGTTGTTTTACGACGCATAGTTCTTGGACCTTCAATAGGAACTTGGATCATTAGTCCATCCACATAACACAACGGAGGCACTTCCCTTGATTGAGTAATTCAAAAGCTTTGTTAATGTCTTCAAGTTTCATCTCATGTGTGATAAAACCATCCAGTTGGAGTTCCTAAAAAAATTCAGGTTATAAATAGGAAAAAGAAACATAAATAAATAGGTTAGTTAGACCATGTTTCATTGAATTAATTACCTTGTTTATGTAACTTTGTGCAAGAATGGGTATATCAGTTTTAGGTTTGGAACCACCAAATAAACTTCCCATCAAAGTTTTGCCACTGTGAAGGATAACGAGTGAATCGAGGCTCAGTTTCTGGATTGGCTTTTCCACTCCCAAAACAATAGTCTTTCCCCAACCCTGATCAAATTTACATTCAGTACTGTAAGCTAAGATCCATTGTATTCATCAATAATAGATGATTATTATCTATTACCCTTCGGCAGCTATTGAACGCTTCTTGCATCACGTCTGTCGAGCCAGCACATTCAAAGCAATAGTCTGCACCTCCATCAGTCATCTCATTTATAATCTGTTTCATGTAAGCTGGATTATAAATCAAGAATAAAGCCAAATCACATAAATATGGCTTATTGTTAAACTATACCTCACTAATTGACTTGTTCTTGCACTTTCTCACGTCGATAAAATCAGTGATGCCATATTTTTTCCCTGGTTTCAACAAAAAGTTAATTGAAATCTTATTTATCAAAAGCCAAATTCCACGATAATATAAACTCTTCACAATCTTATTTACCAAGTTCAAATTTCTCTGGATTGAGATCAACACCAATGATTCTTTTAGCTCCACGCAATCTTGATCCCTCTGCAACCTAAGAAACCAAATACGTACATACATACGCGTAATCTCTCTAATTATCAGTGATTATTGCAATCAACTGAATTTCAGGAAAGGTTAAAAAATTCGATACCGCAAATCCAATGACCCCAAGGCCAAAGATAGCAACAGTTGAACCTGATTCTACATCTGCTGCTCTCCAAGCCGCACCTACCCCTATATACCATTTGCATTACATAATTTGATTGAAATATTCATTACATAATTAGTAAAACTGAAATACTAGTATATATAATTCTATATTGGAGTATGGTTTTGAAGTCATTGTAAATAATTTAACCAGTTGAAACTCCACAGCTGAGGAGACACGCCTTGTTTGGTGGGATGGAGACGTCAAGTTTCGTCAAGTGAACGATATCGACAACTGTATATTCACTGAAACTTGATACATACAAGAAATGATTCAAAGTTTGTCCATTCAAGTCAGTAAATCTACTAGTTCCATCTCTAAGTGAAAAGGTAGAGATACTAAAAGGGAATTTCGAGCAAATGTTGGTTTTGTTGGATGTGCAGGTTTCACATTCTTTGCATTCAGCCATCCATTGAGGGATCACTATGTCCCCTTCCTTGAACTCATCTACACCATCTCCAACGCTCTCCACAATCCTTCATTAAAATCATACAAAACAAAAAATAAAATACAATAAGAAAATAAATATTAATACATCAATATTTAATGTAAGTCATTACTTCAGAATCCTTTCCAGTTAATACGAATATACGATGAAATATTAAATAATGAGTACATACCCGACAGATTCGTGACCTAATATTACTGGGTAAAATCCAGGCTCCTATGAAATTAAACACACACACAAAAAAAGATGAATATACACATAATTAAGTGGTACATGCAGATGTTACAAAAGAATTAAGAAAAATACATTTCTTTTCCAGAATGTGATGTCGCTATAGCATAAGGAGGTGCATAAGACTTTGATTCGAACTTCATAAGCCTTTGGAGGTGCAACTATCACATCTTCTATCACTAAAGGTTCCATTGATTTCCTAGCCACGGCAGCTAAACACCAAAGGAGTCAATAATTCACAACCATAATTCCATCCATCAAACAAGCATAATTTACTTTATTTTTTTTTATAGTAGATCAAAATATAATGAGTTGCTTAATATCATAATTTTTTTTTAGAAATAATAGAGAACATCATGAAATATAACACCAAAAAATGTGATAGAAAATCTTTTGCCTCCTAACAAACATCATGTAAGAAAACCATTTTACAGTAAAAATAGAGTTCACCTCTGCACCGAATGGGCTTCCCAACAGTTTTAGAGCAATCTTGTTTCTCACCCATTTTCCTATGAGATAAATGCACAAACTCACTATGAAATATTTGGTTTAATTAATACGCGATTCTATGTGTTTACAACAAATTTTTGAAGTCTGTAAAACTGGATAGACAATAAAATAAGAAGTAACAAATAATAT
Source organism: Penstemon eatonii (assembly GCA_038501285.1). Classification (NCBI taxonomy): domain Eukaryota; kingdom Viridiplantae; phylum Streptophyta; class Magnoliopsida; order Lamiales; family Plantaginaceae; genus Penstemon; species Penstemon eatonii. Next base: position 78,012,653 of record CM076710.1, read on the forward strand.
TTATCCGAAATTTAAAAGTGGTTACAAATCCATATGTGGCTTGTTCTTGAATAGTATGATGCGACTTTTTCCAAGATTTGCGGAAGGAGTCACGAATTTGAAGATCTTGGCAGATCTTCAAAGCTTGATGAGAATATATATGCGTATATGTGAATTTGTATGTAGATATGTATATGTGTCTCTGTGTATGAATTCACAAGACCTCTTTAAATAGATTCTGAAGAGTCTCCTTCATAGCAGCTTGGTGACGTGTCGCGACTTGATTGGCCGTTATTTCCTTGGAATGAAAGACTTTATTTGATTGGCCAAAACACCTCACTTTGACATGTGGCGCACTTTGAGTGGCCACTTACTTATATGGCCAAAATATAATTCGATTGACTTTGACTATATATTTTGAATATATGCCCAAAATATAATTCGATTGACTTTGACTATATATTTTGAATATATGGCCAAAATATTATTTGATATTAATGTAATTGAATTCTTAATTCTATCTACTTTAGAAAAGCTTTTCATGATTTAGGTCACTTTCCAAAAATTATAAATTATTGAGTTTCGTTCCAGCCACTTACTTATATGGCCAAAATATAATTCGATTGACTTTGACTATATATTTTGAATATATGCCCAAAATATAATTCGATTGACTTTGACTATATATTTTGAATATATGGCCAAAATATTATTTGATATTAATGTAATTGAATTCTTAATTCTATCTACTTTAGAAAAGCTTTTCATGATTTAGGTCACTTTCCAAAAATTATAAATTATTGAGTTTCGTTCCAGCATGGTGAATTTCTCTATATTTTTTTAACCATTTTATGGGGTCAAATATCAAAATCCCCATCAAAACAAAATAAAACCTATCCATAATGCAATTAGTGGATCAGTATCTTTCTGTAAATTTGTTAGATGAAAAATATTATAAATATGCATCAGTTTTTTCTTTTTTATTATAGTATCGTTTTTTGTTTTCAAATTTTATGTTCTTTTTATTTGCTTAAAAATATACTATACAAATATTTATACGTGTGTTTGTTTTTGTTAAATAGAAAAATGCACGTGCTTTGCACCTGATTAATTAATTTCGTTTAAACAAATTAGAAAAGTACACGTGTTTTGCACGTGATTAACTAATTTCTTTTAATCAAATTAGAAAAGCGAAAGCACGTGATTAACTAATTTCTTATGTTAGTTGAATCATATCATCATTTTTAATCATACTATAGTCTAAATGACATACCATATAATTTCTTTGATTAAATCGCTTTAATTATTATTATGTAGTTCCCAAAAATTTAAATTAGTCATCATAAATATCTAAAATCAACCCTTAAAAATTAAAATAAAAATAAAAACTATAATTACTAAGTATTTCTAATATAAAACTACATGTTTACATAACTATTATTCTAAAACAACCATTTGAGCTAATGAATAATATCAATTCTTTTCTTCTTTGACTTTGATATTTCCATCTAAACCAGTTTGTGTTATTTTAATCCGTTCTTTCACCAATTTCACTGATTTTTGTGGTTTATTACATTCATTAATCAATTCACTCATTTTCTCCGGCTTAACCAAATTTAAGTCGGTTTTACTTATTCCTTTGCTGATTTATCCTATTTTCTCGTCTATTTCATCTTTTTTTTTTTTGGTAATTTTAACTCGTCTTTTTGTTCTTATTCTTTGTCAATTTGAAGTTTTTTGTTATCATGTGTTTAGTCGATGTCATTCAATATTTTACCGGTTTTCTTCATTGTTTTATCTATTTTTATCATTTTGTTGCTTAATTCTTTTTTATTCGATCTATCCCATTTTTTCATTTTTTTTCATATATTTTTTAATCGAATTTTATCCGTTAGCACAACTTTTAACCATTTATATGTTCTGATTTTTGTTAACTTAATCTAATTATAAGTTTTTCAGTTAACTAAGCAGTACTTTATTATATTTGTATAGCACAAAGGTGGTTTTTTTAAAGTTCTTTAATAATTGATCATTTCTTAAGAATTGCCAAATGTATCATCGATTGCACCTGCTTTTACACTGAGTTTACTATTTTTTTTTTGTTATTTTAACACGTTCTTTGACCGATTTCACCCGTTTTTGTGTTTTATCCCATTTGTAAATCAGTTTATCCATTCTATCCGATTTAACCCAATTTTAATAGATTTTACCTATTATTATGTTGATTCAACCAATTTTCTCACCTATTTCGGCTTTTTTTGCATGACTAACTAATTTCTTATGTTAGTTGAATCATATAATAATTTGTCATCATATTATGGTCTTACTGACATATAACATAATTTTTTTGACTAAATCGCTTTAATTATTAATATGTTGTTCCCAAGAATTTATAGTTATTATCATAAATACCTAAATGATGAAATATAGTTTTCCCCCTTAAAGTGTGAAAGTGGTATCAATTACCCCCCTTAAGTATCAATTGTAACACTTACCCCCTCTGTTATTTTGTTGTATTTACTCCAAAAATACCGACACCCCTTTCATAATTTTTTTTTTATTACTTTATCAAAATAAAATTGAGTTTTTATTAATTATGAATCCATTTATCCACCAAACTATATTATGTTTTATTTTCTTCATTTCTTTGTTACCTTCATTTTTTCGATCTCAAATTTTTTTCTTCATTTTCATATCATTCTTTTATAACCGAAGGAAACAAAATAAATGAAGAAATTGAAACATAATATTGTTTGATGGATGGATGGATGGATGAATTCATAATTACTAAAATTTTTATTTTTTTGATAAAGGAATGAAGAAATTAACACATAATATTATTTGGTGTTAAACTTCAATTTTGCGAAAAATAATTTGAAGGATAATTAATCAACATTTTGAATAGGAGTAATTCGTACCGAATATAAATGAGATAGTTATCACCAAATAAAAACTCAGAAAAATATAAAGAAAAAATTTGAGATAAGAAATTGAAACATAAAATAAAGAAAACAAATCGAAACGAAAATAAAGAAAAAAGTGAGATGAAAATAATAAAGAGAAATTTGAGACCATAAAAACGAAGGAAAAAAATGAAGAAATTAAAACATAATGTTGTTTGGTGGATGAATGGATTAATAATTAATAAAGAGACAAATTTCTTCATTATGAAGGGACGGGGGTATTGTTGGAATAAAAACTACAAAACTATAACAGATGTGGGTAAGTGTTACAAACTTACAATTGATACTTTAGGGGGGTAACTGATACCCCCCCCCCCCCCCCATACTTTAAGGGGGAATATTGTATTTCACCTTTACCTAAAAGGCTAAAACCAAAACTCGAAAATATAAAATAACTATAATTACTAAGTATTTATAATATAAAACGACATGTCTACATAATTATTATTCTAAGACAACCATTTGAACTAATGAACAATATCAATTCTTTTCTTCCTTGACCTTTATATTTTCATCTAAATCATTAACCAATTTTACCAGTTATACCTATTTTTTTATGAGTTCATTCATTTTCAATCACATGCCTAATCCATTTTTTAACTAATCTAACACCTTTTTACCAATTTTCCTCAATTTTGTCGACTAAACTTGCTTTTACACTAAGTTTATCATTTTTTTTTGTTATTTTAACATTTTCTTTCATCGATTTCATCTAACATTTATTTTTTGTTATCCCATGTTTAGTCAATATCATTCACTTTTACCAATTACCCATTTTTTGCCAGCTTACCCCTTTGTTTTATCAATAACACCATTTTTTTCTTTAACTCGTTTTTCTTCTATTTAACTCATTTTTCCATTGATTTTACCATTTGTTTATCATATATATTTTTAATAATATTTTACCATTTTTCGCCAATTTTAACCATTATGTGTTTTGATTTTAAGTTTAATTTTCAGTTAACTAAATAGTACTCCTATTTTTTTTATTCATATAGCCCGAAAGTGGCCTTTTATTTTTAGGTTCTTTAATATGTTATAATTTCTTAAAAACTTAGGAAATAAATATCGATTTTACCTGCTTTTACATTGAGTTTATCATTTCTTTTTTGTTATTTTAACCCGTTCGTTCACAATTTTGTTATGGTTTGTCCAGTTTATTAATCGATCCATCCATTACAAGTTAAAACATTAGCTGATTTTCACATTTGTTAATCAGTTCACTCATTCTCTCCGGTTTAACCCAATTTTAGTCTGATTTTACTTACTATTTTGCTTATTTAACATATTTTCTCACATATTTCACCTTTTATTTTTTGGCAATTAACTCTTTTTTTTTGTTCTTTTATCGATTTGATCCCTTTTTCTGTTATCCCGTGTTTAGCCGATATCATTCAATTTTTTTACCGGTTTTACGAATTTTTTTGCCGGTTAACCTTGTTGTTCTATCAATTCACCATTTTTTTGGTTTGTTCTTTTATCGATTTGATCCTTTTTTTTTTTGTTTTGTTATCCCATGTTTAGCCGATTTCATTCAATTTTTTTAACCAATTTTACCCATTTTTTTGTTATCTCGTGTTTAGCCGATGTCATTCAATTTTTTTGCTTTACCTTGCTGTAACAGTTTCTGCACTTCTTATTTTATCAATAAATTGATTGAGAAAAACTTAATAATATAATGTGAACATGGCCTGGCCATATTGGACTCTTATAGGCATATCTCTTTTTTTTTTTTAGTTTAAATACTATATATCTAATACATAATACTAAAATTATAGGATTCAAATTTTCAATAGAATGGATCAGTTTAGATCCATATTCATTACCTCTATTACGGTTATGAATTTTTTTAATTGAATCGAATTCGGATGACGACGAATTAAAATCCACCCCATTGACAGCCTATTCTAACCCATATCTTCTCCATTTCAGCCCAACCCATACATAATAAAAATAACATGGCTGAGCCTGGGTGGGTCAAGGCGGACCATGGGCTGATCCATGGCTTTTGACCCATTTTACCAACCCAAATATAAATCTGAAATTTTCAATGATAAGTTCGTAACATGATCTAGGTAACTAATTCGCAGAGCGCGAGCGGGTGTGAGTGCGGGAGCAAGAGCGCGATATATTTAAAACTTAGCATATGAAAGCGTAAATAATACGTCTTTAAAATAATATTATAATAATTAAAATATAATATAAATGAGTACCATGGAATAAAAACTACAAAAGTAAGGGTAAAAATAATTATATTAATTAGTGGATAAAAATTGGTGGATTCCTAATAACATAAACTATGAAGTATTGGTGGAAAATTGTAACCTTTATTATTAACGATAAACATTACTTTTTGTAGTGAATACACAATTTTATAGTACATATCATAAAATATACTTTAATAATTTATCAAGTAGTGGGTGGTGTTATATCAATATTTGTTTCTAAATAGAATAATACTTATACTCCTATAATTTCATAGAACACATATACTACTCCTTGATTATTGGAATTGTTAATAGTAATTAAACAATTCAACTTAAAAATTGAGATAATATTGAATAAATAATTCTACTTCATCAGTCATAGACCCAATGCTATTAATTGCTTTCACAGTTATCGAGGGAAAATATGATCATATTAATTGTCTTTCTTTACACATCTTCATTCTTATGACTAGTACGTGAAGTGAGAGAATTATTTCTAGCAGTGCGCGAACTGAATTCAACCAGTGCGCGAATTATGGTGTGAATTTGAGTTTCGTGCTCAGTGCGCGAATTGAGAGCGCGCGTCAGCCATTGGTACGCGAATTTAGTTACCTTGAACATGATTTCACGATTTTTCTAACATTGGGGAGACAGTGTTTTGTTTATTTAAACTTTGGGAGATAAAAGTGTGGTATGGCATTAATTCAAGGGGATAAGTGTAATTGAGGGGGCAAATTGTGTCTTATCCAATTTTCATGCACCACTCATATATATATATCCCGGATCAAATCCTATTACTTGACCCGACCTGAAAACTGAAGACCTGACCCGAAACCTTTCAACCACGTTAAACCCTGCAAAGCCCTAAGTCCAGTTTTCTGAATCACCGTTCCATTCCATTCCCAAATCAGCAAAAGATAAATTTAGGATGGGAAAATTTCCACAAGCTTTCAGAAGAGCAGCAGCTCAATCCCTCCTCAAAACCAAAACTTCTTCTCCTTCTTCTGCCATTCAAGAGCAAACCCCATCACCAAATCCTACTTATCAACCCCAAAAGTACTCTTTTTCCAAGAATAAACCCACCAAAAACAATGCTCCAACAACAAAACCTAACGCCCCTTCAATCATTTTCGATTCTCCAAATCTCTCAGACGCGAAATCTATTTTCAATTCACTTATCTCCTCCAACAGAAACACCCCTTCAGACCCAAGTTTCTACAACTCAATTCTCAAGTCATTTTCCTCAGTCTCATCTCTCCAAGACTCAATCCTTTTCCTCAATCACATGATCAAAACTCACCCTCCTTTTTCCCCTAATCGATACACTTACCACACACTTCTAGTTCAGTCCTGTTCATCACCCGATGAGCAGGATTTATCAAATGTGCACAATGTGCTCAACCTCATGGCAAACAGTGGTTTTCCACCCAATGAAGGGTCGACAGATCTTGCCCTGAGGACCCTTTGCAGTTGTGGGAGAGAAGAGCATGCTATTGAGCTGGTTAAGGAGCTTTCTGAAAAAAACTCGCCACCAGATAACTACACTTACAATTTTCTGGTGAGGCATCTAGTTAAGAACAGGTCTTTAAGTACTGTAGATTGCTTTTTACAGGATATGAAAGAGTTCGGTATAAAACCGGACCTCGTGACATATACTATCATGATTGATAATGTTTGTAACTCCAAGAATTTAAGGGAGGCCACGCGGTTATTGGGAGTGTTGAGCGAGGAAGGGTACAAACCTGATTGCTATGTTTACAATACTATCATGAAGGGTTATTGTAATTTGAGTCATGGGAGTCAAGTGCTGGAAGTGTATAAGAAAATGCAAGATGAAGGGGTCAAACCTGATCATTACACTTATAATACTTTGATCTTTGGATTGTCTAAATCGGGTAGGGTTAAGGAGGCAAAGAAGTATTTACAAGTTATGACTGAATTGGGTCATTTCCCGGATGCAATTACTTATACTTCTTTGATGAATGGAATGTGTAGAGAAGGAGATGCTTTGGGGGCATTGGCATTGTTAGGAGAGATGGAGGGTAAAGGGTGTATTCCGAACTCTTGTACTTATAACACCTTGCTTCATGGTTTGTGCAAGGCGAGGCTTTTGGATAAGGGGGTAGAGTTGTATGAGGTGATGAAGAAGGGTGATATAAAGCTGGAGACGGGTTCTTATGGGACGTTATTAAGGGCTTTGTGTAGGAATGGGAAAGTTGCTGAGGCTTATGAAGTTTTTGATTATGCGATTGAGAGCAAGAGCTTGACAGATGTTGCTGCTTATTCGACTTTGGAAAGTATGCTTAAGTGGATGAGAAAAGCTAGAGAACAAGGTCTTAAAGTTTGACGCGGAGATGGTACTTATTTTTTTCTTCTCTTGGGGTTATTCTAATTAGTTGCAATATTATTCATTCTTATTATTGTAAACCATAACAGCAGTAGCTAAATTATATTGAGATACTATTTTGGGAATTCAGTTCTATCTAATTTTGTTCAAAGGCATTACTTCGAACTTGGCTGTACATGACTACGTGAGACAATCTTATTCATATTCATCGCTGTTGTATTAGATGTTTATGGTTTTGTGTTTTTGAATAGTAAATATATGGATGTAAGTGCATGCAAATAGAATCTATTAATATCAGTAGAGTCGGATTTGATGATTGGTATTCATAACGGTTGTTTCTCCATCCCATGACCTATTAATCCTAAGCTTTGAAAGCAAAAATAAATCTGTATTTGCTTCTATTTTTCTGTGATAGTATAGGTTTCATAAACACATATGATAAAGTCAACCTTCTTGCTACTGACAAATATTGCATCCTAATATGTCTGATTGGTTCAATATTTGATGAAACAATATTTATGTTCTTGGAGAACAAGTTCAGGGTAGGCCTGAAAAAAAAAATAGAAGCCACTTTCCTATTCTAGATTTTAATGAGAGGGAATAGTTCAGCTTATTTACGATAACATTGTAATCATTAAATTAAATTTAGATGGTATGTGTTGTATGTACATTATTTCTAGGTCTGTATAGTTTTAACAGTTTGGGGATATTGTATGGAGTATTTTCTTCAGTCCAAAATGTGTACAACTTGGTTGCATAAGGCAATTGTATCCTCTAGTATATCTATATAGAAATCAGTTGAGTGCTGCAGTAATGTTTCAATATAATTGTATATGGTTTTCAAGAATAACTTATTATTATTCCATCGTATCTGATATCATCACTAAACTTAATATCGTTTTCTTGTGCTATGTTATGTAGGTGGCTCAGACTTTGTCTATATGCTTGACATCAAATTTTCTAATGTTTTTTACATGAAGAATCATATCAGAGCTTTTGAAAGACAAAGACGAAGGTACTGGGAAAACCAACGTTATTCAAGAGGTTCAAAATATGGCAACCTTGAAGCAACATTGGAAATGAGATGACACTTTTGTCTGTTTCCTTTGTTTCAAATTGGAGGTAGAATCATTGAAGGTCCGATTGTGTGACAGGCCAAGAATTTACAGATCTAGCCCATGTATGTTTTTATTCCATCGAATGCATCATCACAAAGGCCTTATAAGATAGTCATTTTTTGGTCCATTTTATCTATACGGAAATTTTAAAATTATCGTAATACTTTGTGCAAGAAATGTATTTGCTCTTCAGTTTTGTGTTATTACTCCCCTGATATTATCCGCAATCTGCTCTGCCGAGAGGTGGTATTAGTAACTCTGTTTGTTATTTGCAATGGAAATCCAATTACTGATTTTAGAATATCATAGTCTAGTCATTGGTCAATTTTCAATGCATTTTCAGGAATGCGACATTGTACATTGTCTCTCTTTTTGCCATAAAGATAATTGAAAAGTTATGAATACCTCCCACATGCAGAAACAGAGCAAATACTGAAATCAACGTGGTGCCATTAATGGAAACAATGTATCAGTACAAATGCATGGCTCAATTGTTTAATTGCTAATAATTTATCAAAAAATATTTGTTTAATTGCTAATCCACAAGAGAATCTAGCTAGTATTTAACATATTTAGGTCCTAATACTGATTTCAGATTATCATTAAGGAATAATATTGTCATGTACGGTTGCATAGCACTGCCGGGAAAAATGGTTTATGCCTCGAATTTATCTGCAAATTGCTGGGGTGCATATAATTAAAGGGAGACAGCAAGAAACAGGATTCTCTCTATGCAGGAGACAGAATCAAATTTTGTAGCTTATTTGTTTGTTGGATAATACAAACAAAAACTTCATGGACTGGCCCAATATTACAATCCAGTTCAATTAAAATTATATGGTCCCTTTTAGGAGATGGGTTAAACTTGTTTTCAATGAAATCTCAAGCGAGCTAAAATATGAGTATGCAAATGAAGTCTTATGTATTTAAAATGGGCCTTGCTATAGCGGGTCTCTGAAGGCTATAATTAATTCAGTTAGTTTTTTTTTTTTTTTTGATAATTCAGATGTCCAAGCTTACGCTAGACTAATCATGTACCCTCAGAACTCTTGCCCTAGAACCCTGAAGGATGTAAATTACCGATTTACTACTCCATTAGTATTACTTATAAAACGATGTAAATTGTGAAGTCATTCATCACTGACTGATGAAAAGTGTACAAATGTCTGTCAAATACTATTATTACTGCAATCTAAATAACCCAACAATTTAGCTAGTCACCATAGAATTGAGAGCTCGGGAGTATTTTATAATTTCCGCCTAAAATAGGGTAATACTTCAACGCAATTGCAATTGGTTGAGTGATAGTATGCCTTAAATGATTAGCTGTGCAGAAAGAAATACAGTACATCTCCCAATTTTTTTCACACATATGATACCTAAAAATTCAACGCCTCTGTATTAAAAGCCACGTACTGGTTAACATCATCCTCTTCCTCTGTTCTGTTGCCACATAGCCCACCAGATCTAAATTAATTATTACTAAATTGCAGATTTTGATGGTGAGAAAACCAACAAAAACATAAATAAATTCAAGGGCCCATATTTCTGTCACATGAGGTATTCAATTCTACAGACAAATGCTTCACTATAAATAGGCTCATCAAATCTTTCTTCATTTTCATCTCAAACATTTCACCCTCATTACAAATCCCAAAAGAGAAAAAAATAGAAAGGAAAATGGCAACTTCACAAAAAAATATCAGGTCCATTAGTTTGCCTTCAAGATTAAATCCCACATCAGATTTTGAATCTGAGCTACAAAATCTCAAATCTTTTAATGCTTCAAATTCACTTCCCATAACCTCAGATTCCATCCAATCTGGTCTTTTGGGACTTGCTGAGCTATACAATTCTGTTGAAGAACTCATCATCAAACAATCTCCAACTTGTATTCTTCAACAACATCAAGATGAATCTGTCGATTTGATAGATTCTTGCAATAACATTAGAGAATTATTTCAAATGATGAAGGAAAATGTTCAATCCCTTCAATCAGCTCTACGCCGGAAGGGTCTAGAATGTTCCAGCAGCATCCAAGATGACATAAAATCATATTTCAGCTTCAGAAAGAAGATCAATAAATGTGTATCCAAGAGTTTGAAAACACTAAAAAATATAGAAAACAAGAATAAAGTCTCAAATATTAATTCAGCTTTGAAAGAAGCAACAGAAGTTACTGTTTCTGTTTTTAAAGACATTTTAGCGTTCATATCTTGCCCAACAATGGCCAAATCAGGGGGGTGGAATTTGATTTCAAAGTTGATGGTCACAAAATCATCAGGGGCTTGTCATGGTGAAGTTGGGAGTGTAGATTTTGCAGTAAGTAGTGTTCTTCAGGGAAGAACAAAAAGTTGGGGTGCAAAAGTTATTGACGTGCAAAGAAGTTTGAAAGATCTTGATGTTTGCATTGAAGGAGTTGAAGAAAGATTGGAAATATTATATAAGCAAATGATTAGAAGTAGAGTTGCAATTCTTAACGTACTTACTGATCATTGATCAGATGTATATGAATCAAAATTTTGTACTGTGTATATGATACTTCTTTGTTCAGATATAATCATTTTTTTCATACATACATATATTGTGTTCAGCATTTAATTAAATATGGGTATTTTCATAGTTTCATATATTAATATTGGTTAATTATTAGTTACTTAACCATTGTAATTTGCTATGCATTTAATCAATACTAATTATATGATGCAATGATATAATTCGCCATTTTTTCTGAAGGAAAAAAAAAAAGAACCAAGACATTTTTTCTTTCAAAAGTGTTTTCATTGAATGTAGAAATATCACCATCTTAAATGTTTAATTATGTTGAAGATGGAACAGATTAGTGATTAATTTGTAGACAAGTTTACATCAATAATCTATAAATCTGAAAAGCTAGCAAGAAAGCGTTTAAGAAACTCTAGGGATAAAATTCTCTTCTATTAATTTGAAAAAATAAAAATCAATGATCCAGAATAGCCATAAGCTAGATTTATTTTGCTATTTTGCAATTTTGCAAAATGAAAACCACTAATAATATTGACTCAAAAGAAAACAAAATAACTAAAAAGAAAAAACTTTAATAAACTCTCAGGAAACCCAAAAGAAAAATGTTAATCATGATTTAACTTACGAGATTTCGTCCTCAACAATCTGCCCAGAATCATTAGGCATCAAATATCTTATGTCCTTTTGAATCCATTTTGCATCCATTCAAGCTAAAATTTATATTTTCGTTGGACCAAATATCATTGTTTTTCAACTTGTTTTAAAATAATACTTTTAATTAAATTAATTATTATACAATGTTAATATAGAAGTATCAATTAATTTGATTAAAAATGACATGATTTGACACATATTATCTATTTTTTTCTCCTCAAAACTCAAACATTCAAAATACATTTACAATATTCCACATTGTTAGATCAACTCACCATTAAATTTAAATTATTTACATTTAAAATATCATAACCAAAATACATTCAAATCATGTTAAAACACAAATTTTGAGAAAATATTTACATAGCTAATTAACAAATATAATTTTCACTCAAACCAAATAAAACTGGACCAAAATACATTCAAACAGACCATGGCCATGGCTATATATGTATATGTATATATATATATATATATATATATTATTTGAATGTCACACACACATGATTTTCTAAATCATTTTGGCCCAACATCTTGCCGCCCATATCCGTTCTAATCAATATTTAATTTCCTATTTGTTAAGCTACAATATATAAAGAGAGGTTATAAAATATAAATCAATTTCCAAGGAGTATAGAGAGGACATAGGAGTATATAATATGCATCAATTTCCAAGGAATGGCAATTTCTTTTTAGGTAAATCTTGTCTACGTACCCAACACACAACCTATCTTGCCAACTCATTTTAATTTGAATTTGGAACAAAATTGTTCTGCATTTCACCTACCATAGCTAGGTAGCTACTCCTGTAAAAAATTCTACCTAAGCTATAGGAAGGTATTTTAACAAATTATTCCATCGGAATTTGAGGGATCCGTGAATTTAAATTGCTAAAGAATTAAACAATTTTAATTTATTTATAACAAATTAACACTACATCACAATTTAGGTATGCATCCAATACTTAATTTGCCCCATGGCCCTAGCATGCGACCATCAGCAGTTATAGCGTTCAAAATTGCTTTTTAACCCCGATAATTATATAAAATAAAATCCTTTAGAAATTGGTTGTACAAATCTCAATAATGAATTGGGAGAAGAGAAAAAACAAGAAATTAATCCTTCTATGATTAAATTCATTTTCATAACGATAATTAAAGGAACCAGAGCATGATAATATTTAGGTAAACATAGCATTATTATATCAGTGCATATGCGTGACTCAATATATAGTTTAATTGTTAATCATCCAGCGAGAGAATCTAGTATTTGATCAAATTTTGGGTACAAATACGGACTATAAATTTCATTAAGGAATAATATTGTCACGTACGGTCCCATAGCACTGCCGAGAAAATAAAATGGTATATGTCTATATATTTAATTAATACTCTAATTTGCTGGGAGCTGATTAGAGGGAGACAACAAAAAACAGGATTAATTCTACCACTATAATTTGGTCCATAAACTGGACAGGGACAGCTTTTATCAGTCATATGGCCTGGTAATTTGAATGGGACTGAAAGAGGCCCTAAGTCTATCCAATCTAATTATTCAGGTACGTACAGTATGTGTCAAATTGACTACGTAATTTTAACTCAGTTCATTTAGTAGTGTCAAAGAGGTTCTTTTATTTTATGCCGGGAGTGTCAGTCATCTTTTTCCAGAATTTTTCAATTTTTCGTGAACAATTTATTCAGATAAATAAATCAAATTTTCAAACACGTGTCTATCTAGAACTTTTTACTGGATAGCCTCCAACAACTTAGGCTGGCAAGTGGCAACCGTTAACCATAGATTTTTAAAATTCTGTTTAAAATACATTAATTTATGATTTTGCCATTGGTTGAGTAACATGCCGCAAATGATTAGGGATGCAGAGAGGAGACAACAAAGCCAATTACTATTTTTTAGTACTTTAAATATATGAATACATATTAAATATTTTTTACTTTAAATATATTAAATATTAATATATATTCTTCAACGCAACGCATCTGCATGACAACCACGTAGTGGTGAATATATTTCCCTATATTAGTATTTTATTATTCCTTCCTGTTCTCTGTTACCACATTTCCATCATATATATCAGAGTAATTAAATCCACAGACAAACTGCCAGGCCTCACTATAAATAAACACACGGACCCATCATCATTTTCCATCTCAAAAAACTCACTTGCTTTTAGCCTTTTAATCTTAGCTACAAAACCCAGAAGCCAAAATAGAAAAGAAATAGGAAAATGGCAACTTCACAAAACCATTCTAGGTCCATTAGTTTGCCTTCAAGATTAAATCCCACATCAGATTTTGAATCTGAGCTACAAAAGCTCAAATCTTTTAATGCTTCAAATTCACTTCCCATAACCTCAGATTCCATCCAATCTGATCTCTTGGGACTTGCTGAGCTATACAATTCTGTTGAAGAACTCATCATCACACAATCTCCAACTTGTATTATTCAACAATATCAAGATGAATCAGTCGATTTGATAGATTCTTGCAATAACATTAGAGAATTATTTCAAATGATGAAAGAAAATGTTCAATCCCTTAAATCAGCTCTACGCCGGAAGGGTCTAGAATGTTCCAGCAGCACCCAAGATGACATAAAATCATATTTCAGCTTCAGAAAGAAGATCAACAAATGTGTATCCAAGAGTTTGAAAACACTCAAAAATATAGAAAACAAGAATAAAGTCTCAAATATTAATTCAGCTTTGAAAGAAGCAACAGAAGTTACTGTTTCCGTTTTTAAAAGTGTATTATTGTTCTTGTCTTGCCCAACAATGGCTAAATCAGGGGGATGGAATTTGATTTCAAAGCTGATGCTCACAAAGTCATCAGAGGCTAATTATGGTGAAGTTGGGAGTGTAGACTTTGCACTAAGTACTGTTCTTCACGGAAGAGTCAAAAGCATTCCTGCTGCTGATGTGCAAAGAAGTTTGAAAGATTTAGATGTTTGCATTGAAGGAGTTGAGGAAAGATTGGAAATATTATTTAGACAAATGATTAGAAGTAGAGTTGCAATGCTTAACATACTAACCGATCATTGATCAGATGTATAGAAATTAAATGTAATTTGTACATGATGAGATCAAGGTTAATTTTGAGAACCAAATTTTGTTCTACACATATATACAACCGATACTCATGATTTTTTTTTTTTATAAAGATCTATCAATCAATCAATTATTTATTAACTATTTAAGCAATTCTAGCACAACCTATACATGTGGAATTGGGATGTTAATTATAATCTCTACAACTTAAATACTCAACGTCAACGTCGAGTCCAGATCAATAGCTCAAGACCGTCTTCAAGGGTAACACTACGGAGTCGGCTCTGGTACCATTTGTAAAGACTTTGATCCACTTTTGACCTTATCAATATTATTGGACTCTTGTCAACTAACGTAAAATGCTTATGTTTATACTCATGTTGACAAGTAGAACTGGATCAAGTCTTTATTTATCATCAAACAAAGTTCTCCCACAACATATATTGAATTGGGGTGTTACAAATTTACTGAAGTACATTTTTTTAATTTTGTTAATGGTTTTTAATTACATTCAAAGTACTTTTCATAATACTCCATTTCATTCTACGTCAGTATTCTAGGAGCTATATACATATACGTATATAGTTCAACACAAGGTGTATGAGTCGAGTAAATTTTATATTCATCTGTATAATTAATTGCTAATACCTTAGGGCTTAGGATTTGAAAAGTATTAATTAGGTACAAATTATATAACACGGATTATAATGTTACCAAGGAAGAATATTGTTGTGTACGATTGATCACATGGCACTTTTAACTAGGTTGTTGCCATTATTAATTTAGGCTCATATTTGGTCGGAAATCATCAAATGGGGGGACAACCAAAAACAGGAATTTCTCTTTGGAGAAGACACGAATAAGCTAACCTCAAAAAAAAAAAGAAAAAAAATTAATTAAGTTTTCGCATCTTATGTTAAGTTTGTGCGCCAAAATACAGATATTAATATTATATTCTGGACATGCGACTTTTCAAAGAATGGGCCCAAACAACGTTAAGGAATAGAGACGGGCTAACCAGAAAAGGTCAAATAAGAGACCAACTAGCTAGCCCATCTCGTGTTAGTTTTGACAAAATGAACCTAGCTATATGTTTAAGCTTTATTCCAATTTTTACAACTAAAAAGTTTATTGAAATTCAATTGATATAACAAATAAATTGTTAATACATCCTCTTACAGAAAATTGGTTATGATTGTGCTCAAGAAACATGTATAGAAATGATTAGTTAAATCATGTGAACATGAATTGCGTGTGTTGGTTTGATCATAACTCATTTAGACTTTAGTAGTTTCTTTATCCATCAATCCGAATTCGGATTATCTCTCTAAAGAAAATTGAAATTTGGATTAAACTCAATTTTGAAAAATCATATTTTTTTTCTAACAATTCCAAAAGAGTTGATCAATACTTTGTAATTTGTATCTCTTACTTTTAATTTTCCATTCTTGATTTTTAATAATTGGTGTGACACTAAAGTATGACACCAATTTTTTATAGAAATTCCATAAACATATTGGGGTTATGAATGTCATTTAATGTAATATAATGGGATCAATTATTTTCATCACAAATTAATTAACTAGCTACGAAGCATACAACGTTGAAATGTACGGTTACATGGCAATTGCAAGAAAAGAAGCTGAATTTCGACAATTTCTACACCTCCGCCGAGTATCTAGTCCTAACTAAGTTCTATGATGTAGGAGACAATAAGCTGCAGATGGCTTTAGGAGAAAGATAAACATATGGTGTTAATTTAAATATATTAAACATTATTTTGTTGATAAAGGAGAATACATACATTAGATTAAACAAACAAGAAAGTCCATAGACAGATTATGGGCCTTGTTTTACCGCAAAATTATAGGGCTTTTAAAGTTTCTTGAAATGGGCAATAAATATTATCTATGAAAAACAAAAAGGGCAATAAAAATTGTGAAAATTAGACAAACGGACCTAGCCAATAACTTTGCAGCCCAGTCCCGTGAAGATTAAGATTTAACAGATAATGAAAAATAAAGTAAAAAATAGAAAGTCGACAAAATCATCCAATCATTTGAAATACTTGAATTCAAACTTTGAAATTCCTCTGGAGTAGGAACCAACTCCGAGTTAATTCAATTCAGAATAATCGAATTTAGATAAGTCCATTCTAAATTCAGTCCATTGAAACTGCACAATGTGTTATATGGCCTCCTAAGATTGTATGGCCTTTTATTTTGTGTATATATGGTCAATACCATGGATAAAAGTTTTTGGTTGAGATTATTTTTGTTAAATACTATAAGCTTTTCGAGAAGTTCTCAAAACTTTTCAACAAATACTTTCAAAAAGAATTGTGAGTAAAAAAAAAAAACATGTTGAAACAGAAACTACTATATATTTTTGTTTTGATTAACTGAAAAATAGTAACTTTTTCTATTTTTCAAAGAAAACTTAAAGATATTTTTATCCGTAAGATAAAAATATCTTTAAGTTCTTTATTTCCATAAAAATAAAGAATTCCGTGTCTCACTTCAACAAGATATCAATAATGTATCAAATGCAAACTTAAAAAGTTCTTTATTTCCATAAGAAACGGTTGTTCAAAGTGATACATAGATACTTAAAGAGTTAACAAGAACACATTCATAATTCATTTGTCCATCCAAATCACACATCTGAGGCTCTTCCCTCCAATTAGTAAATCGAAAGCTTTGTTGATGTCCTCAAAACCAACCTCGTGTGTCACAAACTTATCGAGTTCCAGTTCCTGCACATACACGACCCCAAATCAAACACCAGATTTATTTTATATATAGAAGTAGTAAGTGAAAGTGTATTGCAATATTATAAAGTACCTTGTCCATGTAGCGTCTGATGAGAGTTTGTATGTCAGTTTTCGGTTTAAGACCTCCAAATAAAGATCCTGATATAGTTTTTCCCAAATGAAGGACATCAAAAGAGTTGAACTTCAACTGAGAACCAGGTTGATCCACCCCGAGCACGATTGTCTTTCCCCATCCCTGAAAATAGACCTCATGAGATCAGACGCACGAAAGTGAACTAAAAAATTTATTTATTACTATAAATTATAACGAAGAATGCTTGGATGCCAAATTAGCATATACCTTTCGGCTGCTAGCGAATGCTTCCTCAACCAAGAAAGCTCTTCCAACACATTCAAAGCAATAGTCTGCTCCTCCATCAGTCATCTCGATTATGATCTAAAATGTAAAATGGAAAAAATTTAGTCAAAGTTATCAGAAATTAACGCTAGTGAGTATAAAATTGGGTTAGTAAAATTACCTGGCTTAAACGTTTGTCACCAGTGCTCCTCGAGTCAACAAAATCAGTTACTCCGGATGCTTTAGCTATAAAACGAGAAAACATGAATTGATTATAAAAATTTACATATTAATTGCAGATTCATTTTGAAATACAATTGCCTAATGATGCAGCATTATTCAAATAAGATTTTCAGAAAGATTGTACAATCCTTATTCAGTAGAACAGTTAATTTCAAAAGAAGAAATAGCATGAATTTACCTGTTTCAAATTTTTCTGGATTGATATCAACACCAATTATTTTTGCGGCGCCACATAATCTTGCTCCCTCGGCAACCTTCAATAAAACCCAAGCTTAAATTATATCCAAAACCAATTATGAACAAGTTAAAAGAGCAAATTTGAAATAATGGGAAGGTTTTTACAGCTAATCCTATTGATCCCAAACCAAAGATAACGACTGTTGATCCCGCTTCAACATTTGCGGACTTCCAAGCAGCTCCTACACCTAAATATGTAACATATATATATATAAAAAGAAATCCTTGTTTATTTATCAAAAGAAAATATCATATTACCTCGAAGTATTATTGAATGTAACAGTAATCTAAATTCCATACCGGTTGATACTCCACAAGCAAGGAGGCAAGCTCTGTTTGGAGGGATTGCGGAATCGACTTTTGTTACATTAGCAACGTGCAGAACTGTGTACTCAGTGAAACTAGAAACAAACAGGAAATGGTATATAGTGTCTCCCTTGGGATCAGTAAATCTGCTAGTTCCATCATGCAACCAAGGAGATATCTGGAATGGGAATTTCGAACATAAGTTGCTCTTTTTTGATTTGCAATCTGAGCATTCTCCACACTCCGACATAAATGTCGGGATGACCATGTCGCCTTCGACAAACTCACTTACTCCTTCACCAACGCTCTCAATAACACTGCCAATTAATAAACATTAAACAGTTAGAAAACAAGTTTTTGGCATTTAGGCTATGATTAGTTCTTACATTTATAGGCTATGTTTGGTTTTCGAATGACACTGAGTAAAATTGTAAGGAAAATATTTTTCTTGCATCTAATTACCGATGAAATATTAGTCATTTATGTTGTCCATGTTCATATTTCTTACTGTATATATTATTTTACCTCACTAACATCCAAGTTTCAGACATATTCTCAAACAAAAAGCTAGAGTATTCACCCCAGCTATGCTATAAATTAAACCAAGCAAATTAACTTAAACTCAAATGATGGAAAACATTTAAGCAAATTATATGAAAAGTACCCGACAGCTTCATGTCCCATAATTCTTGGAAAATATGCAGGAGGATCCTTCACAAGGGTATAAGAAAAATCATCAAAAAAAAAAAAAAAAGAAATTAAAAAGACCAGCAGTTGAAGAAAGTAAGCTATACAGTACATACTTTCAATTTCAAGAAAGTGACATCACTGTAGCAGAGAGAAGTGCATATGATTTTGACTCTAACTTCTCCAGTTTGTGGAGGGCCCACAATCACTTCCTCTATCACCAATGGCTCCCCTGCTTTCCTAGCCACAGCCGCTGCAAAACACCGTTGACCGCGTTGACAATTGATACTAGATTTCAAGTGGATTGGGCTAAGGGGCTTTTCCAATCTCCTCAAAAATTAGTTCAAGACGAAAGAATTGCTCAAAATTTATAAGGAGTACTAAACTAAGTCTAATGATCATGTGGATATTTAGTCTCGACAGTAACAATTGAACATTAATTTAGTGTTAAGTGATCAAAAGTTTGTGATTAATTTCATCATCTACATACCTCGGCATCTTATTGGCTTCCCAGAAGTACTCTTACTCGATACCTTCTTTGTTTTATCCATTTTCGAAGGTGAAAAATATCACTAGTACGTACTGCAGTTATTCTTTCACTATAAGAAGATGTATATATAGATATAGATATGTGTGTTTTTTTTTTTTTTCGGTTTCTCAATATTTAATTCGTTTTGAAATGGATTGGACACATTAAGTGATTCCGAGTCGGATACTTTGTGACTAATCCTTACATGATTTTGTTGTTTGGTGGTTGTGGCAAGTGATGTCCTTCATCATGTAATGCTAATTGTCTCATTTGCCTCGCTTTTGACAAGTACACATATCCCGCCTACCTCGACAGGGTGAGGGGTAAATAAGGTAAATGACGTGGTGCTGGAGAAGTGGTCCCAGCCGTTTTGGACTGTTAGTTAATTATCGATTCAAATTCCAACTGGTGATTCGGACTGTTAGTTAATAAGCGATATGGGACTATTAGTTAAATATCATATTATTGTGTACTTGTCAATAAGCTACCTAAGGTCAGCTGGACTAATTAACATATACTTCTATATATAATAGCATTAACTAATATCTTGTAGGATATGGAAAATTCCAACTCATGTCCCATTCAAATTAATCACAACATAAATGCAATTTTACCACTTTTTTCAAGGCAATTTAAATCGAGCTGGACAACCTATAAGTCAAGAGGCAATCTAACTAATGCACGATTCATATTCTTGTGTTTGTTCTGACAATTACCATCAGGTTAATTTATTTTTACCTTTTCTTCTTATGATTCTGTTTATCCTTTTAAGTAACAAAAGTAACCTTTGTTTAAGATGTTCTCTGTTTGAGAAAATGAAAATAAACTTTAATCACTAAAATTTTCCTATATGTTTGAGTAAAATAAAAATAATATCTCCACCCAATTGATCGGGTTTTTTTGGCTTATTTTTTTGTTGATATGTCTAGTGAATAATTTAACTTCATATGATATGAAATAGACATATTAATTACCACATTGTGAACAAGAATAATGAGATTATTATATCCTTCCTTGACATGGTGTTGCACACGCTTAAAATTATAATGGGAGACTTCATTTTGATGTGAAAAATAATCAATTTAACCCTCACATGATACATATTTCATTTACTTTGCCCCCTATAAAGTATTATAATGAGCATTTTACCTCCTGTGATATTGCATAATGAAATATTTCATCCCTTTACTCCCATGTGATATTGTCACAAAAACACGTGAAAGATATATTATCATTTGATTGATCTCATGGAACAATTTGTCTGTTAAAAATAACACTGACAATAAATTTGCCATTAACTTCATTTGATGTGTCCTATCTGAAGTCTTGCCAAGTCCTCCTCCAATTTTTCCACCTAATTGATTTGTCCCCATCTGAAAGTGTTGTCAAGGCCGACTAAGGAGAGTGAGCATTATTTTTTGGATTTACTAGTGAACTTCTACCTCTAAGTTCATAAGAGCAAAATGTATAGAATATGAAAACGTTGTGAATGATAAATTCACAAGAAAACAAAGGCGACTACTCAAGGAGGTGAGGGAACTAAAAAAGACTATTTTCATCCACCAAGAACTAAGTTAGAAGGATGTTTTTATTTGGAGAGAAGAAGAAGGCCGGCAACTATTTAACTAAGGGAATGTTTGGTGAATTTTATAGGAAAAGTTGGGAGTTTAAATTTTGGTATTTTTTTAAATGAAAAATACGTTGAATGGTCAAAATCTCAATTTTTCATGTCACATGGCCCGCACATGGGGTAATTTCGGATCAATTTTAAAATTGAGTCTCAATTGGCACACAAATTGCCACTAATGTTAAAGTTGTGGCATCAAATATGTCAACCCAAAAAATTAAGGAGTAGAAACGTCAATGTGCTATAATTGTGGAGCAAAATATCAATAATCCCCTGAAAATGGATACAATATTGAACTTGATTTGCATGAAAAAGGTTAAACGTATGTTTTGGAAGAACATGTGGGAGAATCAAAGTTTTTCAAGATATATATATTGAACAATGTTGTAGTGTAATGAACATTGGGGTTTTAGAAAATTCAGGATTGTTACTCATTTTCAGAAAAAATGTTTTCGAACGAGTTATTGATAAATATATATTTTTCTATAAAATTGTAAGTTTTAACTTTTGAAATTTAGATTCTAAAAGTTTACAAATCTATTAATTAATATTAAAGTTCACATACATCAAAATTAAACTTGTATTATTAATTAAGTAATATTATAACAAATTCAAACTATTTATTTAATCTAATTAAATAGATTTTCTACAATACATAAAGATTGTTCAAAATTTAATTAATTTACTACAAAAAATTTACCTGATAAAAGAATTACACCAAAAGAAAAAAAAAGCAAATCTATACAAAACTAAATGCAAATAAATTAATCAAAATATTACAAATAACAATGCAAATTGAAGGTAAATTATTAAATTATGTATTAAAAGTTAGAGAAGATATTTTGATCGAGATACATGAAAAATTACTCGAGAAAAATAATAATATTAGTTTCATTAATTGATGTGGATTTTGACTGAGGGTCCGATTCACCTTGGATCCAAGTAGCTCCGCTTCTAAGATTGTATCATATATTAAAGTTGTGATACCCCACTAAAATTACTTAAGTAACATTTATATATAAACTTAGTAAATTTACATAAATTGATTGTTTACAAAATATAAGTTAATAAGTAAAATACACTACATAAGTTAACTTGCAACTTCGTGAGGTGGGTGTGCGTGGATGCATATAATTTCAAAGAAAAGAGCAACAAATGCAAAATAAAATAAACAAAATAAGTAAAAATATTAATGTGCGGTATAAAAGGATATGTCTCGGTATCTTCCAACTTTCAAAAGCTTACTCCCCCAAATACACCTTATAGTTTTCTCCAATCACACCTTTTGATTTTCCCCCATACACACATTATGCCTAGTCAGTACATTAAAAAATGGCCTCGTATATCCAAGAGATCATATTCTCGGATACACGAGCCAAGCCAGGGGCTCATGATCGAGTTAATAATCGTGCTATTCAACTTAATCACATAACCGCACAAGCCAAATAAGCCCAAATCAACATCAGATAAATAATTAATATAATCACATTTTTATCTGGATGAGATAAAAGTACTATACCCGAATAATATCAATTCAACATAAAGCCATTGCAATAGAAATCAACATATATCACATTATCATATTCCAAGTTTAAATTGCAAAATCAACATGCTTTAAATAAACATTACTCTACCAACAAACCACCAAAATCATACTAATACATGTTTTGGCAATTTCTTACCATTTAATAATTATAGATGGTCACATTCTACCAACATTTTTAAGGAAAATAAAGTTATAACATTCTTAACTAGTTAATTAAAGTTTACCATAAGGGTAACTGTATTTAACATATTGTAGACCACAAATTTTAATGTTTGCAAAACTTTATTAGACAATAAAATAAGAAGCAACAAATTACAATATTAAATGAATTTTAATAAATAAATGGGTACAATCTCTGTAAATAGTAAACTCATCTGATTCTTCTACTTGACAGATATACATAAATCCAAGGGCCTTAGGTTTGTTCTTGAATCGTGGGGCGTGATCTTCTCCAAGATTTGCGGATCGGAACACAAATATGAAAGTCAGAGACTTAAGAGTCAAAGACTTGTATATGGAATAATTGAGAGAACTTTTAAGCTTTCTTTTATTTGAGAATATATGTGAAGTATGTCAATATCCTCAATGAGATCTCAAAGCTCCTTTATATAGATGTTGGAGGAGAGAGTCTTCTTCACATTGCTTGATGACGTGGCGTAATGTGATTGGCCATTGTCTTTGTAGAATAGAAGACATCATTTTGATTGGTTCTGGCTTCCATAATATTTAAGACTTCTTCTTAATTGGTCAAGACATATCATATTGACACGTGGCGTACTTTAATTAGCCAATTTAAATTAACTATTTACTTTTGGAATTACATATATTAAAAACCCCAAAAATGTAAAAAGAGAATTTAAATTGATAATTAACAACTTATTTTACACGTGTCGCCATTTGATTGGGCATAAACTTTATAAACGTATTTTAAATAACAATGAGTCGATATTGACTCCTCGTTATTTAAATTTCTACGCTCACCTTTTCACCAGAAACTTTAGATAACACCAAAAGTTTGATTTACTCCAAATGGTCACCTATATCATTATAATAAATTCATTGATTAAACGCGGTAAAAGATTCAAAACACAACACAACTCAAACTGAAACGGAATGAACTCCAGAATATTTCAACTCGTGGTTAGCCCGATGTCATCGGGCCACCTTCAATGGCTGCGGGAACAATATCATATTACTACTGTTCATGTCAGCATACTGTTTTGAACACAGTACTCTGTTGTCATGGAAGTAAGTAAATGCTGCTGTTCACGGTGGCCAGTTGCTGCTATAGGCAACATCGTATGGCTGCCGCTGGTGGAAGTACTGGCTTCCGCAAATGGCAGCGGAGGTGTCGAGATGTTCTGTCGATAAATTCCTTTCCTTCTTTATTAATTACCTTCACTTTTCACCCCAAAATTCCTATTTCCGCACCTTCTTTTTCTCACAATTTCTTTCCTCTCTTTCTTCTTCCATTGTTTTCAATTTCTTGTAACTCTATCTCTCTCTCGCACTACTAGAGACTAAAATATACTGAGCTTAATTCAAGTTTAAGAAGGAGGGAATATAAGTATTTATAAAGGTGTTTGTCCATGCTCCCATTGAATGTAATTAGATGAAAACTTATAAACAAGTGTCCCTTTCAGTTGTCTTCATTATATTAAATCATTTTGCTTAATTTTTGTTGAAATTGCAAAAGATCCTTCTAATTAGTTGAGATTTTCGTTTTGAGCCAAAATTTCTAAGAAATGTACAATCAGGTCCCAACTACAAATTCAACACTTAATTAAATTTTTTAAGGCTTTGGATTAAGATTTTAAAATTTTATAAGCAAAATTTTGGGGTTTTTACACAAGTCCACTACAACACATGCGAATTGGGCCGACAGAGCCTCATTTGATGCTTAATTCAGCAAACAATACTGAAACCTAAAAGCATAAAGTAAGAAGATCGGAATGTAAATAGTGATTAGGTTTAATGTGTAGCTTGTTGGTGTATTTATACCTATAGTTGAGAACATCATAAGGCGAGAAAATCTTTGATTACTGGGGTGATGTGTATGAATTCCGGTTTGTTACTATGCACGTCTAACCAATCCCTTAGTTGTAGAGATTACATATGAGGCAATGATGCTCTTCATCTATGATAAGTCTAGCCTCATATGTGCAAGCCCTAAGCGTCATTATGGAAACTCTTTTGAGTTGGAGGATCGTTCATATAATTAAGTTCTCTATGCGGGGTGTGCCCCTTGTACCGTTGGCAATTATCTAGGGTTGGGGGTCGCAATGTGTGACTTTGATCATGTATCACAAGTCTCACCAAAGTTCATAAACTGAAGGTGCAACTGCTTCAAGATTGCTTGGCGGGGCTGCTAGCTACATCTTACTTGCTTTTCAAAGATATGATTGGTTTCAGGCTTGAGATCCAATGTGCAGGAAAATTGAAATCCACATGGGCTCGTGATTGCGAACCCTAATCTTGGGAGTCAAAATTTCACCCATTGTCGTCATTATTAGCAGCCATCGAGTGTGCTTTTGACGTGGCAAAATCCTATTAGTGGGGATCTTGAGGCAGCGCTTGGGTTCCCAAGCGTTTTATGCTGCCCTGAGTTGCCATAATCATTATGCCAGTTCGATTGTGTCAATTCCGAGCCCCAATTTCCTTCTATAAAATGGATGGACTTGGACTCTTTCATTTTTACACTTTCAAACTCCAAATTTTTTGCGTATTTTTCTCCAATATTCTTCGTCACCATGTATGGATGCCCATAATGTTGTTGATGCCCCCAAAGCCCATGTCAACCATCATAGGGTGGTTTTTTTTTTTTTTTTTTCGTGAGGACTTGCCTGAACTGGTTTCGCCTCCAAATATTCCAGCAAAGGCCATGGATGAGATGTGCCTTCCAGACTCCATTGTATCTTACAACGGTGGAGGAAGTTCAAATCTCAGAGGGGTATGAATTAATTCATCCTAGCATCAGTTATTGGATTCATGCGCCACCGAAGGGCTGCATGGCTTTTAGTACCGATGTCTTTTTGAAGGTGGTCTAAGGTTACCCATCGCACTCGAGGTGTCCAACATTATGAATGGCCTCCAACTCGCTCCAAAACATATATTTTTTTTTTGGTTTCCCAAGGGTTTAATCCCTTTCGAGGCGCGTCGGGCACATAATGTGGGAACTTCTCCCAACAGAGATTCGAACCTGAGTCCGCTACTTTGTAGTGACTAGTCCCTTCCACTAGACCAATCATGCTCAACTCAAATTCATGCTCCAAAACATATAAGTTAATATATAAAATAGAATAATTTTGGACTTTTGTTGATCTCCGGTTTTTTGTATAAATTTACCTTGACAATCTCATATTCATATTTTAATTTCAATATGTTTAAATAATTATGATCTCATATTTAAAAACGTTTTTGACTTTTTTATATGAAATTCTTATTCAACTTTCGGAAAGAAACCTCAAACCAATAATCCTGCTTAAAGCCATTTCATCCCAATAAATCACCTTTAAAACCATTCCGGTAAACTGTACCGAAAACGAAGTTTCAATTTCGCTATGTACCATATTCCAGTTCGATATACAGTATGAGCTCCATTACCAAACAATTATAAGTTTCGGAATTAGGTATTTGGGATTATCGGTTTACCCCGAACCGTTATGCCCTT
The DNA here is from genome assembly GCA_038501285.1 of Penstemon eatonii. NCBI lineage: Eukaryota > Viridiplantae > Streptophyta > Magnoliopsida > Lamiales > Plantaginaceae > Penstemon > Penstemon eatonii. Next base: position 78,039,445 of record CM076710.1, read on the forward strand.
TTTTCTGTGGGTTAATTACATAGACTCTCCTGTGGTTTGGTGTATTTCACATCCAATCTCTTCGGAGAATCATAATTACATAGACCTTACAAAAATTTATATTTACATATTAGTCCCTGAACTGTAATAAAATTCAATTTATACATAAAAAACTAACCACACCCCAATTTATAATACATAAAAAAAATATTTGATTAATTATGCAAAATATGATCAAATTTCACAAAGTGTTATATATCATTTTCATATAATTTAATAAATATGTAAATAAGATTTTACTTTCGTATTTTATAGTAAAATATTATTTAATCGTATTTTATTTAGGCAAGAAATAAATTTGTGATTTTAATGTTGAAATTATTAAATAATTATAAGTTTATAAGTCTAAAGCTAAAATAATTAATTTGCTATCTTATTTTTTCTTAGAAGACCCATCAATTTAATTAATTACAAATAGTACGTAGATAATTTTTTTATTAAATGAGTATTTGATTGAGTATTTTCAAATTTCGTAGAAAAAATATTTATTAATTTTTTAGGTAAACTTTTATAATATGTATATTTCATTTCTATATAATTTATCAATAGTTTAAAAAAATTAATATAGAAGATATTATTTAATAGTATTGTATTTAAGTGAGAAATAAATAAATAAATAATAATAATTAAATCAGTATTTGATTGAGTATTTTTTTAATTTTAAAAAAAAATAATTGATTGTTTAGTTAGAAGTTTAAGAAAATTTTAATTACTATTTAATTATTAATATCTTAGCATTTTTATAATGCTATTAATTTATGTCCAATATTTTCCTAATTAACCATATTTTTTAATTCAATATCCTTGTATTTTTTTTATTATGATAAAAACAAATTATTAAATAACGGGTTAAATATAAATATTTCTTAATATTTTTGCAATTTCATAATGGTCTTTTATTTATCTTCAAGGTTTTTTTTCTTTTGATTAACAATAATTTATTCACTTTTCCTTGTACTTTAATTTTAAAAACTTTATGAAAAAATTTTGAAATTAATATCTACACATTAATAAAATAATTTTAATTTTAAATTTAGATTGATAGTTGTAACATTTACACAATAAATAAACCACATAATTGCATTAAAACTTTTCTAATGCAATAAAAATAACAAGGGTATATTATTAACGAAAATAGCTAAAGTAAGTAAAATGAGATGTTCAATAAAATTTGAGTGATGATGTCAATAAAAATTAACTACGATGGATTGAATGTAAAATTTACAAACTTTAGGTGATGTCTTTGTAATTATTATTTTACGAGAAATTGGACACAAAATATTCCAAACCACGTGAGGGTGGAGGTGTATGTTTTAACCCTATTTATTTTAATCCCAATTCCTAAATACTAAAGTCACCGTTCCAAATTTCCAATCCAAGCTTCACTTCCTCGCATCTTCTACGGACTGCCCTGGAGCAAAACCCAAATCTTCTTCTTCTTCAATTCAAAATCCCACCGCGCTGCCGCACCACCCACCCCCATCGCGCCTCCACCATCTCTCTCTGGGCCCAGATTTGTAATTTACAGAGGTACAGTCCAATGCCCAATTTTGTTTTTTTTCAGATTTTCTCTAAATAAATTGGGTTCTAATTGTATTTTAAACCCAAAACTTGAATGATGCTAAAGTAATTTTTGGAGAGGGGGCTGAGGCTAGGGGGTCTCTGATGTATTCTTTATAATTCAACTTAATTGGATGGTTAGAGTGGTAGGAAGCATATTATTATTTACATATGTATTCAAGGCAAATTATTTTTTATTCAATTATTTTTTGGTTTTTTGTACCAAATCAAATCGAACCGCACCGAGTGGTAATTTACCGAACCAAACCGGAATTTTCTGTTTACAGAACCAGCTGGTGTATCGAAATTTGTTACGTTTCTGTTTGGTTTACCGTTGGCACAGCCCTACCTAAGATAGTAGCTTGAGCAGAAATATTCTACTTTCATATTTTATCTATTTACTTTTCTGACAAGTAGAAAGTTATATTTGTTAACTTACATTTGTTATATAACTATATTCACGTTTACTTGAATTTTCAATATATACACGATACTTGTAGTATTTGCTTTTGTTAAGAGAAAGTTTAAGAATGAAATGTCATAAAAAAATATTACGATTGAATCTAAAAAATATCAGCTATATGTAAAAGAGGGCCCCGATTTTAAACATCTCCTAGGGCCCCGTAATATGTCAGACCGGCCCTGGCTATATACTTCTGGTTCACTGTGCATAAACTTTTTTTCTCATGCCTGATGTTGCTTCTTCTTCTAAGTGACGCCTTGGTTCAGTTGTTTTATCTGCTATTGTGATGGGGAATAAAATAGGTTTATTATATTTTATTTTTAGATAGCTAGATGCTCTGGATGTTATGATCTTGTCTACAATTTGTATTTTTTCTTATTCAGTGATTCTTATAGTGTCTTAAACTTGTTGTAGTCTGACAAATTACTACAGCATTTAGTTTATAATTGCTTCTCTGTTTTTATTGTATAAGTTGTGGAAATGGTGCAAGAAAAGTAGGAGACTGGTTACATGTTACCACATGGTTTAGAAAGCTAATTTGCCCTAATTTTCCCGTACTATGATATATGGAAGTTAATCTTAAACGAGAACTTTTGAACCAACTAGAATATCTACCTAGTTATTCCATTCATTGTGGATTTTGTGTTACAAAAGATGTCGATGGAGAATTTTGGATTCTGTGTGATGCAAAAGATTGTCAATGGAGAACTCATTCAATTGGCAATAAAAACCTGTCACCTTGTATAATATAGACACAATGTTCTACAACTCAATGTTTTGGCTTTTATTCAATTAGTGGAAAACATGCTTTTCTCTCTCTTTATCTGTTGTTTGCATGGTGACCTGAAAGGTTTAGGTCTTGGGAGTTTTGTCATTGGAGCAAAGGTCTTCTTTCCATTTTTCTGCATGGAGAATTTTTCCCTTGGTCTCATTTTGATCACACTCCCTCGTTCTTTCGTGTTTCCATTTCCAGTCCATTGTAGTTGATCTATTTGTAATTAGTATTCCTAATTAAACTCAGTCAAACTTTTTTCTTTGTTAATTTAATTTTACTTTTGTTAAAATAACTCTGTTGTTGTAAAAGAGAACTATGTTTATGTATCATGTCATATCTTGATGCGTGAGCATAAGATTTATATGTGGCCATGGTTTGTTAATATATGTAACTGAAATGCGTTGCCTCTTATACAATTTGTTGTCATTGAAGTGAGTCATCTTGATTATACATCCTAATTTTATTGTGTTTTTTCTGTAGATACTTATTGCTTTTGAAGTTACATGGCGGATCTGCAGCCCCATGAAAACTCATCTTCTAGTGATGTCTCTGGTGGAAATTCTGAATCTACTATTCAGCTGAATATCAAGACTCTGGACTCCCGGATTTACAGCTTACAAGTGGATAAGAATGTAATTTCTTATATAATCTTTTCACAAGTTTGTAGATGATATAATTAAGGAACAATGTCAATGCAGATTATGGAAGCATTGCTATCCTTGCAATTTTTATCTGCCAAATGGCCTTATTTTGGATAGTTAGGTCATTATCTTATTGTTATCCTAAGAAAATGAGAAAATCTTAAGAGAACATAAGATTGGTATTAGAGCCAGTTGATCTTTTGGGATTTAGCGTTGATACTTCTTGTGTGCAAAATCACTTAAATGTCATAATTACATAAATATGGATATGAAATTATCAGAGAGCAGTAAGAAATTTGATAAAATTAGAAATGTGGGAGTGCGAGTAAATAAGAAAATGCAAGGAGAAAAGCGGACATAATGATTAATCTCATTAAGTCGGTTGATTGCATAGAACAATCTGTGTTGTATTTTCATTTCAGATTCTCAAATGTGGTGAAGTGCACAATCCTTGAAGTAGTAGTATGATTATTTGAATTTCGATGAAGTAAAGGGATCGGATATCTAGGATCTTGAACAATCATCATTTGGGAATTGCTGAATGACTAAATCTAGAATTTACTATTAGGTTATAACAGAAAATGGTGATCTTTTGTGATTTGTTTAACCTATAAATTACTTATTTCTGGAATATTTGCCCATCTTTATCTTACATATGAGGAATATGTATTATTTCAGATTGTCGTATCGGCTTTCAAGGAGAAAATATCTAGTCAAAGTGGTGTTCCTGTTGGGCAACAACGCCTTATTTTTAGGGGCAAGGTCTTGAAGGATGATCATCTTCTTGCCGAATATAGTATCCTACCAATTGTTGCATTATCCATATTGTTATTTTCTGTCCCTTAAAATTGTTAGAAATATTTGCCACGCGTTATTCAATATAAATTCAGTCGAGGTTTAGAGTCGGTTTGCATTTTCCTATTGTCCGAAGATGTAGGAGGTAGCTGTCAACAGAAGTATGTATTTATGCATTCGTGTAGCTATATTTTATTAGGTGCCCTTAGCCATCTGTGTACTTGTATACCTATCATTGGTACTAATGGTGATTTTGCGTCTCTGGATAATGTTAAATTCTTCATGTAAAAAGTGTTGGTAAGCAATATAATGAATCAGATTGCATGTGTCATATTTGTGATTTATATTTGATATTTAGGAATTATTTCTATATGCCATTTGGGGATATATGAAATTGGAAATTTTTACGCCCCTTTGAGATTCAAGCAATAAGTCATATTGTTACTCTTGAACTCGGAACAACATCATGTCATTTGTTAACACTTTCAAGATGTTGTAAGCTCTGTGACGCTGCATATGCTTACTTTTTACTCCATATATCTATTCAACAAAATATACTGAAGAGTTATATTTCAGAATGTTGGTTCTGTTTTTTCTCTACATGTGTCTGTAGGCACTCTTTCTACATGCTGTCAACTTTATGGTGACTACTTAATAACGTAACAGATATGGAAAATGGGGATACATTACATTTAGTTGAAAGGCAGTCACAGCCCTCCCCTGGATCCAGATCCATCAGTGGAGAGGCAACTCCAAGTAATGGCAACAGAGGTAGTAAGATGAGTTGTAATTTTATGCTAAGTTTTACTTCAAATGTATTTGGTTTGATCTAGTTAAAGGGACATCTCATTTTTCATTTTCACTTCCTTTTTTGGGTTACAGGACAGGATTCTACTGCTGGTCCACCACGAAATCGTTTTGGGCAAATTGCCCATAGTGTAGTACTAGGAACTGTAAATGTTGGAGATCCAGGAGAAACTGCTGGGCCAGATATTAGTCGGGTGTGTTTGTGTTGTTGTTCTATCAGTGTGCATCAAATATGGAACTTTGCCAATTAGTATCTCGCATAGGTTTCATTGGATTCATATGCTTTTCAGGTCATTGGAGCAGTATTGAACTCTTTTGGCATCGGCAACGTGTCTGGAGGCGTGCAACCTGGTGTCCAGGTAGTTGTCTTTTAACTTCTTTAGTAGTTGCCTTTAACCTGGTGTCTCTAACATGCTATTAATAGATGTATATGCATATAGCTGTTTATGAGATTGGTATGGTGGGTTATGTGCAGAGTTGTTTACATCTGCTGAATCAGCCCAAGACTGTATTAGCATTCACCTACTAGAAAATTTGAGGATTTGTATTGCTCCTATTTGCTTCACATCTTTCCTAGCTACAAAGGGTGTAGACTTCCCATGATATGTATTTTCATTTACCCTTTATGACAGGTTATTATAGGTGGAAGTAGCATTGTCTTTTCTCTAATATGTTCACTTGTTTGAAAACATTTTAATTTGTTCAAACATGTTTGTTTCATCAGATAGCTTATTAAACCACCTGCTTGGTTTTTATCAATAAAGTATGTGGTTGTGCATCCCTGCTTTTTCTGATTTTTGTTATAAGAGAAAGGATGTAGGGAGAAAGTATGAAGTTGTTATTAATAATGAACCCAGGAAGTGGTACTTATACGAAGAGATAAGACTCCATAAATACCAAAATACCCAACCTAAACCTAATACTCCTAACACGCTATAACTCTAACTCATGCTCTAACTCTAACTCTAACACTCCCCCTCAAGCTAGAGCTAGTAGCTCTAAGCTTGTCACAAATACGATAATCACTCGATAACAACTAAACATTAAACACCATAAATAAGAATAACTAAGTAAAGGTTGTAGCAATAGTTGACAATTGATGATGAACTTGATAACGAACTGCATTGAATTGGAGAACTCTTGGTAAACAATTTTAACGTCGAAACTAACACCTGCAAACACCGCGGTGACAACGATTGGCAAACCACCAATCAAAACATAACAAATGGATCACTTGATCCACATAAGCGACAATCTTGGGGATCAATGCCGACGCCGGGGATAACATCCGCCAACACTCTGTAGCTTCCTCGGCCGTAATTTGATTCCAACCAAATGTCTCACAAATAGTGCGCGACGACCGCACTACCGAAAATTACCAAGCAACAATTCAATTGCAACAAACGTCCAACAACAACAACAATATCACCAACCAAAACCCAACAAACCAAACAACGAAAAATACCTAGAAAGCAAAAAATAATTATTACTCACTACTCCCCCTGAGCAACTAATCATAGAGTTGCTCAACACATCAATCCAAAAATATAACCACCAGAAGTCCAGAACAACTACTCATCTTTGCACTACTCCCCGAATTGGGCTAGGGTTGAAACAATCTGAAACCGTGGCACCATAAACAATCGCTAAAGAAAGATGAAAACGTGCAGATCTATTGAGCAGATTCTGGAGCAGCCGTTGTGGTTGCGAGAACAGAGCGTGGACGGGGCTGGTTGTGACTTGAACTAGGGCTTGAGACGCCCCTTTCTTTTCTTTAGATCTGATGTGGGTGGATGGGTTAAAAAAATGGATTTGTTTAAGACGATGGTAGAACTTTTTTTTTCTTTTTCTTTTAATGGTGGTGGGACAATAACGAAAAGACAGTGGCTTACTTTGAATGGCCAGTCGCCGCAGCGGCTAGGGTTTTACTCTATCTTGTTTACTCTTTTTTTAAAACCCTAGATTAAAAAAAAAAAACCTAAGCTCTTGATACCATGTTATAAGAGAAAGGATGTAGGGAGAAAGTATGAAGTTGTTATTAATAATGAACCCAGGAAGTGGTACTTATACGAAGAGATAAGACTCCATAAATACCAAAATACCCAACCTAAACCTAATACTCCTAACACGCTATAACTCTAACTCATGCTCTAACTCTAACTCTAACAATTTTAATGATGTGGGTTTTGTGTTGGTGTACATGCATCAGCACTTGAGATCTCATGCCTAAGTGCTATAATAGTTGCACACTTAGATAAAAATATAGCCGTTCACAGCTTTTTACCGAAGTTTGACTTTGACTTCAGCGTTTGATTGAAACACCACATGTGCATCTAAGCTGGGAATTTTTGTCACTTTAACATGCTATAATGCTACACTGATGTGGTTCGCATATTGGGTTGATTTATTATGCCTGCATGCTTTATTTTCGGATTGGCTGAACAAATTTACTTCTCAGTAATAGTTCCTTTTTTTCCCTCCCTTTGTACCTCAAGTATCTAGGGGGTTCTTAGAAGATAAATGTGTTATTTGAGTATTAGCTATAAGTTCTTAGCAATGGAATGTAGGATTATCTTATAATGATGTCTTTTTCCTGTCATTGGGGTCTTCATACCGAATGTGCTTATGACTGATCGTGTTCTTCTCGTGCAGACTTCTCATGGAAATGAAACAGAAGGGTCACCAGGTAATGTTGGCAGTCAAAGTCATGGTGGAAATCACTCTGTCCCTCTGCCAGGCCTTCATGGTCAATCTGCATTTCATGCTATGCAAATCCCTCTAGGAGCAGCAATTGCTGTTCCTACACTGAATACGGTAGAAAAATATCTGTTCCTAACTACGTTTTCAATCAGAGTTACTTAATTTTTCTCCTAATCTACGATTTCCTCCATGATCAGCCAATTCCTGATTCACTGAACACGTTAATCGATTTTATGAACCGAATGGAACTGGCATTCTCAGAAAGAGGTAAATAGGTGTCCTTGTTGTGTTTGTCTTGTTGTTGTGATGTATGTTTGACCTGGGTTCCTTTGTATCTAAATTTAGGTGATCAACCAGACCCTTCACCAGCTGCTAGCGGCGATCAACCAACCACTGAGTTACCTACGAATTCTCGCAGATTACCAACCATTGAGGCTTTAAGCACTGTTCTGCGACATGCTGAACGTCTTCTTAGTGGCCATGCAGTTCCAGCATTATCTGTAAGTTCCATCTTCACGGGATTATGTTTCTCTTCATTCGCTGATGTCCTTACTTTCTAGGTTCAGTTATGCCATGCAAGAAAAAGGGAGATTTTTTTTTTTACGCACTTTACATTGTTACAACTTACAAGTGCTCGCTTTCCTTTTTGAAAACAACGATTTTGTGGATTTTATTTATATATGCATTTATGGTATTGCATAACCTCTGGAATTGAAGCTGCTTCTTTATATTTTGTGTTGTAACGTGTTGCTATCTTTTTGACACGGATTTGAATTTTGGTTAGTGACTGAACATAAAGAATGTCATTGTCTGATCCAGTACGTTACCAAACTGGTTATCTTCAGCTGATTGGTCTTAACTTAGTTTAGAGATTTTCTTCTGATGTTAAAACTGGAGTCTGACAGGCTGTCTGAAACTGAAAAACTGAAATCAGAGCTTCAAGGTTGAATCATGGTATAATGCAAGTCCTCTTTCAGTATTGCATTGTGCTGGAGTTTACTTGAAGAAATCATCTTGGAGGTCTACTAACATCAAGAGCTTGAGTTTGTTTCGATGATGGTTACATCATTTTGTCTTTTGCGACAATTAAGTGTCTACAATGGTAATTCTGGGTAAATATTTGTTAAAGTCTAGCGGGGCGATCACCTAAGCCAAGAGGCACCACGGAGAGTAGGAAATGGTTTTGGTAATACTAAGACAAGGAATTTCTGATACGAGTGTGCCTTTGAATGTCTATCTTGCCTCTTTGGAAGGGATGGGGCGGTGTTCCCCTTTAGAAGAAAAACCTTAGATGATTATAGTTGCCTCTTTAAGTGGAATTCCACACGGCCCCACTCTAGTTTTTGTCTAGACCTCATTAATAAGGATTAGCTTGGACTTTTGTTTAACCAAATCTACTCAATTTGTTGATTGTGCTTATCGCCCGAGTCGCATTTAAGACGACACTGTGTTGCATTTATTTCTGATGCCTTAGAAGCTATAATTTGTCATGCTTTTTATTTGGCGAGTTTATTGCACAGACTAAGTCATCCTTTAATTAGAAAGAAAAGTATGCCGTCTTCCTTCTGATATTGGAGTTTTGCTATTTAATCTCTATGTTTGTTGATATTATGGCTAAATTATAAGAGTTTCTGTTGTATCACATTGCTTCAGGAAGGCGCAAGCCTCACCTCATGACTTCTGCATCAGGAACAATGAGTTTTCACCAAGAGTTGTATTTTGCACTTGAGAACTATGTATGTGCGGCTATGCTTAAATAAGGCCTGGTGGCTGATAGCCATGTGTACATGTCCTTGACATCAACAGTTTTGCTAATAAATTTAATAAGACAATGTGATGTGTCAATTAGTAGAAGTTACTGAACTTACTTTTTCATGCATGCTAAGAAATAATAAAAAATAGGCTCCATGTACTTTATTGAGTTTATAATTAGTATAATTGAATTTGAAGAATTTTCTTATAATATGGAGATAAAAAATTAGGGAACCCAAGATAATATAATATTTATGGAGGAGGTTTCTTTAATTCGCTTGTTTTAGTCTTATCAAATACCTTTGGGAACCGTAACCAGAATGATGTGGTAGATGGGAGTCGGAAAAGTTGCAAGCCATCACTGGAGTCTAGTTTGAGCTGATAAGAGTTTTAGAGTGCAAATTCTTCAATTTTCGAATTCTAGTATCCCGTTGAGGCACGCAATAAGATGGGGAAGGTGGTTTGGGGAATTACTATTTGGGACACATAAATAATCTATTTTATATTATTACTATACACGATTTAATGGAATCTCATCTTTTTCTTGAAGTTTTCTACAACCTATCATAGCTATTGATGGCAAAACTTAATATTATACAAATTAATCTAATTTTCTTGTACTTTATATGTAGATTCTAATTCTGTTTATTATTTGCTGCAACAATGTAGCACACTGCAGGTCGTTTGGACCAAGAGGGAGGTTCTAATGACCCTGCAGTAAGGGGTCAAGTGCAGACAGAATCTGTTCAATTAGGTATTGCTATGCAACACTTGGGTTCACTTCTTCTAGAGCTGGGGAGAACACTTTTGACTCTTCGCATGGGACAATCTCCTGTATGGTCTTTTCCTTGATCTGAACAGCTTGCCAATTTCTTAATCCGAGCTATTAACAATCATCTGGTGCTTTTGCAGGCTGAATCTTTTGTGAATGCTGGGCCTGCTGTGTATATATCTCCATCAGGGCCTAATCCACTTATGGTTCAGGTTTGTACTTCAAAAAATGGTTGCTTTTTCCAAATTGAATTAATATATTCGGAATTCTTGCATACCATCCTGATCATGCATTCATGCTTGCTATGCCTTGGTTTCATGCTAAACTTTTAGGATTATGGCTGAAATTGGAGTCCACTGATGTATTTATATGGTTTGCTGGCTCGGTTGAAATAGTTTTGACCTTTCTGTTGATTTTATCTGCATATTGTTTACATAATTTTGGATAATGCATGTTCATTGTTTGTGTTATGGATTAGAACTTATTCTGTGGAATTTATAAAGGTTTGTGCTTTGAAGAATCTCCTTGGTATATTTACATTTGCATGACACACATGTTTGTTGTCTTCAAATTGCTGCTTTTTTGTCGATTTGTTGGTAAGCGGTTAAGGGAATATGATATAATATGTGTCATTTGCAGCCATTTCCTCTTCAGACCAGCTCTCTTTTTGGTGGTTCATCTGGTCCTGCGTCGAATCCAGTGGCTATGGGCCCTGTCACTGTTGGTAGTATTCCAAGGAATGTAAATATTCATATTCATACTGGTATGTCTATTCAAGAAATGCACATCATGTTCAGTTTTCTGCATAGACGTAAAATTATCAATGTCGTAATGGAATTTGTCTTAAAACTAGGGGCACCTCTGGCGCCTATTATTCCTACTGTGGGTAATAGAGCACCTAATGGAGAAGGAATGCGTGGAGAAAGCGCTAATGGAAATGAGTCTGCTGGTTCTGCTCAAACACGGGGTTTGTCGGGAATGAATGTCACTGCAACTGCTGTTCCATTGCAACCCCCCTTGGTTTCAATCTCTGGTGCCGTACCACCTGGTACTGGTGTTTTGCAGGTTCCTCATTCCAATGAAATGTCCTCAGTGGTAGCTGAAATTAATGATCAGCTCAGAAGAAGTCTAGTTGCTAACACACAGAATGAACTCAATGCTTTGTCAGGTACGCACACCTTGGAGTTTGTTTTCTATATTATGTGTTATATCTTGAACCACTTTATATTCATGAAGGCCAATCAGAAGGTTCAACCAATCGAGGACAACGTGTTGGTGATGGTGCGAACCAAAGAGATTTACCCATTGGTGGTGGTGGTGGTCATGGCAGCCTTACTTTACCTCATGTCACCATGATGGATAATCAGAAGGTGAAAGAGGGAGCAATTTGATATGTTAACTTGTGACACTAATAATAGTTTAACTAACTGACCTTGAACTTCTAGGCACAAACTGTATGTCAACATCCTGATAATGTCAAGGAGAAGGGAGCTGTTATAAACTCGAGCAATGATTCCTCCACTAGTTCTGGTGGATTTTATAGTAGGTCAAGTGCATCTGAGCATTCTGAAAACCAGGGTAATAGTCCTGATGCTTCTTCAGGACCTCTTGGTTTGGGACTGGGAGGCCTTCAGCCTAAGGTAAGGCATTGCTTTTGTTTTGCTCATCTTACTTGTTTGTCTTGGCGCAGACTAGATTTATATGTATTCAATTAGTAATTAAGTAATCAAACTTCTGTATGCTTTAGCTATTTTGATAAAATTGGATAACTTATATAAATATTTTGTATTATAATGTATCGTCTAATATGAATGACCAGGCATTTTGAGATGAATATACTCATTATCTGGTTATTTGATATTGTTTCAATTTTTCCAATGTACTATACATTGTTTTATTCGAGGAAACCATTTATTGCAAGGCTAGTGTGCTGGCTACTCTATCCATATGTGCTTATATTGTATGGTTTCTGACAATGGAAATGTGTGGCAGAGGCGACCAAAAGCACAATCCAAGAACAGTGATGGTGCAACTGCTAGTAGTCAGAACCAGCAATCTAGAGCAGTTGGACAACAGGTTTTGCAATCTCTTGCATCACTTTCGATGAAGGGAAATGAGAATGTCGTGCCCTCTGGGCAATCACCAGACTTTGCCAGGGGAGTTGCAGGGAGTGTGCCACCTACTGCAAGACAACAAGCTGGTAGCCAAATTGATATGAATGCAATATCTCAGCTTCTGCAGAGTCCTGCTTTAGCGGGTGTATTGTCTGGAGCTTCACAGCAAGCTGGGGTTGGTTCGCCCGATATGTTTAGAAATATGTTGCAACAATTTACTCAAGATCCTGCATTGAGTAACACGATGAATCAAATTGCTCAGCAAGTCGACACTCAAGATCTTGGAAGCATGTTTTCAGATTTGAATAGAGGTCAAGGCGGCGGAATGGATCTGTCAAGAATAATGCAACAAATGATGCCCATAGTTTCTCAAGCTTTAGGAGGCATTTCATCTCTCCCTGAAACTCCTTCCATTCAACCAGGCCTCCCCCAGAGTAGGTCAAGAAGAGATGCAGCTCCAAATATTAATGATCCTCAGGTTTGTTTTGATTCAACAAATTATTCTTTCAACATACATAGAAACTGGAGCTTAACATATTCTGTCCATAGATTTCCTTATTTATTAATTTATGGTATATCCCTGTACCTTCATATATACCAAAAACTTTTGGTTGCTTGAGTAGCTACTGCTTATCACTTGTTTTTAATTTGTAAGAATCTCTTTGTTTACATGGAAAATCTAGTTCCATTGTTATGTTCCAATTCTTTTGTTGTATTAAATGCATTTTTCTTAATTTTCTCTTTTGGCAGATCGATTTTCGACAAGTGGTTCAGAGCATTGAAAATCGAAGTTCATCTGAGGAAGTTTTTCGCTCTTTGGTTGAAAGGGCAGTACACTTTTCTAGCAACGGTAGTGCTGGGGAAAGCCTTGTAAATGAACTATGCAGTCAGGAAGGACTTGCACAGGTGAGCATTCAATCTTTTCACTATTTTTACTCATGCAAAATAATGTCACCACAAATCCTGTTTTTTACTGGGGTCTTTCTTCTCGGTGAATCATAGGAGTTCATGGAGCTGCTCCGTCGCGATATCTCCCGAAGACTTCAGGATGATACGGGATCATAGGAGTCGTTCTATATCTATATGCCTTAGTTTACTTAAGTTGGATTTCTGGTAATTTGAGCTTGTTGAGGTACAATCGTAACTTAAGTGCAGGGCTGGCCCCACATAAATCATAAATTGAGGCTCTATTCTAAAAATGAAAAATCATTATCAAAAGTTATTTTCATACTTTGAAATTGTAGAAGTATTTATTAAGTATTTATATGGTTTTTCTCTAATATATTCGTTATAGACAGATGAAATTACTAATCAACTTGATTTTTGGTAAAGAACCATTTCATCGATCGGTAATACTGAAAATCAAAAATGAATTGGTAAGTAGGTTTGTACAAAACTGATATTTGGATTCGGTTTTCAGTTTGAATCACACGCCCGACTTTGGTATGATGTGGTCGATTTTATCAAATTGTTTGCCTTGTCAAAATTTAGATTAGACATGGTGATAGTTAGGACGGGGTGATTAGCCCAAAATCGATTAGACACGTCCGATTAAGGTTCAGATCTTCGTTGGGAGAAGTTCTGGTCTAAAAATAAATTAAGTTTTAGAAATATGAAAAAATCATACTCTGACAATAGCAAACTTGTGATCGGAACTTGCCAAGGAACCAGATTTGAACCGGAGATAAAAATAAAAAATAAACTTTTAGTCCTCTGCTCTAGTGACAATTTACATTTCTCTTCTCTTGTCATCATCAGAGAAATCTTGAGTGAAAAACCCATTCCCTCAAGGAATCCAAGCGCCTCGTATGGACACACATCGTCTGTGTTAGATGGTTCCGCCATATACACCATTTATATGGGCTAACTTGTTTTGAAAGCGGTTCGTTGAATGTTGTTTACATGATTTTCAGAGTGTAACAATTACACGATCTTATATTGCATTTCGTGTTGGACCTAATTTTTTCATGATTTTTAAAGAAGAACAATGTAATAGCAAGGAGTTTGAACTATGATGTCTTAAAAAGCAGAGGAATTAACGTTACTGACGTTAAAATTTGAGCTTCCCTAGAATATCAAATAGAAATCGATAGAGTTCGGAAATAACCTTGCTTGATGGACGAAAACTATGATTGGACATGCACATTTTTTTTTAGATGGTGTATGCACCGTTACATCAAATACTCTATAGAATCGAATCGAATCTATTACATTGATATTAAAATAAATTAATTACGAATGCTAGTATTAAACTAGAGAGATGCTTATACTAATGAGAGTTGAACCCATGATTTCTTGGTAATGGAGTTCCGTCCTTAACTATTTGGCTAGGACTTCATCGACCAGTTGGAAATGCCATTAAGGCATTAACAATAGACGTCTGCTCACGTTAATTGGTTATGAGGTCTACTAATTGAGCTTTAATCGAGTTGATCATGATGCTTTTACATATAATTTTATTAATTATTATGCTTAGTGTATTTCGAATTCAAATTAAGTTTCAAAACTCATGAAATGATGAATTTAATTCAAGCTTCATTTGAAATCTTATCTCTCGAACTTGAGTCAAATACTTAGTTGGTTTGTAGGGTGATTTTGTAGTTTATGTATCTTGGAAATTAAATATGAAGATTGAACAACCTCATTGCATTTTCTTTTTTAAAAGAAAAATATGTTAATGCCCTTTAATCATATAAGTAGTAATAATTTATTATCGGCAAAATAGCAATTTACATCCCTTAACTTTCACTCATCCGTAGAATCAGGACATTTAATTTTTCAGCAAGCAATTTACGTTCCTTAACTTTCACTGGTCTGCAGAATCAGGACACTTAATTTTCTAGCAAGCATATTAAGTCCCTTAACTTTCACTGGTCCGCATAATAAAGACACTTAATTTTCAGCAATCAATTTACGTCCCTAAACTTTCATTAGTCCGCAGAATCAGGACATTTAATTTTTTAACAAGCAAAATACGTCCTATACCCGCAATTTTAGTCCACTTGACCGCATTCAGTCCAATAAATTTTTCGGACGTCCTATAACTTTACATCCATTATGCTCTGCTTAGGTAGGTTTTTGTTTATAGAGAACTATGCAAAATAAGTCCTATTTGACACATTTTGGCTACATAAAATTTCACTTGACAAAACAAATACTCACTTGACAATCACTTAACAAACTGTCTACTATTTAACAATATCAATATTAATTCAAATCCCCAAATTAATTGTGCAGTTGGCAATTATGGAATTTTCGGCGAGTTGTGGACTAAAATTGAGGGTATTAAAAAGTTATCGATTTCGCGGACCAATGAAGTTAAGGGGCATAAAATGCTTGCTGAAAAATTAAGTGTCCTGATTTTGCGGACCAATGAAAATTAAGGGATGTAAAATGCTTGCTGAAAAATCAAGTGTCCTAATTCTGCGGACCAATGAAAGTTAAGGGACGTAAAATGCTTACTGAAAAATTAAGTGTCTTGATTATGCAAATCAGTGAAAGTTAAGGGAAGTAAATTGCTTGCTGGAAAATTAAATGTCCTGATTCTACAGACCAGTGAAAATTAAGGGACATAAATTGCTATTTTACCATTTATTATTAGTAATAGTATAATAAAAAACTATACCTTCGTCGCATTGTTAGTGGAAGGGAAATGAAATATTATCGAGGAAAAAAAGGAAATTGGTAGAGTTATACTTGCACAACTCAGTGGTGATTGGTCTCTTATAATAACACAGCACAGCAATGTCATCTTCTGCCACACCCTCTGCAGCCGGCGGCATCCGAAACCCCAACGGCGGCCAGAAGCGCCTCGGCTTTGTGGAAAATGCAATGAAAAGAAAGCAAAGTTTTATACAATTCTTCGCGATGACCGGTATACTATTGCTAAGCTTCCGTTCACTCGGCCAGAAGTACCGAATTCACGATCTCACTGAAGACACCTTCGCCTTGAAGGAAGAGCAGGAAAGTATAACCTCACGGATGAGACAGATCAAACAAAACCTTTTGGCTGAAGGCGAGCGCGAGTCAACTGGGGCTTTTGCCGCTAGGCTCCGACTTCTTTTCGGCGATGAAAGCAATTGATTCAGGTCTCCAGTGAGTAGCTTGAATAATCTTTGGATTTGTGAGTTGTACGGTTTCAATTGCTTCACTTTTAGGGTTAAAGAACATAATAGATGATATCTTGATGCTGCTCTGAAAAAAAATGTTGTTTCGGTTTTATAAGATGACTGCGTTTTTTTATTTTTGTAATTTGAGCTGAATTTGCTGAGATGAGCTTAATATAATACAGAACCTTGAGAAATTATGCATGTCAATTTGTGCTATTATTAATTTGGGTTTATTTATGGTTTATATATTTGAATGAGGTGTTTACAATTTATTTGATTCCTTTGCAAATGCTGGAGAATTTGATGATGTTTTCGACGAGCTGCTTCATAGGAATGTGTGCTCTTAGTCTTAGAATGCTGAGATTTCAGGCTAATTATTTAATTGGATACCTTCTCAAGAATTATAGACTTAAGAGAAACTTCAGATACCTAAGAAATTTCATTCATCCATAGGTTTGCTCCCAGTCTCGACCCTTGAAGTTTTCTTCTCCATTGAAACTCAACCCCTCGAGCTCTGTTAGATGGCTAGGGAAAAATGATATTTTTTCTCATAATTTTCTTGACAGTTATTGGGCTATTATTAAAATGTGAGTAGAATGAAGTAGTTAAGTAGACAGTTTTTGACTTAACTAGCCTATGCTTAGGTTGTGAAATTTAAGGCAAACAGAGCGATTGTGATTTCATGCAAAACTAGTGAAACTGCGAAAGGTTCCTTTAGATTTACCACATTTGATAACTTCCATGGTAGAAAATTCACAGATCAGATCTACTTTCTTTCTGCTTTGTTTTCAATTCCTTTGGATGCCAAGCATAAGATTACCTTGAGCAACTTAGTTAACAATATACTCTGTGAACAGCCTAACTTCCACAGCTTGATAGAAATTACTATGTTATACGTGAATAGTGATGAAGATGTTGGCTCGTGACATTCTTCTAGACCATTTGATGGCTTCCAGTACAAATGACTAGTGCGCTCATCACGTCTTTTCCTCCTCGGTGTATTATCCTTATAGGATGTTAGTATTTGTAAAGCCTGGTTGGAAAGAAGGAATAAATATTGTAGATGATGTTTTTTCTGTATGTCCATATTCACAGGAGAAAACTGTTTTCACTTTTACGAGTTAATGGCTGGACTTACCCTTTATGCTTTCCCAATGTGTGGTTTGATAAAGATGGTGCTCAAATAAGAGGCGCTTAATGCTATATGTGTTTATCTGGTTTTATAATTGACACTAAGTCTATTTAGTTTAGCAATGAAACTTTCCTTTGAAGTCTACTTGTTCCCTTCAAAGTCTATTGATGCTTCTGCTTTTCTAACCCTTGCAATAATGTCATTATCCGTCTGAAGCTTGCTTTATAAGTCTGTAGATACTTTTTTAAGGTTGGAATTTCGGAAAAGGTACATTACCTTAACAATTCAGTCATATCATATATTGTCTTCATAACGAATACTGAATAGTAGTAGGAGTTTACACTATAGTGGTACTCTAGTTTTTTGCATATATAGAAACTGATAAAGAGTTAATTTGGGCAAACATTGTCTGTTTGAAACTTTGGATCCCCTTAGAGCGATATTTCTTTGAAAGTAGATAGTACTATAATTGAGGATAGGATTCTGGACGCAATGTTGTGTTTCTCAAACTCGATATTACTTGAAATGGAATTCGCACGAGGCGCTGGGCTGGGCTGGTAGATGATAATGCGGAATGGGGCAATAGAGGTGGAATTGGTGGACAGTAAGGGAATCTATCCATTCCATTTAATTACAATTTTCATTCTTCCTCTTTGTCACTTAATATTAATAATAATAATAATAATAAAATTGTATTTAAGTTTCTTACAATATCATTAAATTTACATACTATTAAGTATTAATGTTAAATTTCTTGAATTAAAGTTATGTTATTTTAGTGTTTAATTTTTAATAATTAAATTTTATTTAAGTCTCTTAAATAAATTTTACATTTTTAAAAATAAAATAAACCTTTTTAAAATTAATCATAAATTAAAGGAACTTTTCTTTAAAAAAATTATTAATTAGAAATAAATACAAACAAACCAATAAAAAAACCATTGGCTTGAAGACTCAAGGGATGGGGCAAGTCAACTTTAGCTTGCTCCACCCCTTGAAGCAATGGATGGGGTGGATTTCAAGGGGACATCTCCTTGAATCAATGGAGATGGCGTAATGGGTATGTGGCGCAATGAAATGCGGTAGAAATTGGAGAATCATGAAACGAAATTACTAAACAATGTTGTATAAAGATATGTCAAAATGACCAACATGTGATTGGTCTAGTGGAAGGGACTAGTCACTACGTAGTAGCGGACTCAGATTCGAATCCCTGTTGGGAGAGGTTCCCACTTTATGTATCCGACGCGCCTCGAAATGGATTAAACCCTTGGGAAATCAAAAAAAAAAAAGATATGTCAAAATGGGAAATTAATTACAAAAAGTAAGAAAAGAAAAACTACTTGTAACTTGTATATAAATAAAGAGACCCCTTATATAAAATTGGAAAAAATGTATTTTTGTCAAATTGAAGGAAAATTTCATTGCCGAAAGATCAAACTAAAAACCATGTGATAGTCTAACTTAATTTGATTCATTTACACTCTTTAATTCGTAAAGGCTACAGTGGCTCGTTAATCTCATCAAATCATTCAACCCGAACACATTTAATTTTGAAATACTGGTAAGCATCGTAGAAAGTTCTCCTTTAGGTTAATGTGAAGAATTCGGTGGGACATTAAGCAATTACTAAACTCGGGTCCTACTACTAATCATTCTGAAATTGCTTATACCAAAATCTATTGATTTTTATATAAATATATATGTTTGATTTGATGTCACTGTCTGGTCTGGAGATATTCGAACTGCCGCGTTGATGTTTGAATGGAAATTATTTTAAAAAACAATTGATATTCGATAATAGTAATACTCCTTTCATAATTATTGTATGATCGCAACTGCAATCACGGCACATGAACTGGAATGTTGCGAAAAATAAAAGTGCGGTGGAGGGGACACTCCCCTTTCTTTGCCGAACCTTCACGTTTGCACAATTTCAAGTATTATTATTATTATGCCCCACTGGTCCAAATTACACCTTTAATTACATTGGGTTACAGAATACTAATAAATCTTCTTCTTTGATAAATACTCTGGGCCTGTTTGTTTGTTTGGTGCTTGGGGAAGTAGTTTGGAAGAGTAGTGGAGGTTTATGAAATAATTTGGATTTGCGTAATGTTATTTGTTTGAGTTTTGGGAGAGTGGTTTGAGAAATAAAGTAGCTATATGTTTTTTTGGAAGAGTTGTATTGTAGGTGTAACCGTGTAAGACTTTATGTCAAATCATGTTTGTTGTGAGATAAATTGTGTAAGAGATAAGTTACTTTATGTCAAATCAAAGTAGAGTTTGTATAGTTTTGTTTAGAGATAAGAAAATTGTTGTTTGTTTGGGTTTTGAGAAAGTAGTTTGAGAAAATTAAGAGATGAAAAATTTATTTCAGAAATTAGAAAACATGTTTGTTTGACATTTCCCAAACACGAAATTTTTTTGAGAAACGCCAAACAAACAGGCCCTTTACCTTTTCTTTCACTGAAATAGAACAGTACCCCCTAAATCTAATACCCCATAATCTCATTTCTCAAATCAAATGCCCTTATACTTTAGTACTAGTATCTGGTACAAACTACAGCATATACATACATACAAGTTCTAAAATCATGCTAATTTAAATTTCTTTATAACTTAAATAAAATTCATGCTAAACAAGTTTGACTTGTAAATTACCTCAATTGAAGGAGGCCTATATGATTATATAAAGTAGTTGAACTTGGAATGGGTTGTTTTTATTCTCTTTATAATAGTAATAATAGTATAGATAATATGTATACTCACATGAATAGTAGTAGGCCATTGACCTTATCATCAGTATTAATGCTACTCTAGGTACTTGACCATGATGAAGCATCAAGTAATTAATGCTTTTTTTTTTTTTGGTAAATAATAAAGTAATTAAAACAACCACAAAGCTTTATCTCCATTTTATAATTGCAGGTCAAAATTCTAGAATGCTGTACAAGCATGCTTCAAATTGACAGTACTATTTACCCTTTTGTTCTGCGAAGTGACAAATGATAAAGAAAACCACTAATACTCCCTAATACTATTAACAAAAATGATTGCTCATTTTCATGAAAGTTAGAACTCGAGCAAAGAGACAAAAAGTATAATTGTGGGAACAGAAGCTGCTATAATTAATTTGTTTTCACCTCCCTAGCTAGCTATTTAGTATTAATTTAATTTCTTGAAAACAAATTAAAAGACAGTGCAGTTGCATATTCTTTCATGTGCATATTTTGCTTAGTTTAGGGTAGTTCCAACACGTGAAACGAATTATGGGGCACCAACCATTGCCATAGTACTTCTCATAATGAATGTGAAATTAAAAAGAAAAAATAAAAAAATATTTGTATAATTCTTTAAACTGAAAAATTGACACAAATTGAGTGTTTCAGTCGGTGAAGGACTCCTATGATCACACCCAAATTAAGAATATTGTTAATTTTGTATTCTCCCAACAAAAGATAATAATATATTTTGTTCATTTCGTAGAAAGTAGAGGCAAATGCAGTAAACTTAATTATTATGTCATTCTTGAGTAACAATATATTTTAAGAAAGTGATTTGGCCGCACCTATTTTACTCCAAATAAATCTAAGACTGTCACCATTCTTATTCTTGCATTTCATGACTTGCACAAATATTATGAAGTTATATACTCTAGAATCTAGAATATATACAAATTTATCTAAAACTGATGCAAAAGAAAAAACAAAATTATCTAGAGCTTTATGGTCACATGCTTGATGCTCCATCATTAAATCACTATACAAGTTTACTAATTACATAATACACAGTCAAATAAACTAATTAGCGAAGAAAATCATTATTGTCCAAAAAAGTCAACAACGTTTTAGGTCTTAAAAAGATGTTCAGGTCTCTAATCTAATTCAAGAAGTATCTGACATATTATAGAGAATGAGAATTCAAATTTGAGTTCGAGAAATATAACCTTTTCATTTATTTTGCTTCTTAATTGGATCGATCAATTTGATTAAATTTATGAAATTATTATAAATAATTTTACTAATAAGTTTATAATAATATCATATGACACCATATATATTAATGTTTAAAAGATTTAATATACAATAAACATGAATAATTTAATATGATAAGTCATTTTAAAATATTAAAAAGATTGATCGAATACTGTAACAAATAGAACAAAATAAGTAAAAAAAATTCAATTTGAGGTGGTGGGAGAAGGAAGAAGCATGGAAACAGAGAATAGTATGTATAGGTAGGGACTGAGGGTGGTGTGGGACCTGAACTAGCTTGCGTTAACACCTGACCTAGCAGCTCAGCACATGCAAACTCCGTGGCTGGCGTCAATACCATCACATTCCCGGCCACATTATTCTAAAGATTAATTCCTATTCGGTTAGTTTTAAATATTATCGGTGCAATTTCATTTTAATTTAAGACTCTCTTGTTTTTTTATACGGAATTCTTTATGTCAATTTACTCAATCATTAATATATTTATTAGGAAAATACATAAGATTTAACTTTTTTGACGGAAATCAAACAAAAAATTTATGGTATTTATATATAGCAATAATTTGGAAATCACCCCTGTCCCAAAATGGAGTACATAACAAACAAGGCATGTGTGAAACCACCACCGACACTCCACTACTTATTTGCTTTTATATTGCCTCGCCATTATTCTCTCTTCCTTTTGGATGCATAAAATTTTATGCAATAAAATTTAAATTTGATTATATTTTATCTTACTTAATTATTTATAAAGTAAATATTTACACACGTCTCTTTTTATCTATGTGTTGTGTTAAATTTACTAATACTGTGAACAAAATGAATGCAACCCCACGCAATCAATTACAAAAATATTAAGGACATGCGCACAATAAGAAAAATTATCGATTGTGATTATCTATTTTAGTGATAGATAATATGATAACTAGAAAGGTAGATCAGTTCCAAAATTACTAAGAATTTGATCTAACTCTTTACCAAAATAACCTTGGCAATTAACATTTTTAAAACTTCGTCATCGTTTTTGTTATAATGCAAAGTTTGGTAAAAAAAATTGGTTCACATACAAATTTTGTAATCAGTCTCGTTCTCTAACATTAGTCACAAAAATAAATAATTTGAATGTAACCAACTGGACCTTGGTTATAAACTTATAATCACCCTTAATATCTAACAGTGTCTATGTTACGTAACTCTAAAAATATAATTTCTAAATATTCCAAATTTAATGTCTGAGGCTGTAGTTTGATGGCAAGATTAAGATTTCAAGGTTAAGAGATTATGAGTTTCAATTTCCACTAGTTTTAATAATTTATTTAATTGATCGTATTTGTAGTTATTTATAAATGATTGTAATTTGAGGAGGATTATTGAAGGAACTGAAACTCTGATTGATGTAATTATTGATTTATAAATGTGTATGCACAATCTTAAGAAAAAATAAATCGAAATCCAATCCCAATTTTCCATAATAATCTAACAATTTCCCTCCCTTAAATAAATTATTACAGCAAGAAAGTCCCTTTTGACTTTTCACTCTTACAGTACACAGCCGCGTTTTTGTGGTCTGTACCGCACTTTAAATAAACCACTGCTTCACTTTCCTCTTCACCATTGTAACCACCCACTACCACTCTTCCAAATCGCACATTTCTCTCTCTCTTTCTTTATTATAAAAATGCCGCTGAAATTAGCGGTTCTGTTTTTCTGTTTCGCTATTGCTGCCGCAGAAAATCCATACAGATTCTTTGAATGGAACGTCACTTATGGCACCATTTACCCTCTTGGAGTACCCCAACAGGTTTCTATTCTGTTTTCCTTTTGTTTAATGCAATATGTACACAAATCCACGATCAAAATTCAACCCTGAAGTTTTCTGAAGCTGGTTTTTGTACATTTAGATATGTAATGGTAAGAATTTTGGTGCTTATGATTTTTAATTTTTTTAACAGGCGATTTTGATAAATGGACAATTTCCAGGACCTGATATTTATTCAGTCACCAATGATAATATCATTGTTAACGTGTTTAACAGCTTAAACGAGCCTTTCCTCATTCACTGGTAAGATAATTACACTAACAGTCATTTCCTCTGTTTTCAACACCATATGGACATTCATTTGAACTAGATCAAAAAGCTTTTATGTTTAAATGCTTAACTGAATGACAATGCTACCCTTGATTAATATCCACCATAATATATATATATATATATATATACTTTCCCACTCAGCAAGACTTTGGGGTAGATTAATAATGTGGACTCTGCTTGTTTATTTATTATTTTTTTTTTGAATTTATTGTCTGTTGAATTAGGCGGTGCATTGCATTTGCATATGTACATGAGTATATTTGAAAAGGAAAAGGGGAAAAGGTTTAGGCGCGTGTATTATAAGCGTTCATTGGGAGCCAAAATTAATTAACACATTATAAAATAAATTAAGTAAGTAGTTCACGGGGGGGAGGCCGAAGTAAAGAGCAAAATGGTGTCCTGAAATTTAACATAAGATGGGCGGTGCAAAGTCCAATAGTACAAGAACCGAGGAGGATGTCACTGTTTATAGTTCTGATATTTTTATAGATGCATTACTATTATTTATGGAGACCAATAAATTTCTCACCTGCAAACAAATAAGTAGGTTTCAATAATTTTGATTTCCCCGAGTGAGGAATTATATAGATCTAAGACATACTACATCAAGCCTTTTGGAATGTTAATCTTAATATATTAAATGGAAGAAATTTAGTTCAGATCTGACTCAATCAAACTGCCTCGTTCATAAGGCAAGTGCAATTTATTGATTGACAATGATGTGGAATTTGAAGAGGGATCTTGAGTCAAATTTTAAGAGGTTACGGATAAAACGTGTAAATAAATCGATTTTCTGTTTAGATTGTGTTTGGTTGAGTTGGATCTAGATGTATTTATCCAATTTTACTAATTCTTTCTTTATTGATAAATAATCTCAATATAAAAGAATCTAGCATTGATTTATTGTGTTTTTAAAACACGTTTAGAAGACCCTTTAGCTAATGTTGCAAGAGGTATTTTAACTTCTGCTTCTCTTAAAATAAGTTAGTTGATAAACTAATAACATCTCTAGATAAGCTTCTGTTTGAACTTATTCATTAATTAAAGCAAACACACCCTACCGAATTTTCCTAGACCTAATAATGGGAAAAGAACCCACATGGATATCCAACAATATAAAAGAACCCACATGGGCTGTTACATCATAAGTTTGTCAATAAGCAACGCATTACAGTTTCATCGACTTCCCAGCTATACGTAAATTGTTACACATCAAACAAAACAATAATTTGAATTAGGTTGTTTATTCGAAGACAATATTTATTAATCAAGTGTTACTAAATACAGAAAAATAATAGTAGTATTTTATATTGTAGCTATTTTATTTTGTAAATAATGAAAAATGAAGAAAGTGACATGTTCTGGACTTCTTTTGTCATTTTTCGAATTAGATTTTATTGATGAAACTGAATTCATCTGGACATTTAATTCAAAGAAAAAAAAAGGAATTCATCTGGAGTCTGGACACAGGGAATAAAGCTGAGTGTATATGCTTTCACTTTTTTCCTTTCTCTGAAATCTTGCTAAGTAAACTTAGATTCCCTCCAAAATTATTAATGTCCATTTTCTAATAATGCCAAAAAAGTACTAGTTTGCAGTAAAGGTACAAGTCTAAATTGCTTTGAATGTGGGGTAATTTATGTTTATCTGATAATTTGAATTTGAATTCTACTTTCAAATAGTGATTATTTATTTAATTTTCAATACTAATTTATGTCATGTCTGCCTCTCAATTCGATATAATAAGCTATTTAGAACCAAAGTCATATACACTTGTGGCTCAGTGGATTGAATCCACCGGGGTAGACACATAATTTCCGCATTTTTTGGCCGAACTGTTGAAAAACCCAAGCCCAATTTAATTGTCTAAACGAGTTTATTAATCATAATAATTATTTGAAAAAATGATGCAGGAATGGGATCCAGAACAGGAGGAATTCGTTTGAAGATGGAGTTTATGGGACAACATGTCCAATTCCTCCAGGGAAGAACTTCACATACATTCTTCAAATGAAGGATCAAATTGGAAGTTTCTTTTATTTCCCATCTTTGGCGTTCCACAAAGCTGCTGGTGGTTTTGGAGGGATTAGAATATTGAGCAGGCCCCAAATTCCGGTCCCTTTTGATCCCCCTGCAGATGATCACACAGTCTTAATTGGAGATTGGTACAAGTCTAATCACACTGTAAGTCGACCCATATCAAAAATCCTTTGTTTAATTCATTGATACCAGCAAGCAATTAGACTCCATTTATCCTTGTTGAAATGGGAGTACAAGGATCGACCCTTGATTAAAAAAATTACAATTTGTGCCATTTAACTGAATTTTAGGTTAGATTGGTCCTACTCCACCTAATTTAAAGCACATGCAAATTATTTGAGTAATTTGCTCTAGTAATTGATTGGTCAGAGGCTGTATTTATGGACCCGTGGGTCATGGGCTTTACTATATGCAGTGTCGGTAATGTAGTAAGACCTTTTAATAAGGAAAGAACTAATGAGTACAACTTCACTATTGTTTTCATCATTATGGGCCACTGACAACTGGACTGGATCATTTCTGTAGGTTGGTAATGGTGGGTCCATAAAGGACGTCATCTTAGTCTTAATGAAATTTATGTAAATCCTCTACAAAAAAAATATGGAACTCCAGTATAGTTTCCTTTTTACCTAATCAAGATTGCTCTAATTAAACCAGTACTTAAAGAAGGGGGAAATGAAGAAGTAGGTTAAAGGATCGTAAATTTCTCTCCGGTGTCATGCTACGATGTCACACTTATGAATTTATGTATATGTATACGCGTGACATAAAATCTGACACTAAAATGGAATAGATGATTCATGTGCCTTTTTTCGTTTATACTTTATATAGCGCTTGAAGGCAATTCTGGACGGAGGCAAGAAGTTACCTTTTCCAGATGGAATTCTTATCAACGGTCGCGGTCCTAATGTCACCTCTTTCACAGTTCAACAAGGTATTTCATTTCATCAATGAATCAAATTTTTAATGCTACATTACATAAATAGTCCTAATATAAGAATTCATCTGTTTTAATAATGTGGTAATTTGTAACAGGAAAAACTTACCGTCTTAGGATATGCAATGTTGGATTGCAAAACTCGCTCAACTTCCGGATCCAAGGACACAAAATGAAGATAGTCGAAGTAGAAGGAACACACACACTCCAAGTTAGCTATTCCTCCATCGATTTCCACGTTGGTCAATGCATGTCGGTACTTATAACAGCAGATCAGCAACCTCGCGAATATTACATAGTCGTCTCATCTCGTTTCACCTCTTCAGTCCTCACCACCACTGGTTTCCTTCGTTATGCAAACTCAAATACTCGTGCATCTGGACCACTTCCCGGTGGTCCAACCACTCAAATCGATTGGTCCTTGAACCAAGCTCGTTCCATCAGGTAAATTTCCATTTTCTCATGCATATATTCTCTTTATAGAGTAATTTACGCTCGGACCTCCTCAGGTATATCCACATTACCAAAAACCTCATGTTCCTAAAATTACAAGAACACCTCTTATGTATGGTTTAGCCTATTTACATAAACACTCCTTTTGTCGTTAAATTGTAAGGGTTGTTCTTGTAAGGATGTGGATGTCGTACGGGGTGTTTTGGTAAACACTCTAAACCGGAAGGAGGTTCTTGTAACTTCCGAAACAGCAGAGGTAGCTAGTGTAATCAGGATTTACTCGAGGGGTAGCGTGCATAAATTACCCTTTAAATTCCATACATACCATTCTCAAAACAGCTCAATGAAAAGATGGTCCTACTCTTTTCTTCTCTTTACCAATATATATTTTACGCGTTTCAGGACTAATCTTACGGCAAGTGGACCAAGACCGAACCCACAAGGTTCATATCACTACGGTATGGTGAACACCTCAAGAACTATTAGGCTAGCAAGCTCGGCTGGTCAGGTCAATGGCAAGCAACGATATGCAATCAACAGTGTATCCTTTGTTCCAGCTGACACTCCTTTGAAACTTGCTGACTATTTCAAAATAAGTGGAGTTTTTAGCGTTGGGAGCATACCCTCTGCTCCAAATGGTAGAGGAATATACCTAGATACGGGGGTGATGGGAGCTGACTATAGGACATTCATCGAAATTGTTTTCGAAAATTATGAAGATATCGTGCAGAGCTATCATCTCAATGGCTACGCCTTCTTTGTAGTAGGGTGAGCATTCAAATAAGGACTTCATATTTCATTCTTATACATTTATGAATGAGCTAAATGCAAAAACTCCCCTTATGCTTTGTCTAATTGGCAAAATCCTCCCGTGTTATTTTTATTTGCGGAAATCTCCCTGTTTTTTTTATTAGCAAAAACCCTGAATTGACATTTTATTAGCTCCATAAGTCGATAGAGCGGTTAGTGTCAATTTTTTAAGTGAAAACATGGGGGTTATTGTCAGCTTTTTAAAGTTAACAAGGGGGGGATTATTGTCAATCTGTGAATAGGGGTGTTTCGTATTTTATGGTAGGGGTATAGTTGTCATTTCACCTACAAAATATGTACTTCGGCTTGGGAGGGGAGTTTTTAATAAAAAAATAACACGGAGATTGTTGCTAATAAAAATAACATGTGGGTGTGTTTCCCAATTAGGCAAAGCGTAGGGGTATTTTTGCATTTCACTCATTTATAAATAAACGCAACTGATGCAATGTCTTTTGACTATCTTTGTTTTTTTGGTACTGATTTGATTTTTATTTCAGAATGGATGGAGGTCAATGGACATCAGCTAGTCGGAGCCAATACAATCTTCGTGATGCAGTCTTTCGATCCACAATTCAGGTGTATCCCAAGTCATGGACTGCCATTTACATACCACTCGACAACGTAGGAATGTGGAACTTGAGATCGGAGTTTTGGGCTAGGCAGTACTTGGGACAACAATTTTATCTGAGAGTTTACACCCCATCTACTTCTTTGAGAGACGAGTTCCCAATCCCGAAGAATGCACTTCTTTGTGGCCGGGCAAAAGGTAGAAGAACGCGTCCATTTTAACTTACCTAATACGGGGTACCACGGTGCCAGCCCTTGAGGAAGTAAAGATTAGAGCTTTTGCTAGCTTGGCTTTGTAGAGGAAAATTTGGGTGTTCCCTTATATAAATTGTTTCCAATTCTTGGGTGCTATTTCAGCACCTATGAAAGTTTAGGATCATTTCATTTTAGTGCTATTTTATTAAGTTATTGACCTTAGCTCAAGGTCACATTTTTTCCTTTTTTTAGTTTCAAATCAGTGTTGTATCATGTTTGATTTTAATAGTATGATAAAAGAAGTGTTTGGTTGTTTTATTGCAACATTTTATAGCAAATTAGCAATAAGGTTTGCTTGAAGTGCAAATATAGTTGAAAAGGAAAATCACAATCAAAACTTACTATAGATAGCATTGTGCTTTAAACAATTGGGTAGAACTTGAGGACTCAATTATGGCTGTGTATGGATCGGATTTTAAATTAATTTGATTCGGTTATTAATGATCCATACCATAACTAATAAGAGGAGGTATGATGGGTTTGTTCAGAATGATAAAAAGGCTATATTTGAAATAAATGTAGAAGTATGATTGTTACTATTTTCAGATTTAAAAATAAGTACCAGACTCATTTCTGCTAAAACATCTATCTTACTTGGTGCCAAATTGTTCTTTAACTATGCCTGCTTTATGAATTTTTTTATTTATATTGTCATCGTCCCTAATATTGTCAATGCTTGGTTCTACTGGCCGGAATTCTGTTTTAATTTTTTGTCCTGCTTAATAATATTTTTGTGTTTTTTCAAAAATATTTCCTTATTAATAATATTTTCAATGTTGTATGTTTTTTTGAGCATTTATCTCCTTCTTATAATATTTTGATATTTGTTGTGTTTTTTAAATTACTTTTCCTTTTTAATTAAAAATAATATGATCTATCATTGTTTTTATAGTTCACTGTTATTTTTTCTTTATTCAATGCGCTTATTTGAATAAAAAATTCTTAATAATTTTAGAAAGAAAATAGTTTTTTATTTTCTTTATAATATGATTTTTTCGTTCTAACGGAATATCATATGTAACTAAAATAACTTATAGAGGTTATTTTTTGTCAAACTTCACCTTCACTTTTGTGTATTATTTTCTCATATATTTTCTCGTAAATAACATATAAGTTTGACTCTTTGATTGAAATTTATAGTAGAATTTAAACCTCCATTACACCAAATTCATAGGTCCGCCCCTCTTAGGCCATCTCCAATGGTTGAGGGCTAGCCCCGGGCTCCGGAGCCCGGGACAGCCCAGGGCCAGCCCGGGGCCCTGCTGGTCGTCTCCAATGGTTGGGGCTCCGTGGGGGAATTAATTCCATTTTTTTCCTTTGCCCACTCTCACCTATTATTATTATAGATTTATAATTGTTTAATATTAATATTAATAATAGTAATTATATTAGTACTCGTAATTTAATTATTAATTATATTAAAATATTAATATTAAATAGAATATTTAATTAAATTAACTTAAAATTAATACATAATACGCAAACTCTCACCTATTAATATTATAGTTTAATTTTTTTAAATACGGAGTATTAATTAAAATAACACATTAATTACAACAATACACAACATTAATCACACAACATAATCAAGGAAAATAAAATAAAAATAGTCCTAAAGCTCCTTATAAACCTCATAAACATAGTGTTGGAAAAAGTAAGTTAATGGACCATTTTGGACGTAATTTAAGTGGGACCCACTTTGAGTAAAGAGTCGGGTCTTGACGGAATTATATTCTACTCCGTGAGTAGATTAAAATGGTATATGGTACGTCCAAATCGGAGTACGAGTGAATGAGAAATTAAATCTCAAAGTTCACATATGTAATGGAAAATTTTGGAAAGAAATAGATTAATCCCACATTGGAAGTGTGATAAGAAAAATTTGGGTTTATATATGATTTCTAAACCATAAGGGTTAAGAAATTATTACTAGAAGGCTCCCTCCTTGCGCGCAGGGGGGGGGGGGGGTGCAAATCTTGGTCCGGATTACTACTCGGCCCTTCAAGAATTGCGCACAAAGCTTACTCGGTCGAGCCTAGTTTTGCTATTTTCTTCCAAATTTCATTTCTTTTTTGCCAATTTCTTTAAATAACACATTATTCAAAATAACACATTAATTAAAATTACATACAACACATTAAATTATACACATAAAAATTAACAATTTAAATTTATACACACACATTAAATTATACACATAAATCATTAAAAGAAAAACAAAAAAAAAAGAAAAGGAACGGCCAATCAGGTGCCGCCACTTGGCGGCACCTGTTTCTTCTTCCCCACAAAACAGACGCGCGCAGCGGGCGGGGCTGCGGGCTCCAAGAAGCCCGCAGCCCCGCCCGTTCCGCCCCGCCACCCCGCCTCGCCCCGGCCCCTCTCCATCTCCATCTCCATCTCCAGCGGTTCTCCCACCTCAGCCCGACCCCGCCCCGACCCCGCAGGCTTAGAGACATATTGGGCATCAATTTCATGTAATAAAAAACTAAAAACGAAATATAATAGCAATTTATTTTGTTGAACAATTTAAATTTCAACTATCAAAATTATCTTGGAAGAAAATGCTCATTAATAACCCTAGCTAAATATACGGAATATCATATATCCTCATAGATAAAGATATACATCAATCCATCGGCCACAGTTTAATGCCTTGCGTCGAAAGTCTTAATATTCGAAAAAAAAAAAAAAAAAGGAGACAAAATTAAACCAGAAGGAATCCTATCTCCTATCCTAATTACGAAAGGAAACAAAATCACAGATCTTAAGGAGAATATATATATGAACCGAAATAAAAAAAGGAAACAAAGTTAAACTACCAGGAATCCTATCCTAATTACAAAAGGAACAAAATCACAGACCCCCCTACTTAATATATAAATACCATACTCCACCCCTCC
This sequence comes from Penstemon eatonii, assembly GCA_038501285.1. Lineage (NCBI taxonomy): Eukaryota > Viridiplantae > Streptophyta > Magnoliopsida > Lamiales > Plantaginaceae > Penstemon > Penstemon eatonii. The sequence goes on from CM076710.1 coordinate 78,071,156, forward strand.
TTCTATCGATCTCTTACATACATCAAAACTTTCTCTCTTCTTCCAAAGCAGTAAACAAAATCCTTTTTTACTCTAAAACAGAATTAATGGCCGCCGAACAACACCAACCCTTAAGCCTTCCTTGGCTCATGCTACCATCAGATGACCGTCACTTCCCTTATGACAAAGATTTCCACAATATCTTAGATGATGAAAACACCCACCACCAAGAATTTCAAAACATGCACTTCTTAGGATGTTCTCATGGATGGCTAATCATGTTGGAAAACAACACCCCTTCTATTTTCGCATTCGATCCTCTCAATTCAAACCGCGTTCACTTTCCAAGCCTCGTGACTTTCCCGGACATCCTAGATTTCAATGGCGATGAATACGTGTACTGGTCCAATTTCATTGGAGAGGTCAGCCTGAAATCGAGTGAAATCAAGAATACTTTCATTAAAAAGGTATTCTTGTCCAAAGATCCAACCGAAGAGGATTGCACTGCTGTAGCCATATTTGGGGAGACCAAAAGGCTTGCCTATTGCAGAGTTGGGGATGAAGAGTGGACAGTAATACCACAACAAGACATGGTACATGGATACGAGGATGTCGTTTTCGATAAAGAAGGTCGGATTCACGCTGTCAACTATGAAGGAACCATTAGAACTGCAGTTAGTTCATGCAATATATTCTGGGATTATATATATCGACCTGCGGAGCCAGATTATTCGGATGGGAAGTACTTGGTTATCGACACCAAGGGACGGTTGCTTGTGGTTAATAGATACATAGGGTGGAAAAAGTATGATGAAGATGAAGATGAAGATGACGAGGTGAGTGATTGGGTTCCTTACAAAACAAGAAGATTCAGCGTTTTGAGAATGGATGAAGAGGTTGGAGAATTGAATGAGGTTGATAGTTTGGAAAATGGGGTTCTGTTCTTGGGGGATAATCAGAGTTTGTGCTTGTCTTCAAAGGAGCTTGAAGGGTTTAAAGAGGATTCCATTTACTACTTCATTGATGATAGCCTTCAAGAACCAAGGATTGGTATTCATGATTTTGGAGTTTATGACATGAAGAAAGATTGCTGTGTTAATTATTGAAACTTCTCAATATCCAGATGAGAGCCCTTAGAAACATCTCAAAGCTTCTTTCACTCTATTGTAGTTTTCTGTTGCAGTGTTCTTTTTATCTGATGTATGACATATTTTATGGTTCAGTAATGATTTTGTTGGTTTACAAATAGATAATGGAACTCTGTCGTAATGTTTATTGGAGTCTATTTTTATCTGTTTTCGAAACACAAGGATGATATTGCTTTGTCTTTTTTTTACCCCAACTTGGAAATCTCTTGATTCCCATGGAGATCTGTCTTCAAAAGACTGCACTAGTGAACTCATGTTCAATAGAATGAGAAATTACTCTTATATATATGTCTTGACTCAATCTGGTCGAACAGTGAAAAGAAATTGTGACAAGGCAACAGTAAGATTGGCACAAGTAGCTTGTAGATTTCAGTCGGAAGTTCCATGAGAAAAATAATTTAATTTGCAAGTATACATCATGATAATAATTCATTATTATTACATGGGCGTATTACATGAGGTAAAACATCTCTATGACTTGTATATTCTAGATGCGTACAATGCTCTATGATAATTTAAGTACGTGATGGATTTCTAAAATATTTAAGCAAGTGAATAATTTAAAATGTTAACAGTACACAAGACCATTTATACAAACAGTAACTCATATTTACAGCAATTATTGATCTTTGTAACAAGCTTGACTTGATAGAAGAACAACTAGTGAAACACAATTACCCTGGACACAAATATGTAGTAACTCAAAAACTTTCAACTAGCCTGAGCTTTGGCTGCTTGAAGCATTTCTACTATGAGTGTCTTCACTTCCCTAAAAAGAGTTAGCAAAAAATTAACATTATCGAAGGCACAAGTGTGCAAAACATGTTTTTCCATAAAATACTTGTCTAATAAAAGAAATCCGCTGAGTCCACTTCAATGGTCATTAGAAATGGATATCTTCTATAGATATCATTATCATTCATAACCATATTGTCAGCAAATAACTGATAAGTGTATTAGATTACTCACTTTCTGTCTGATGCACGCCTAGTAAAAGGAATTCGGAGCTTAAAAGTGTTCCCTTGATAGCCAGCCTTTAAAAAACAATAAAACATTAACAATTCAATAAGTTGCCTTATGGAATAAAATAGAAAGATTAGAAATTGTACAGACGTAAAGAAATAAGCCAAATTTGCTTGGGGTGGGAGGGGGGAAGCAGATGGACTATACCTTCACGTTGAAACCAAGACTATCTACATCCAACATGTATGCAGATTCGACCTGAAAGATGAGCCATTTCAAATTCTTGAAGCTAAAATTTGTTTTCAGTCCAAATGATGTGCAGAATGGCTTATATTAACATAGGAAGATATACATGGTGTGTAAGAGTAATCAAGAAAAAATGATAAGAGAAACATGGTGTGTAAGAGTAATCAAGAAAGATATTTAAAAATTACCGTTACAGATGTTGAATGCTTCACGATCAACTTTGTATCTTCTTCATGGTCCTTGTTCATGTGGGACTGGAAGCAAATCAGAAGCTAGTAGAATTAGCAACCCTATACACCGAAACTTTCCAAGATAAAGGGGGTACCCCCACTGATACAGTTCATACCGTAATAGGCTTAGAAAATTGATATATAGGATCCACTTTCGCTTTTCTGAACTCCTCATTGCTGAACTCTGAAAGCATTGAACGGAGAAAGAACACTAATCAGCAATAATGGATACAACATGAAGAGTATAACACAATTTGAAACCAATAGACAAGAATTAACATGTCTTTTGGAGGTGTGGTAATATATGGTGAACATTTTTATATGTGTTTTCAAAAGTTTGTTCCCTATATCTGACAGTTCAATAAGAATTTCAATAAAATAAAAGGGCAAATATACAAACCTCCTGCTCCTAGTAAAGCTGTTGCAACCCCTGAAACATATCGCACAACTTTAGGTTCAATGCGCAAGAATTTAAAGTCTCCAAAGTCGACCTATAATAGTTAATGTCAGTTCATCACCAAAATATTACAGTTATATTGGTTTGAACATTGAAATGACGCAAACTAGAAATGAGTAGTCAAAGTCACCCAAAATGCATCTGGGTGTCTAGCCAAATATGCAGTACGTATAGCTTCTTTATCGCTCTCAGCAACCTATGTAAATAATAAGAAATCAATGTAACATGAACATAATAGAAAAAAGGGTCAGTATAACAGAGAGTAACTACAAACAGTACACATTTTATTCACAATAGTAAGAATAGGAAATCAAAATAATGTTAAGAAGCGAAAAAAGAAACTTATGAAGAACTGATGCTGCTTACTGGGAGAGCATCGCCGTGCACTGTAATAACTAGGTCAGTCCTATCCTCGGGATCTTTTGCTATAAGCAATGAGCATTTGGAATTAGCTAAAAGGTCCTGCACCAATCAGCAGAGTTTCAACACACAGCCAACAGGTCAGAGGATGTTACCAATTGCAATTTTTGTGAAGAAAACAAACCTTTGTATGAACTGCCAAATCACTAACAGCTAATATTGGAGATCCATTAGCATCACAAGCAAAGTCAACCATGGACCCTGAAGGATACCCCTCGTACTTCTGTATTTAAGTTAGGCATATGCACATGGTATACTTAGCCCAAAAAAGGAAAAGAAAAAATGCAGGAATGAAGATAAAATAGCTAAAAGTCTTTCTTAAAGTAGTGTCTATAGTCACAAGAAGATGGTGTATCAGAAATATAAACAAAAAGTGAATAAAAATAGCAGGATATATAATACTAGAATACAGCAATTCCACTAATAAAAATCACTCGTTCAATCAAAAGGACCTGGGAGAAGGTGGAGAGGATCCCGCGCAAGCTGTGATGAACAAGTGTCTTAACTTCCTCGATGGGTGGCAACCTAGCTGCTTTTTCCTGATCAAACAAATACTTATTCAATTAAAAAAAAAAAAAAACAATTGAAAACCAAAGCCCTGATTTAGGGATACATATAATATGAACAAATGAGAAACCTGATGAGCTTGGATGAGTTGAAAAACATTGACTTCGCCATTTACATCGGTGGCCTGTAAGTCCTGTAGGAAATCACAATTGAATTATTCGTAATAAATAAACAATAAATGTAATTGCCAGTTACTGAATAACAGATCATACCTTAGTGGCAGCCATGGATTGAAGAGTACGACGGCGATAGAGAGATAATGAGGTTGGTGACGGACGGCGAGATTGAGAGAGAAGTGAGTTACAACAACAATTATTATTATGATTTAAATGATTGATGTGGGATAGAGTAGTAGGTGAGCGGAAACGTAAAGTAAGGAAATTTGCCGGTAACAGAAGACTCTTCATCTTCTTTTATTTCTTATTTCTCTTCTATACTACAATATATTATTTAAATTTATGAATCGCACTTCCTCCTAAATTCTGAACGAACAGGAACAGTAGTAGAGTGAATGAGTGATGACTAATCTTCGCCTACTGGATTGATTTTTTTTTTTTGGGAAAAGAATTGATTCTTTTTGGGTATGGATCGTATATGGTGTTTAAGGGAATTAAAATGGAAATGCGGGTCGGGTCGGGCTGGGCTTAATATATATTTTTAATCGTAATTAAAATAGCAAATTAATAAAAATGGATTGAAAGTTGACTAAGCTGTTACTTTAATCCCGAACATCGATATGCGATCCCGAACGAGCCCATTTCTCCCAATAAATTAAATACTACTCTGACTCTCACAATATACTTCCTAATCTTTCTATCAGTTTTCCTGTGTATTACTGCTAACTATGGCTGGAACAAAGCAAGAATTCGATCCTCAGCTCGTTACTTCATACGAATTCCCCCAGGTAATTTTTTAATACCTTTCTCAACTTTATTCAGTTTGAATCTCCATTCAATTTCACCTAATTTTAATTTTTCTTTTTGGGGTGAATCACTCTTATCAGACGACATATTCTTATACTGAAAGGTTAGATTGCTTCAAATTTTGCTATGTTCTGCGGAATAGTTTGTAATTTTGTAATTAATAGTATGATGACTTAAAAGCAGAGGAACTAAACCAATAATTAGTTTGGCTGGTTAATTTTATAGGGATGCTGCACTGTATGCACTTGGTATTGGGGCTTGTTCGAGAGACGCAGTAGATGATAAAGAGCTGAAATACGTTTACCATCAGGATGGACAGCAATCTATTGAGGTACTAATGGGGTGAAGATATGAGCAAGTTTCATTATTGTATATATATGGTGTAGTAGTTGAACATGTTGAAAGTTTGCTAGCTTTTGCTTATCTGTTAGTAATTTATTTTGATTCTGAAATATATGAGGATTAGATATTGAATCCGACTTATATTTGAAATTGAGTATGTGATTTGGCTCAGCTGTTTGAAACAACAGTTGTGTTTTGATTAATATTATGCACTCAATCCCTTCAGTCTCAAATATAACAAGAAAATGATAAGTTCATTTGTCTTGATAATTCCACAGGTGTTGCCCACATTTGCTGCTTTATTTTCTATTGGGGTTCAGGCACAGATTGCAAACATTCCGGGTTTGGAGTAAGTATTTCATAGTTATTCTAAGATCATATTAATTGTCTTCCATATGAGAATACACTCTCTGATGAATTTATATTCGTTGGCTGGTGTAGTTGCTTAAGCATTTTCTACCACATTTTTCTCCTTCAGATTTGATCCACGCCTTCTACTGCATGGACAACAATATATCGAGATCTACAAACCCCTTCCTTCTAGTGGCTGTGTAAGGTTCTTCAGCATTCTTGTGTATTTCTCCAATTATTCATCTCTATTGCTGACTACTTCTGAACTTTGTCACTTTAGCTACTGAACAAGACAACTGTTGCTGGCTTGCATGATAAAGGTCTGCCTGTGAAGTTAACCTTTTAACTCATATTTGAAGCTCTATTTATAGAATACATCACACACGGAAAATAGATCTGAAAGAACATGGATAATTTTGGGAGTCTTGTACAAGAATTAGCTAAGTAGTGGTTAAGACTTGAGGTATCTGCAATAATGAAAAAAATAATTTTCATTTTACTTCAATGCTAACCTTCCATTAGTTTAGATGATAGTAAAACAGGGGCTTGTTTACAATTTATGTCATGGTTTATGAAGCATCTTATTGGTTTACATATGTTTGGTAATACTACTATCCAGGCTTTGGCGTTGCTTAAGATTCATTTTCTGCAGGGATAGAGATATTAATCATAAATAAGTAATACACGTTTGGTTTTTATTGCAGGTAAGGCAACAGTTCTGGAGATTGAAGTTTCAAGTTACGAGAAAGAGTCTGGAGTATTGCTATGCATGAACCGGTAAGATTATCATACGTTCTAAACCATGTACTATTATAGGCCATACTTCTCTTTTTACCCCCTGTTGTGAATTGTGATGCTTATGTTGGATATTCTTATATTGTTTAAAGGATTGCTATATATTTGAGAGGTGCTGGTGGCTTCTCAAAATCATCCCAGCCGTACTCCTATACCAAGTATCCTTCCAGTCAAGCATTGGCTTATAAAATTCCCAAGACTCAACCGTTTGCCGTATATGAAGAGTGTACGCAACCATCACAGGTATGTGAATTCACATTTCCATTGATTCAGATATTACTATTAGATTATAACTGCTGTAGTGAGAACTAATGAACATGTAACCATGGAAATATGACTGCTTGTGAAATTTTTAATATAGTTTTGGGATTTGTGAGCATTATCAGTATGTAGACATGTAGTTTATTTGTGTCAATTGTTTAATTTTTTTAAATTATATTATTATGTTTTACACATTTCTACAGTAGCTGATAATGCTTACAGTTACAGAAACACCTTAATGAGTCTGTGGCTTTTTTGTTGCGAAAAATAACATAATGTTCTTGTGGTTACAAAACTGAATAAGATTAGGATATTTTGTTTCCTTTTCAACTGAATAGGATTAGGATTGGTGGATGGAGCATTACAGATTTTTGAAAAAATGATTGGTCAATTAACAGACTGGATTCAGACCTAGTTCTGGACTCTGTCTGTTTTGTTACTCTATCCAACTCCTCCTTTTATGTGTCTTAGCTAGCCTTTTTAACAACCTTGAATGTGGCATGAACATAATTTAACCTCCAGTTAACTTATATGTGCAAATTGTACCTGAAATTCTGAAAGTTAATGGACGATGGTTTCTGCAATCTTTTCAGATTAACGATTGACATAATAAGATACCAAAAGCTGCCTTCTGAAAATATCTCCACTTTGAATCTGGGAAATGGCCTTCTGTTCATAGTTTGCTAGATGTACATCCATCATGTGGATGTGACTGGATTAATGTAGATATTTATTTTTTATTATTAAAGAAATCTTGGAAGAAAGATAACAACTTTAATCTCTTTAGATTCCCCATAAGTAGAAGTTGAAGCCTTGAAGGTTGAGGATTATGTTTGCTTTAAATTTGATGGAGGAATAGGAAATATGAAAATGGCTTTTTGATTTTTCATCCTTCTTTAAAGCATTAGAAGATAAATTTACCTAACTTTTGAAACTCAACTTGTAGGTTCATACTGATATTATAGATATCCAAGTTAAAGCTGAATAGGATTTGGTCGCTTTGTTAGTCACTTCACCTGCTTTACAGCTTTAGCTAGCATATGAATTTAGTTCTGAAATTTTGGCAATACCATGATGCAGGCACTGCTATACAGGCTCTCTGGTGATTACAATCCATTGCATTCAGATCCTAAGTTTGCAGAAATTGCAGGGTACTTTGCTACAGTGTTTTCATATAATTGTTCTGTTTTGTTGTTCTATTTGTTCGGTTGTTTTCTAAGTTTTTTTCTCATTATGCTCTGCATAGATTTTCTCGTCCAATATTGCACGGGCTTTGCACACTTGGTTATGCAGTCAGAGCCATCAACGTAAGTATCTGTCGAGGGCAACAAAATATGATCAAGAACATATCTGGCAGATTTCTGTTACACGTTTATCCTGGTGAAATTTTAATAACAGAAATGTGGCTTGAAGGCTCAAGGTAAGTGTAATTGGCATTTTCTGTGTAACTTGCACAACAATTTTGATATACCCGTTGAACTTACAAATTGGTGAAAAAATGTGCAGAGTGCTGTATCAGGTGAAGGTCAAAGAACGGAACAGGGCCGTGCTTTCTGGCGTTGTACATCTTAATCACATAAGTTCATCTATATGATTTCACACAATCCAAAATAGCCTTGCTCGGTTATCATGACTTTTTTTTTTCTTTTTCTTCTTTTTTGTAAATCTTATATCATGGATATGATGAAATAAAGAAACTAGACGTTTCTACCCATATACATGGATTTCTCCAGTTGATTTATCCTTAACAAGTTGAACTGGTAGTTTGGTAATTGACTCATATCATATACTGTAAATATCTAAATGCTTGAACATTGGTAGGGTGATGGGTATTGAATGCAATAAGCATATCCCCTGAATAGGAGGTCAAATTTGAAGACCATCATCAAAATTATGGATTCATTTCCTTAAAATTATAAAAAAAATAAAGAATAAAAAATAAATCGTAACTTTAAATATAAAAATGAAAGTAGTCCGTGCCCTTTTAGGTTTGCGCGAGTTAAATAGCCCTAACCCCTATAAACCGAAAAACTACCAAAAGTAGGTAAACCCGCTAAGAAAGCAAATCCTAGTAGTATTTATAATCTTAAACAAATTCTAGTTTACAGGGAAAAGTTATAGACGTCGTAATAATTACCAAAAATAAAAATTCCCGCCCAAATGGTGTCTGGTCGTTGGAATGTGAATCCCATGACTTCTGATCGTCAGCTCGTTTTGTTTCAAAATGTGTCAGCCTCTCGAGTCAAAACTCTAAACATCACCCTGATTCTTAGAAATCATTTCAAGTTCTGCTCTTTTGTCGAATTTTAAACACACAACTACTCAACTTGTCATATTATAACTTAAACCTCAACTGAACTGAATCCAGCTTCCTTCTTCCCTAATTGTCCATAGTCCACCTCTTTCCCCAAGTGTCTCGCCCTAGCTGACATGTATGTATAATCTTGTACCATCCCAGCTACTGCATAAGTACTAATTAGAACGAGCTCATCAGCCGGGTGTTTATCGCGAATAAGTTCCAATTCTCGTTTCACACGTTCTGCCAAGTTTACATTACCATAAACTTTACATGCCCCAAGTAATGCACGCCAAGCAGTCGCATCCCCTACAATTGGCAATCCCTTGATTAGCTCATATGCTTCCTCTAACAAACCATTACGACCCAAAAGATCAATCATACATCCATAATGTTCAATCTTTGGCATCAAGCCATACACTTCTACCATTCTCTTAAAACATCTAATCCCCTCTGCTACAAGCCCTCCGTGACTACAAGAATTCAACACTGCCAAAAATGTCACTTCATTAGGTATGCAATTGCACATTTCCTTCTCCATTCTATTAAAGAGCATGATTGCACTATTTGCCTGTCCATGTAACCCGTAACCCGAGATCATTGCTGTCCAAGACCTCACGTCTTTACACTGCATTGCGTTGAAAACATCGATGGCCTTCCCAAGCAACCCACTTTTCGCATACATATCGACTAGAGCCGTGCCAAGAATTACATCCAGCTTCAACTGCAGCTCATTTACATAATCATGTACAAACTGGCCAATGGCTAGAGCCCCAGAGGCAGAGCAAGAAGAGAGCAAGCTGGCTAAGGTAGATGAATTAGGTTGCACATTTTTATGCTTCATTGATTTTAGAAGATTGAGTGATGCTTCTAATAAACCATTTTTAGCATATCCATCAATCAAACAGTTCCACAAGACGACGTCTTTTTTCACATCAGTTTCATCGAAGAGAAGATGAGCAGAATGGATGTAACCATGTTTTCCGTACATGGAGATTAAGGCAGTAACCACATTCAAATTCGATAAAAATCCGATCTTGATGCATAACCCATGTAGGCATCCCCCCAAAGAATTATATCTTATTTCCCCAACTGCTGATAAAACACTCAGAACAGAACTCACACTTATAGTAAAACCATCAACATACAATTCTCTAAATAAGCTTAAAACCAAATCATGTCGAGACAAGCAAAGATAGCTGCCCATTAAGGTATTCCATGACACTATGTCTCTTCGTTCACCAAATTCATCGAACAGCTGGTGGGCTTCTAGAATTCTCCCACAAACACAATAAAAGTTCAAAAGAGCATTCTTGACATTTAAGAACAAATCAAACCCAGATTTCAGAACAATTGTATGCAACCCAAACCCATACCAAAACGCCAATGAACGAGCGCAAGATTTCAATACAGAAATTAAAATGAACTGATCAAGAAATAAATCATGACTCAGACTTTGAGCCCTCATGCAATTGAACAAAGAAAGACCCGTTCTTGGATCATCACTGACGGAATAGCCTCTTAGCATTGTGCTGAACATAAAATGATTTGGGTTTTTAATATGTTTGAAAACGGAAGCTGCATAGTGGATATCTTGTAAAGAAATTTGAGCAAGAAGTTTGCTCAGAGGAAATGGTATTGAGTCCAGACCACTCTTGAGCAATAAACCATGAATCTGAGAAGTTTGAGATGTTTGTTTGCATGATTGTACAAGGGAAATGAGCATTTCATGTTGATCGTCCGAAGAGATTGTTGAGAAAAATTGGTGATTGGTGGACAAAAGTTTGAGTTCTTGCCCAAAGTGCGAGATTATGTTTCTTTTGATCATAGATTTTCACAAAATGATTACTGATTAGTACCGTAAGTTGGAGCCTGTAAACACAGTGCTTCTTTTCTTTAAGATTTAAAAACAGTGCTTTTTTAAATTAATCAATTGACACTTCGCCATTACTATTATTTTATATTATATAGATGTGTTTTAATGTTTTTCTTTTTTAAGTTTAGGGTGAAAATAAATATTCAGGAATAAAATCGATTAAAGATAATTGTGGTTGTGGATTGTCCTGGAGCAGTTCAAAACCAATATCCTAATTTTTATTTTTGTTTGAGTTGCCTAAGTTGGCAGAGTTTTGATTAAAATTAATAAATATAAAATTTCATTTAATTGAGTCTAATACAATTTTAACTCAAGGAAATAATATATATTCAATAAAAAATGTAACTAACATGTAATGGATAGGTCGAATTTGAACATGATATAAAATTATTTCTAATTAACTTGCAAATATCAATTTTAATTCGATTATTTCAACAAATAAAAAAAATTTGCAATACTGGCTCAAAATCTAAAAAAATATAATCAATCCACCTGTTTTTACTTTTTAACTTTGAGATTCTATACACAAGTTAGTTTATTAACTTATTTTTGAATAATTATTTTCTATTATAAGCATATGAATGAATATTGACATGATCCGAACTAAACCTAGCTTATGTTCATCCTAACTTGTTTTCTACAATGATTAGAGTAACTTTTTACATGGTCCTAACTCATAACCCATATCGATTTGGCCCTAATTTAATTTTACCCCTTCAATTTGACCCTCAGGAAACTGCAAGTGTAAGGGTCTATTTGGATGGGTTTTGGTTCGGTTTCACGAGTCTCGGTTTAAAAAAATTGGTTTGGGTGGTTTCGATGAAACCTTTGAGACTTCATTTGGATGAGTTTTGACTCTTGGATTTTATGGTTTGAATAAGTTGAAACCCCACTTGGATTGAGTTTGGATATTGGGGTTTAGGAGAAAAAATAGGTGATATGTGTCAAATTAATGTTTTTTTTAGTGAGATTTGGGGGAAAAAATAGGTGGTAAGTGTCAAATCAATGTTTTATAGGTTTGAAGAGTTTGAGTGTAAGTTTTTTAATAGGTTTTTGATGGTTTTATTGGTTTGACAAAAACTCATTTGGAAGGGTTTTGACTCGGTCTCGCGAGACCCGCGAGACCGGACCAAAACCCATCCACACACACCCTAAGATATTAACAGAAATTGTGTGAAATGTATTTTTAATATTGAGTATCTAAAAATAGCGTAATGGTGATATTTTGCTAGTAAAAGATAATTTAATTCTCAGAAAAGAAAAAACAGTACTAATTTAAAATCGTAAAAATGAGGAACTAAGCCAAAAAAAAAATCATGTTCTTTTCTTCTTTGTTTCTTTGAACTCTTGTACTCGGGGGAAAAAACTGCCGCCGTCTTCGAAGCGAACGGAAGTATCTACTATTTCAATAATGGCCCATAACGGCGCGCAGGTTAATGTTGCCACTGAAGTGGTGCACGATATCTCCGCCGCCGAAGCCAACAGCGTTGATCTGAAACTCCTCCGCGACGCCGTCCGTACACTTCCACCTCAACCCCTCAAAGACTTGCTATCCAACGGCGTTAGTTCTGTTCTCCCAATGTTTCTTTCCTTTATTGTTTAATTCTAATCATCTAAAACTATATAGTGAAAACACTTACTTTTCTAGTGTAAATTACTAATATTCGCAGCTGTGTTCATTCTTAATGCAAAGTTTGGAGCTTTATAAAATTATTTTTATTATCAAATATCAGTTTCTTCTGTTCTGTTGTTATGTTTTGACAAACTGCATTTCTTAGTGTGTGGTATCAAGGGTTGGAGTCTTAGATTTGGAATTGGGAAATTTATTTTGTTTTTGTGATTCGAATAGGTTTGACAAATTCCTAGTCTGTAATCCCAGTTTCATGGATCCAAATAACTTTCAGTTCTAATAGTAGAGTCCGGTTTATATTTCAGCTCATTTTAACCTTAAGTTTAATATCATGGAGCTCTCATTTTTTCGTTCAGGTCTGTGCGCGATGTATATTACGGCTATTTGGTCTTCACGACCAAATTTTTCCTCGTCCTTCTGTGGTAACATCAGTACTGAGTGAAATTCTTTATGAATTAATAGAAGGCGAAGGATATGGAGCTAATAGTAGTTCCAAGGAAACCAAAGACTTAAGTAATTCGGCTTCCGTTTCAAAATTCAAGGAGGAGTTTAATGTTTGTAGTGTCTGCCTAGGCATCTTACAGTTTGTATATAATGTTGACAAGGGAATCTTGGTGAAAAGGGGTTGCACTAGCGATTTTGTTGCTGCTATAGGAGATGCTATAAAGCAAGAAGGCCATCAAATTGACAGCTTCTCTCTCGAACTCTCACTACCACCAACTGTTGCTGAAAATGAACAGGCAATATGGTTAGTCATTAGTTTGTGCATTAAGAATTTGAATTGATCCATCATTAAGTTGCTGCCTGGAGAAGCTTCTCGGCTTCTCCACTTGGTTGTACTTTTACGGACGATTTTATTGGACAAGTGATTTGGACTTTGAGGCCATTGAGCAACATGAAAGTCATTTTTTTTGGGGTTAAATGACGTGAAAAACATTATAAGAGGTCACTAAGTGATGTTTTGTCATTTTTCTTTTCCGTTACAGGTCGTATATGAGAAGGAAGTATTGTTCGGAATCTTGGTATCAAGAAAAGTTTCCATCTGAAAGCATTGCCACGAAAGATTTCCTGAAGTTGTCTGTGACTAATCCTTTGGAAATGTTGTTGGTAATTTTCGAAATATTCAATTGCAGTCACCGCGGTTTAGTGTAGCACAGCGTTAAACTCTATTAAACAGAAGCATGTGTAAATTTGGCTTTTCATTATCTCACTGAACTTTCAATGAGGTGAAGAAACAGTAGAAAGTTTTTAATTTGTGAGGCATGGGTGGTGATTCTCTTTTTTGGCATTTTAGATAAACCTACCACTGTGGAAGGCTAAGTAGTCTTTTAAATATTTGAAGTTTTGCAGGATGTAAAATCAAATTCTAGTTCTTTCCGAGTTCGTTTGGCATACACATTTTCTGATGCTTCGGAGAAGAACCAGTGCATAAAGGAGAGCAATGGATGCTATAAGAGGAGGAAAACAGGTTTTCCCCCCTTCTGTTATTAATCGTTTGAAGAATCATATCTTTAGTGGATAGCTTCAAATTATGCCATGACCATGAACCATGAGTATTGTAAGAACAACCTGAACTGATAATTTGACTGAAAAATATAAGGTTAGGTGGAAGTTGGAGATATCTAGCGTTCTTAATAATGTCAAGAGTCAGTCATTGTAATATTGTGTAGATTATAATGTTCTTTATGTGTCTATTGAAAAGGTGATGCTACACTCAGCAACATCTCAGCCTCATGAACATGTGAAGTGTAGACATTCAGAATAATTGAACATGCATTTTAACTGAATCCATTATAGCTATAAATATCTTTGTACTTGACAATGTATATTTTGGGTTCTTTCATTATAAGAGGCACACGAACCTTGCAGACAGATATGTGAGAAATGTCATGGTTCATTGATCTTGCACACTGCCAAAAGAAATTTAAAATATTTTGTACAACTTCGGACATTTTCATTCCTTCATTAAGTTTTGAATTTAACAGATGACAGTGATGAAATCAAGAAATATGGTGACCATCATAAAATTGAAGGACATGATCTCGCTGAAAATACTTCAATTGAGCAGAAAGATGATCGGATTTGTTCCTTAAAATTCCCTTTAGAGAAGGTATATGTCCAAAGTAAATGCTTATGTGACTCTTTATGTCTTGCTTCATTGTTATGCATTATGCTTTTCCATCTTATTTGAAAGTATGAGCTATAAGGAGCTTCACAGCTCAACCATATTCATCATAATTTCTAGGAAGTTCTTTGATGCTGGCTTAATATGCTTGATGAGGAGCATGGTTATTTTTCAGGTAAACCAGTGCTGCTCTTTGATTTTTCAATGCTCCAGGACTTCTATCTATGTCGGTGGAAGATATCTTAAGGTGCAATTTATTTTTCAATGCAATGTTTCTACTTTCTAAGAAATGCCAGTTATGGCATGAAGTTCCATTTAGCAAGACTTGGATAATTCTTTTTTTAATTTTTTAATTTTAATTTTTTATTCTATACTCAGTCTCTGAGTTCAGAGGTTTTTGAGCTAGGATTTCTATTTATGAGCATGAATCTATTTGCATGAGTTCATCTTTATCTGCACATAAACCATCTTTTACCTTTGGAACCCAGAAATCATGCATTTACTCTTTTCTAGTGCAGTACTCTAGAAATGTCAGCCAAAGTCGCTGGATTATTGATGATGAGAGAATGGGTGAAGCATCTATAGAGGTAAGAAGCTTCTTCACAGTTATAGTTGTTATTTTCTGTTTATGTGCATTGTTGAAAATTCTTGGATGCTTCAACCTTGCAGGAAATAATAGGTGGTAACATCCTACCCATGTGCCGTGGTGACAGTTATAAGTTTCATGCTGCCGGCAGAGAAGATATTGATGTACAGAAGCTTTCATTTCCTACTCACTTTTGATATTAAAAAAATACCATATATTTTGATAGTTTCTCTCTCTTTCTCTCTCTCTCTCTCTCTAGGTTCGGATGTTGGGTACAGGGCGGCCTTTTCTGGTTGAGATTCTAAATGCACGCAGATGCCCTTCTGATGTGCTAGTAAAAGATATGGAAATTAAAATAAATAGTCTGGAAAGAAAATTTGTAAGTCCTGTTCAAAGTTCATGACTTTGTTGAATGTTATAGCTTCAGAGTTTGATTTGTAATAGAACAAACCATACATTTCCATGTGCAGGTGAGGGTAAAGAATCTTAAGGTTTTAGGCAGTCAGGCTTGGGATCTGATGCGCGAAGGAGAAGCAGAGAAGCAGGTAACTTGCTTCAATTAATGGCCAATTGCTACCTTTTAATAATGTGCAATCATCTGAACTAAGCATGCATTTTATGTAGAAAGAGTATGCTGCACTTGTGTGGATTTCTCGTCCTCTTGACAATGATGACGTGGAGGCATTATCGTCACTCAAAGAAATGGTGCTCTCTCTCTCTCTCTGTGTGTGTGAATTACTTCAATATCCTTACACGATATAAAAAATTTGAATTATTGTGCAGCAAATTTTACAGAAAACACCAATAAGGGTTCTCCATCGTCGAAGTCCATTAGAGCGTCCAAGAACTATTCATTGGTAAGGAAGGGAAGAGAATAAATTCAACAAGGTATATTACATTGCTTTAATATAGTGCCAGTTTGATTTACTTGTTCTTGACATCTCAGGATGAAAATAGAGAGGATAGCTGGAAGTTCTCAATATTTTCTATTGCACTTGTGCACACAGGTATTTTTATTCTCGTTGAAGACTGATTAATAATTGATCACATAATGGTTAATCTTATTTTTTTATTTATGAGGAAATTAATGTAGATATTGTAAAACAATTAATGAAAAAAGTTGGGCAGCTTTGTGAATAAAATTGACGACTCTCATCTTAACCAGGCTGGAACGTACATCAAGGAATTTGTTCACGGAGATCTCGGACGCACGCATCCTAGGTATGAAAACCAATCTCCTTTGTCTATACATATCTCCAAAGGAAAGTGCATGTTCTTCTTTCGACTTGTGGGATAGTTGTAACTTGTAATTTTCATTTCTGGAGTGAAAAACTTTTATAAAATAATAGGTGTACCATTGAGTGAAACACATCTATGTTTGGCCAACATTCATATGAAAGATTTTTCTTGCAACACTACTTGCTTTATTAATTAAGTTTTCTTCTAACCATAATTCTGCTGTAATTTTTGCAGTGTCGGTTCAATTCTAAAATGCAGAGCAGAAATATTGCAACTTGACGTTACAGACGTGAAGATGGATTGCTTCCAGGCATAAGTAATGTCTTCCTTTTATCCGAGGCCAGATTTTTCGATTTCTATAATTTTTCCAGTCAAAGTAAATGATGGTAATATAGAAGGACAAAATGTCAAATTATTGTTCTTTTTCCAAATTCACATTAGTTTTGACTTTCAATATTTTTATGTAGTGGTATCTAAAAACCTTTTTGTTTGATATCTTGTATGACATTTTTCTCATATGTATCTATCAAAGTTACCCCCCCCCCCCCAAAAGTAGAAAGCTGATTTGTTTTTCTCTCTCTTTTCATCAAGAATACAACAGTAGTTAGACATTAGACAAACTTTGCTTGGATGATAATCATGTATGCCCCCCGCCCAATAAATTATAAAGTTATTCAGTTTTATTAAAGTTCTTTTTTTTGGAGTCGGTCATTTAGAACCAAACATACTTGGAAGTTGGAACGCGATCTCATCAGATTAAAGTAATAGCAGAAAACTGCTAACAGCTTGAATCTATTACGTTACAAGTGCCAATTGTTTCAAAAGGGGGTAAATTGGCATTAGCTCGTTAATAAACAGATAATACACCATAACAAGGGGCTGAAAGTTTTTGTGGAAAAGATAAACACGGGACGGTAGCTCCGTAAGAGTACATAACTCACATAGAAGATAGGCGTGCGAACCAACAACATAGATCTTCATTTTGGACTATTACTACTATAAGCTCCTGTTTCGTCTCAAAAGTCTACGAGCAGTTGTCTTCAGGCTTGAGATTTGCCTGATAGCTGTCGAGCTTGAGCTACCGTTGCAAGCAGATATCAGTGCCATTTCCACTTGTTTCATAGTTGGCCTCTCCAAGGATGATTCTGATAAACACCTCCCAGCTAACTTCGCAATTTCAGTTAACTGCTCAATATTACCCTCAGTCACCAAACGTTGATCAAGAATACTATACAACTCATTTTTATTAGAGGAGGACGCAAAATACTCTTCTCCTACTTGCCTTTTAAAATTCGACCACTTCTTTCCAGTCAATAACTCTGCCAAGACAGTCCCAAAACTGTAAACATCACTCTTTACTGTAAGTATACCAGAATGGCAGTCACAATCAAAGTCATGCACTTTTGCAGTATAATCATGGTGTAGTAATATGCTGGAGGTGCTGAAATTTCCATGAGTAATTGGCAATGCCTCAGCAGAATGCATGTACGCAAGTGCTCCAGCAGTTTCTGAAGCTATTCTCAGTCGAATATTCCATGAAAGAGAGGCTGGATTGAAAGGATTAGAATATTCAAGTGTTGTAACTGTGATGAATTCATAAACAAGTAGTGGTACTTGTGTCTCTAAACAACAACCAATCAGCTTCACCAAATTCTTGTGGTGAAGTCGAGAAAGAGTGACTAACTTATTGATGAAAACTTCAATTTGGGATTCGTCAACTCTATTGCATTTCTTTATGGTTACCACCCTGTTCACTCCCTCAATAGACAATAATCCTTTATATGCATTTCCTGAATGGATGATTCTATTTTCATCGTAGTTATCTGTAGCCCTTTTGAGCTCTTCTGCGGTGAAAATTACTAGTGTGTCCCGTCTTCGTAGCATATTTTCGAGAACCAATCCACCATTTCTCTGGAACAAATTTTGTCTTAGTTTAACCAGTTTCTTTTGCTTTCGCCTCCAAAATATCCAAGAACTTCCGATAGCAGGTATCATGAAACCTGTTGATCAGAATCAAGAAATACTAGTATAATGTCTATTTTTATTTCATGTTATGACTTTATGAACTGCAGAAGCAAGAAACATGGAAATTAGAAAGTTACCAGAAGTAATATAGAACAACATAGAGCCCTTCATTTGACTTTTAGGATGACAACCAGAACCATTTTTCATTCCATCACCTTCAAACCCCTCAGCACAAGAACATGAATAGTTTCCCTGCAAATTCTTGCAAATTCCTTCACAAGGCTTTGATGTAGCACACTCATCAATATCTGGAAATTAAAAAAGTTTTAAGGAATTTAATCAAACGTTTCACAAAGAAACACTCAATACAAATCCATAAATATACGAAGGAACAAAAAAAATAGTACCTTGACAGCCATCAATAATGTAAGGATTCCCCTGATACCCTGATAAACAATTACATGTATAACCAAGTCCATTTCTTGAATCACTGCATTTACTCTCTGTGGCCCGACAAGCATAACTTGTAAGGTTTTTCCGTGCCATGGTGCAAGTTTCACTTCCTATGGACCAATCAAGAATGACAGGGAACGTTTTTCTGTTCCGTAAATCCTTGAGATCTAAAGATGAGAACTCAAAAGCCTCAGATTCAACCACGAATGCATAACCACACGGATTGAAACCTTTCACCATGGTGTGATTTCTAAAACTACGAATGTCCACAGAAAAGTCTTTCACTCCTTTAGGAATCGTAGTCTGGCAGCAGCCACTGCCAGAGCAAGTTCCATTTATCACACTTTCAGGTGTATCACACCAAGACACGCACCCTGCACTCATATTCTTCCATTCGTTAGAACCCTCGACAAGTGCATAAGTGTCACATCCAACAGCTATAAATTTGTTTCGTGTGCTGGAAAGCGGGAACTTGGATGAGGTGAACTCCGAAATGGTGCTACTGATTTGTGAACCTGATTCGCTATAACAATCAATAGCGACAGAAGATGAAACTTTTATTAGTCCATCGATTGATACTTCAAGAACTTCAGCACTGCTGCTGCCTAAGTTTAGGAATGGTTTTGGAGGATTATAAATATAGTTGCAAATAATTAGGAAAGAATCAGAATCTTGAAGATGGCACTCAGAACTTGCCCCAAATGGAAAAGGGATGGTGAGATTTCCACAAGTGGTTGGGCATTCTGGTCTTAATGCTGAGTTTATTTGAGCTGCTAACATTATAATTGCAACCCACATGAGTTCTAGAGCCATGGTTTCTGTAAAAGAAAGGATTTGTATTATGAAAAACTTCGTTTAAATAATATTTTCAACTTGATTTGCCTCGATGAAACATGAGAAGTAAGATTAAAAGGACCATATCGGAGAATAAGAGGAAAGTACTAGTTTTGAGGAAAAATTGCAATATAATATCTTAGTAGTTACAGATCAGCGACATAGGAAAATAAGAGGAAACTACTAGTTTTGTAGTATAATTTCTTCGTACTTACAGTGATAAGGACAGTGAGGATAGTTTTGCTAACAATAATTATTAAGGAGCAACAAAAAGAACAAATCAAGAAATGGAAATTCAAGTCACAATCACAAAGTAAATATATATGTAGATGTTTTATGAAAGATCAGTATTCGAGTCCAAAATATTGCAGGCTTAAGTTTTTTATATGGAAAAAGTTGTACTCAATGGTATGAATCTGAATTATTCAATAAAGGTGTGCTGAGCTGAATTTACAAAGCGCGCGACATTGATGACAACAACCATGTGGTACTATTGAAAGTTCAGTTGTCCAGTGAAAGTTTTTGTAGCTTCCACGTAATTACCTGAGTGAAAATTGAAAACCCTTTTAATGTCTGTAGTTGAAATAATCAAACTAAGAAAAAGCATAGTATAGTATCATCACGAAACATTTTGCATTAGTTTATTCTTTCTTGGAAAGTGTTAAATATGAATTCTTGTCATTTTCTTCATAAACAACTCCAGGTTTGTTATTCAATCATCATCCCAAACTTACTCTCCACCACTTCCTAACATTCTTGATTCTTGGAGAAAATAAATGATGCCTGAAACAAGAGATCACGTGTCCGTTCAAATGGACAATATACTTCTTGACTTGCCATTAACGCCCTCAAAGCCTTCCATCTTCAGAGTCAATGACGATTTACGCTGCGTAAATGAGAAGCTATATGATCCAAAAGTAGTTGCAATTGGCCCTTTTAACCATGGTAAAGACCATCTTCAGAAAATGGAGCAACACAAATACAGGTACCTAAAACTCTTACTCAAACGAAGAAACGAATCAAGTGTTGACAAGTATGTCATAGCAATGAGATCATTGGAAGAAAAAGCACGTAAATGTTATGAAGAAACTTTTGAGTTAAACTCAGATGACTTTGTCCAAATGCTTCTTCTTGATGGCTTCTTCACCATTGAGTTAATCAGGAAATATGGATTTGATGAACTGAGAGAAAGGGATGACACCATTTTTCAATATGAACAAGTTCTTAGTCAATTAAGGCAT
This sequence comes from Penstemon eatonii, assembly GCA_038501285.1. Classification (NCBI taxonomy): domain Eukaryota; kingdom Viridiplantae; phylum Streptophyta; class Magnoliopsida; order Lamiales; family Plantaginaceae; genus Penstemon; species Penstemon eatonii. The sequence continues at coordinate 78,092,083 of CM076710.1, forward strand.
GATTTAATTTTGGTTGAAAATCAAATCCCTTTCTTTGTTCTCATTCAATTGTTCACCATGACAAAAAGCGGAGATCCAGACGATGATATATATTACCTAATCCAGCTTTTCATTGATGATATTTTTCCGTGGCCAGAGGCTTCATCACAAATCACTGGCAAAGTATCTTTCAAGAACATTGATCATGTTCTTGGATTAGTATACAAGTTTTGGTGTTCTTCATTTGCTAAGATGATAGAAGTGAGACCTGTTAAAACCGAGGAGGAGAAGTTTGTCTCCATAAATTCCACCACTGAATTACAAGAGGCAGGAGTTAAGTTCGAAAAGGGTACACTACAAAGTAATTGTTTGGATATTAAGTTCACAAAAGGGGTGATTAGAATCCCAAGCTTCGATGTATCAGATGAAACAGAGTCAGTCTTTAGAAATTTAATTGCGTATGAGCATAACTTCATTGATAATCATCCCAAATACATGACAGATTATGCCTTCTTTTTGCATTGTTTAATCAATTCCGCCAAGGATGTGGAAATCTTACGAAGACGTGGAATCATTAATAATTTGATAGGTGATGATGAAATGGTTTATAATATGTTTAACCGTTTAGGCAAAAACATCCTCACTTCTTCCGATTTCTGCTATGGGGATGTATTTGATGAGGTGAATAAGCATTGTGGATATCGCGGGAATAGATGGATGGCGAATTTAAGACATAACTACTTCAATAGTCCTTGGGCATTTATAGCTTTTTTTGCTTCTGTTATGTTGCTTTTGTTCACCTTAACACAGACTGTGTTTTCGGTTCTTTCGTATGCCAAATCCTAGAGACCAAAGCATTGTGATTTCATTTTTAAATCATTGTGTTGTGTTACTTTCTGCTTTGAGATGCTTGATCTTTTATTTAAAGTTTTGCTTGAATATTTAATAAGAAAAATATTCCTCATGATAATACATACATATTGATTATTCATCAGTAAATACATTTGCTCCCTTAACTTTCTTTACCATACTACATCTACCATATACAAAATAGAGATCCTCTTAAGTTTGAATCCTGCAGAAAATTTCCACTGCACAATGTAGTTCAGTACTTTATCGTATATCATCCAAAAAGCATTAGCATCATCTAGTCGATCCAAGGTGCATCCACCATCTTAGCCATGAACGCATACCTATCTCCAGCTTCATCAATCTGGTTACAAGTTTACGAGTTTTATTCAGTCATTAAAACACCAGAACCTCAATACAAATATTTGACCGTATTTTTACCATTTTCTGTGTAGGCATTCCACACCCATGTCCTGCCTTGCTTTCTATTCGCCCAACGATCGGGTTCGTTTGAGGACTTCTCTCCACGCTCGTGCATAAAACATGTTGCATAGTCTATAAGCATACAAACGAAAACATAAGCCGATAATAGAGAAGAGTTAAGGCGTAGTTTTCCAGAAACAAAAGAACTAAGAATTTTATTAAAAAAATACTCACAGCCAACAACTTCAATGAGTGCAACGGGACAACTCGATCATCATGGTCGGCTGTCAACAACATCGTGGATGGATACTGAGAGAACTTATCAAGAGGTTTATCCCAAGGTCTCCTAACATTATGCAGAGGCGAGTACCTTAAAAACCAAAAACAAAGAAGTGAATATTGGCAAACAAACTCAAAAGCCTTTGATGTTAAATGCAAAATAGCTCACTTGATTAGCCAATGGAACTCTTCCTCATTTTCTGAACAGCCAAAATCTGAGGTCCATGTATGGCCTAATATGGAAGAAACTAAATTATTATAAAAATCAAACGTAGAAATAATTCAAATGATCAAAATTACCAATGGTAAACTTGTGAAACTTTAGCATGTCCATAACACCAACATGAGCAAGTGCACATCCAAAAAGATCAGGTCTCTGCAATAACCAAATTTCAATTTCGTTTTTTGCCTGAACAATTCAAATTGTTAAAGTATAATGACAATGATTAAATAATAATATACCTGATTAATACAAGCACCAATAAGAAGCCCACCATTGCTTCCACCTTCAATACACAACTTCTTCGGTTTTGTATAACCAGAAGAGACGAGATACTCAGCAGCTGATATAAAGTCGTCAAAGCAATTCTGCTTTTTCGAAAGGGCACCAGCTTTATGCCATTCTTCTCCATACTCGCCCCCTCCACGAATATTTGCAATGCAAAAGACGACATCTAAATGCTTTGCAATCAAAATCCTGCTAGAACTAAAATATGGCGTAATTGAAACATTAAATCCACCATATCCATATAGTAAACAAGGATGTGAACCATCCAGACAAATGTTCTTTCTAGCCACTATAAACATCGGAACTTTAGTACCATCTCTACTAGGTACAAAAACCTGAGTAACTTCGAATTCTGTCCTGTCAAAGCCAGGAACAACTATTTCTCGGAATATTCTCATTCTCGGGACTTCACCATCTAAGTCGCACATATATATGACGCCAGGAACAAGAAAACTTGTGAACCCGATAAATATGATTTTGTCTTTGCGTCTAGAAGAAATATCAGATACTGATCCAATGTCGAGTGGTAAATGGTGCAAAAAGGAACCAGTTTTTAGGTCCCGTAATTGCAAAACATTTTTTACGTCACTCAAGTAATTCACTACAATTTGATTGCCATTTACCGCCACAGCAGATTCAAGAACATTATTTTTATCTTCTTGAATAAGTTCAGTCCAAGAAGTAGGCTCTCTGACATTGACTCTGACTAGTTTGTTTCTCGGAGCATCCTTATTAGTAAGGAACGTGAAAATTGTGTCATCATTTGCAACATAGTTATAAGAAGCATCAAAATTGTCAACAAGCTTTACGAAAGGAAGAAATTCCTTTTTCCCTTTATAAACTTCAAGTCCTTTGGGGAGCATTGACATGTCACAGTAATAAATCTTGTTCACAGGATCACAATTTTCCCAAATATACAACACAACATACTGCACATTCAAAAAAAAAAAAATCAAAGAACGAAAGTTAATTGAACGAAATATAAGTACCAAATTGCAATTTTATCAAACCGTACATGTTAGTTAGAATTAGTACCTTTTCATCCTCTGTGACTGAGGCTCGAAGCATATGCTTAGGATTCTCGGGGTCACTCCAACATAGGATGTCTTCAGATTGATCAGTACCCAAAAAATGATAATATAATTTGTGGTGTAGATTTACATTTGTCTCAGTTCCAGCATCCAAATTCTCTCCACACCTTAAAACAAACCAAGTAACAATCTATATCGATTTAAGGTAACTTTTCTGTAATGGAGATTTTATTACTTACTTAGGAGCTGGATAGCGGCTGTAGAAAAAACCTTTGCTATCATGTGTCCAATTAATACCCGAAAATTTAACCTGTAATGAACAAATGTACAATCTCATATACGAGTATAAAGAATGAAGTTATGACATATATGAAGAAATCGCATCAAAAAATACCCATGAAATGGTATCAGGCTCGATACTCTTATCCTCGATCCTCATAACTTTAATAGTAATCCAATCACTTCCACTTGAACTAATACCATATGCTAAGTACTTTGTATCCTCGCTAACCGAACAAGCCTTTAGCGCCATAGTTCCATCTTCACATAAGGCGTTTATATCAAGCAAAACCTCGGGTTTTCCATCCAAACTATCCTGTGACAATATTAGAGTTAAATTTCACAATTCAACGTGTCATTTTAAAATACATCAAGTAAAACTAAGAAAATAGATTTTTGGATATAGAACCTGAACATATAGGACATTTTGAGGTTGAAGACCGGTGTTGTGGAAGTAAAAGTACTTGTCCCCTGCCCTAAATGGTGCATAATACTTAGGGAAATCATATAATTTAGTAAGCTTTTCGTGAAGCTTTTCCCTTATTTCACAGTTTTTAAGCACAGAGTCAGTTAATTTCCTCTGCTTTTCCACAAACTCCTTTGTTTCCGGTGAGTCTGGATCTTCAAGCCTAACCACCACATTAAATTAAAAGTCATTAAACAAGAACCTCCATTAATTTCAATCTCAAATAAGTTAGACCTGGACCAAAATTAACTTTTGTTCCTAGTGTATGTTTTAGTCAACTAAATATAGAAATATTCGAAACATCATGAGATCTCATGGCAATTAAAATTACACTTTATTTTTATTTTCATTGGTTCAATAACTGAAAATTTTCGATGACAGAAACATTATTTTTTTGGTTTTCCAAACAACATACAACTTGAGGTTCAACAATCCAAAATCAGGGACACGTAAATCTTAACAACCATCATGTTCGGTTCATTCAATTTGAAATTATAATAGAATATATAGTAAAGTAGTGCACAAAATTAATACAGTAGTTTATACCATTGATAAGGGTCAGGAACCATAACGCCGTGATAGTTATCAAGTACAGAGTCATCACGTCGAGCCGTTGGATACTTCAGGGGCTCCTCAAACTCAAAGGCTGAGAGTGACCCCATAGATGAAGCAGTAATTAAATGAAAATCTTATTTTACGTGATTGAATCAATGTGGTCTTGAATTAAAATATTTAACGAGAAAGAAAGAAAATATATAATGGGCGGCAAGAATTTAGATAGAATATTATAAAAGAAGATGGCGATAAATGAGAACATATTCATGTTGAATTAGTAGTGTGAGAAATTGGTTGGCGAGTTTGATTTGAACTTTCAACTTTGAATTTTTAATGTAACAATTATAATGTTGTCATTCATGGATATAATGTCGTCACTCATGAGTTGGATTTTATGGCTTTCCAGGTAGAATATTATAATCTTTATTTGATACGATGTAGTCTTGTAGTTTGTAGATAATATATTCTTTTAGGATATTTTCTTCTCCTATAAGCTTGATTATAATACTCTTGTTTATTTTGAAATGTTCAAAAATAATTTTTTTAATAACTTAGATGTACAAGCTTACACAGCACAGGTACACTAAACTAATCATTGGCAGCTTTAGATTGCTTAAAAGGAGAATTTTTCTTACTTCGGAATGACCACATCATGATGCATTAGTTCTCATTTCTCAACCATTAATTGTTTTGACTTTTGAGACTAACGACACAAATATAAAAGAACCTTATAAGTTTTTATTTTTTCTAATTCGTATACTATAAGACAATTTGTCAAATGTTAGACAAGATGAAGCTAAATTATCAAAAAAATAAAGACAAGATGAAACTTATTTTCTTTTTTCAGCATATTTCTTTTAAGAAAATGAGATTTTAAATCTGGTTTGCTATATTAATTAATTACGAAGTAGTATCAGATTAGAACAACAATTACTGTTATAATTTTTTTTTTTTTATAATTTCATGCATGCATTTTATTATTGAAGTCTCACTAATTAATTACTCCCTAGCTAATTATACTGTCGGAAATGTCTTGCTTGTTTCCGTTGGCACAGATCCTCTGTACCACTAATTTGTATCACTAATGTGTACCACCAATATAAAGCTGACAAATGTCCATATTAATTGTAGAGTTAATTTAAATTAAACTTGACCACATTAATTATTAAAGGTAACTCAAATAATTGTACAATTAACATGGACACGTGTCAACTTTATATTGGTGGTACACATTAGTGGTACAAATTAGTGGTACAGAGGATCTGCTGCGGTTTCCGTTGTAGTATAACTTATTTTCCCTACTCGCCCAAACTTCTTCTATTAGTATATTTTAGTCATTTCTCATAAGAAATCCTTATCTTATCTGCCATTTAATTTACATAAAGCTCAATATATATGATGATCATGTGCAGATCTAGCGGAGCCATGTAAGTAAAGCTAAGATATAAGTAAGATTTTTTCTTTTCTTTCCCTGATAAATCATAATTTTCATTATTGAAAACAACTTCTTTTAATTTCTTTTTTCTCCTTTTTAATTAGAGATACAAATAATATATATTAATATCATCAAATCACAAATCAAAGATAAATCACAAAGAAATTAAATAACTATCAACCAACTAACTAGTATTAAGCTAGAAGAATTATGGGGCATCAGCCTTACCATCGAACTTCGACATCATTGGCATTAGTCAACACAACTAGATGAAAGATTTTATAAAATCGACAATTAAAAATTTTCCCTAAAAAAAAAACATTAAGTGGAAGTAAACTAAACGAAATACAATTTAATCAACCTAACTAGCTCTGACCACCCAATTCAAAAGTCCAAGTTGTGATATTATATAAGCTGAGAAATTCCTTTTTATGTTAATTTAGCCATAGTACGTCATATACCAACACACAGAAATTAATTTTTTTTTTTTTCACTCCTCAATTAATTAATGAACCAATTTAACTTTTAAGAAGTATCCTATTCAAGCTACATACGTTATGTTCCCGTAATTAATGAACTTGTTTTTAAGAACAACCGTTCCTATTCAAGCTACATAGCTACGTTTCAGAGCATAACATTGGTTTTAAAAGTAAGGATGAACAAGTTTTCTACCAAAACTACTTAAAAAAAAGGTTTTCTACAAAAAGATAGACCGAGAATCAAAATTTGATTACGATGTTAAAGAAACCCAAGCTGTAAACAATTCATTTCAACAAATATGGGTGTTGCGAGCATTGCTTAATATCGAACTCAAACCCTCTCGATTCAAGAAATTTTCATAATTAACGGTACTAAAATTTAATCAAAATATCCAATTCCTCATTTCTGGGGTAAACATGCAATGAGCAATTTTAAAATTCAGTCAAAATGCTTAATTCTAATTTTTAAAGGTATATATATATATATATATATATATATATATATATATAGTGTGTGTGTATGTGTGAGGTGAATTTTTACTATTGAGCCATACAAGTACCAAACTCTTGAAACCGTAACATTTATTTTTTTCGTCAAACTATTTAAAAAAATATTGATTTGATACATGACACTTATTTTTTCTTCATAAAACCTAGCATTCAAACATAATTGAAATAGGGTTTCACTTAGTCAAAACCTCAAATTAAACCAAACATCCAAATATATAGGATTTAAAAGGTTTAACCAAAATCATTCAAATTATTTTTTGAAATCAGAATTTATGAAATTGAGCCAAAACTCTGCCAAATAAACCTTGAAATTGTAGTCCACATGCTATAATTAGTTAAGCAAATTCAGGCATGGATGTCACGTTTGAGGGTAAAATGTAGATTTGGTTACCATTATCATCAGGTTAATTTAAAAGCGTGGTTTTAAGACAATCATCTTTCCTTTTTGTGTAGAAGAGAATACATATTTTTCATGATTTGACTCAGAATCCATTATTTAACTTCTATCATTCTATGAGCCCCATATATATAACCCTCATCATTAATCATGCATTAATGTGTGAAAACCCTTTAGTATATGGATGATTAATATAGCCTAGTTGTCTAGTAAATTAATTGTGTCACCAAAACAAATTCAAGATTATCGATGATACTGTCTTGTAATTGATTGGACGCTTTACTCTCTCTCTCTTTTATCCGGAAAATTCTTGTATAGACCTGATCTATGAGTTTTTCATAGACCTTGTGATTGTAAATGAACCACATCATACATTTTGATGATGTCATACTCTCAAAATGTATGATGTGGTTCATTTACAACCACAAGGTCTATGAAAAACTCATAGACCATGTCTATGCAAGAATTATCCCTTTTATCCTAGGCCCTTTCATATTATTTTAGATATCTTAAATAGCAAAGTATAACTAAAGCCTATATATCATTATATTGGTGACATGAGGGCGTAAAATTGTGTTGAGCTTAAAATTGTTACTCTTCAAGTTTATTTGTTATATATGAATATTGATGGTACATTCTCTGCTAAGTATATTTACAAATTTTGATAATAAGAATTTAAATATTGATTTTCAAGAATATATATTCTCTATCTCTATTTTTATGCAATTAATTTGAAAATATCTATAAAACTATACTCCTTACTTTGATATTTTATTTAAGAATGACAAAATTTTCAAGAAATAAAATACTTCTCAAGAATTTTATCTAGAAACCACACTCCATAAAAATCATAAAATGAACTTCATCATCCATAACAATGTAACCATAATTTTCAGATAAATATTAAATAACTCATATCTCTAATAACTTAAGCTATTAGATGAGTAGATTATTTAATTTGATATCAAATTTATTTCCTTATTTCCTGTGCTATATAGATTTAATTTGAGTAAAATGTTTATATTCTACGTGTGAGGGGCTTTTATTTAAATCTCTCTATCACCTATAGCTACACGAGAGAAGGCGTTTTAAGCGATAAATATTAAATAACTCAGTTAGAATTTAGTTAGAGTAATATCATTCAATTTTTTAGTACAAAAAATGTTAAAAGAATATTTTAATTAATTGTTTGTTCACTTAAACATTGGACGAATAGGTTGGGTATTGTAGCCAGTAGTATTCTATCTATAGCATTAGACAGCACGAGAGGTTGATTCATTGATTGAGATTAGTAGCTAATTTTATATAGCTGACCTGTGAAATGATGGAAATATCTCTGTACGTATGTATGAAAATTATTTACTGGCGATATTATTTATTTATAATTAAATATTGTCAGAAATCTCAATCATGAGCCTATGTATGTAGTAGTTATATACTAATACTTATAGATGCTGCAGCCCAGTTACCACTTACCAGCAATGCAATATCCCAATCCCATCTCCAACTGTGTTTTGTGTACGTACGGTTACTTGCTCAAAATCTCAGGATATAAATTAAATGCAAAAATAGTTAATGCATTTAGGAGTATAATTTTATTTATTTATGTATGCCCCAACTCCTAATTAATTAATTAATATGATCCGTCAAATAATTAAAGATATATGATCAAACAAATACTACGTACATAGCTAAATTTGAAATGTAATTAATTGTTGTTGATGGGAAAGGAAAAAAAAATCAATTGCAGATTGTATCTTATTCATTACATACGAAGCTAGCTCAAACCCAGAAAAAGAATCTGAAGCGGCCGGCCGGGCCAGTTGTACATGTTGATGTTGTAATAAAACACTGTAGCTTCCAAATCTTGGCATTTCATGTGATTTTCAATGAGTCAAGAAATACAGGTTCCCCGAACCTACCAAAAATATAAAACTCCATCACAAAAGTCAATTAATTAATATCAACATGAGGCCGTAATGTAGTCAAGCTCATATACATACATTATAGAGTAGTAAATAGGACGTACCAGGTACAGGTAGTTCTTGATTAAAAGCCAATTACTAAGTAGCTAGTAGTGTGTGTGTATATATATATATATATATATATAATATATATTTTCACGAGGGTTTTGCAAAGAGAAGCCAACAGAACTCAGTTGACAGTATGCCCACCTCCTCCACACCAGATTGATCAAATCACATGTAAAAACATTTTTTTATTTTCTTGAAAAGAAAAATGGAATAAGAAGAGGTGGACAGAATGCCAATAAATTTTGTAAGAAACCCTTTGACAAACCCATCATGAATTAATTGTATATTCAATTCAACGCTCCTCCAGTCCTCATCATACAACTTAATTGAAAACTCAACAGAATTATTTATACTATACGACTACTTCATAAGTATTCTACTCCTATTAAACATGTACTCCTATATATAGATAGAAGCAAGCAAGGAGTACTTGTACTAACTTCGAGAGATGGGGAAAAGAGGGGGGGCAGTTGGTGCACTATTTAAGATGGGAGATGAGGCTACTACAGTAATTATTACTACTATTTAATTACTTCCTCTATCTCAAATTACACTTAATTTGGGATAGAGAAAGTAATTAACAGTGTATTGAAATTCTAAAGTAACAAATAATTTGGGACAAATTTTTTTCTCTAAAAAGACAGATAATTTGGGACAGAGGGAGTAGTTCACTTTGTTATCATTGGAATAATCTTGATTCGATATAATGTTAGATGTAACAATGTATTCACCATCTCAAAAAAAAAGTTACATAAAATTCACTCACATATTAAGTACTCCCTCCGTTTCATTTTACATGTCGTTTAAGGTTGTTTCACAAGGATTAAGAAATTATTTAATGCTCTAGATTTTAGGAAAATTAAAGGATAGTTGGACAAAATTGCCCTTAATAAATGCATGATTATTTGTTTTGAAAATTGGGAGATATTAAGTATAGCATTTAGGATTAAAGAAGGGTAAAAATGTCAAATTAGCATTTAAATCTATCTTGAAATTATAAAGTGACATGTATAGTGGAATATTTTTTTTCTTCTAAAGTGACATGTAAAATGAAACGGAGGGAGTATTATAAAAATCTTTTTTATGTTTGTCATTTTCTTACAATTAATCCATTGTCCCTAAAAATTTCTATTGTTACCCATTAGAGTTATTTGTATTGGTTGTAATATATTAACAATTTTAAAAGTTGGGTGCTAATATTTTATAAATTATAAATGTGATAAAATTATATATTTACTATCAAAATAATTGATAAATTTTATAATTGTCCATAAATTTCAATAAATGTTGCAAATAAACCCCAGGGCAAATTTAAAACTTTTTAAGGATAATGGTTTAATTTTAAGAACATGACAAACTTAAGGGAGATTTTTTATAATTAAACCTTACATAGGGAATCCATAATTTACCCTTCAAAATATAATGAGGTTGGACGGATGATTAATTTTTGGGGGAATATATAAAAGGATCAAAGAAGGACTCTTGATAGATAGTACTTTCTCTTCCTATGTCCCTAAATTTTCATCACTAGCTATTTCATTTTTGAGATATCTTAAAATAATACTCACTCGGTTATTTTTATTTGTCGCTTTGATGGATAGTACAAGAATTAAGGTATATCATAAATAGTCACTTTTTTGAAGAAAAAATTCAAAATACTATTTTTAATAAAATAATATTAGCATTAATGACAAATATTAGTAAAAAGAATAAAATTAATAAAATAACGTTAAATTTATATTAAAATCCTAGAATAACAAACAAATAAAAAAACTAAGGGTGTACTTATTTTTTATAAATAAAATTATTTTTCTTAAAAATATATTTACACATACCCTAATAATTTGACACCACTAAATTTCAATCATCACTTTCAAGATATCCATGTATAGCGCCAAGAGTAAAAGGAAAATAAAAATGATGGAGAGAGTAATTAATTTTTACAACCCAAAAAGACTCCTCGTTTCTGATGAAACATACATAAACCTCGACTCATCAAATCTCAGCATATATCAACTTATCAACCTTTTCACTTGCCTTTCTCAAATTAGACCCTCGTCTATAATGAAGACACACAATCCACCCCACTCATAATCCGCTGAGGGGCCCCACAGAAAAATACATTTTTTTTTATAAAAGAAAGACGTTATATAAACTGGAGAAAGGACGTGCGAAATGTCGTTTGGAGTTTTTCGTTTAACTAATGAAAAGCTGCTTCCTGCATCATAAAATGACAAGCTAGCACCGTTTTCCTCTATGTTTTACTTTAGAGTATTTATCCCGTTACTTCCATATTAGCAAAGATATTCAGAAGTTGTATGAATCCATATTATTTTAATGAACTTTGATTATAGAATATTGGTTTAATTTGAATGTTGTTGACAAAATCTTTGAAATATGATTTGGGTTGAACATGAATGTTCGACTTTATAAGATGAATTAAATGTAAATATTTAGAAATTGAATCAATAACTTATAATTCCTTCGTTTTTTTAATTGTCGCTTTGGAGGATTGCATACTAATTAAGGAATGTCATAAATAATTATTTTTTTGGAGTAAAAAATCCAAAATACCCTTTTAATTAAATAAGTTTAGCATTAATTAACATTAATGACAAGTATTAATAAGAGTAAAATTGATAAAATAACATTAATTTAACATTGAAATCCTAAAGCGACAAATAAAAGTAAACAAGAAAATTTTGTCAAAGCAACAAATAAAAAAAACGGAGGAAGTATAAAATTGGAGATTAAGAAAAGTAGATGTTTCAAATCATTAAGATTTTTATAGACCCTCCACTCTTTTTTATTTGCTCCCTTGAATTTTGACACGAAGATTTAGGTAAAAGTTAAAATAGGAAAATTTATAGTACTTTTGAGAAAAATAATTTCATATTAAAAAATATAGTGTTGTTTTAAGACATTCCAAAAATAAAATATAAGCAAAAATAAAACGACGGATGGAGTACTATAAATTATATTGATTGATACATTTTAACAGGTTTTACTTGAATTTGAGGTTTGTTTCACTTGAACCCAACGCGAATTGTTCCGACATAGTTTCACTTTTTGGTATTTTTGTCATACACACATAAAAGTTGCAAAAATTTCGAATTATATCCAAAAGAACCTCCTTAGTTCTAAGATCATTTCCAGAAAATCCAAAAAAAAAAAAAATTTAAAATTCGAAATATTAAAATCAATTAAAATCAATTAACCAAACAAAATTAAATTAAAAAAAATTAACCAAACAGGAAAGACAGAAAATACAAATCGATATTAAGGGGGCTAAGGGCTTATCTGCCTAGACTCTATCTCGTGATTTTGCAAAATCGAATTAAAATCCTTCCAAAGCACCAAGTTTCACGAAACTCGGTTTTAATTTATATATTCGAACATAATAAATCTCAAAATTTTAAAAGACAATACTCCCTCCCTTTTATATTAATTGGCACATTATCAAATTTTTTTGTTTCAAAATAATTGGCATATTTGACTTTTCAAAGCATTTTTTTTCAATTGTGCCCCTTTCTCACATTTAAGTTCGGAAATCGAATGGTCACCACTCAATAATAAAAAATTTAAAAGTATTCAACATTATAAAGAGTATTTGAGACAATTTACCATAAAAAAAAAGTATGTAATAATAATGTTTCTTAATATGTGTGAACATAACAAATGTACAAATTAATATGAAAGTAGAGAATAATTTGATATATAACTTATTTTCACTATAAAAAATAATTGACTTAACACTCATTATCTACTTTTCCCTACAAACCATAGTAGTAAGTATCTTACGATCCACGATACGAATCGTACGATTCGATACGATTCCAGGCATTTACGATACGACTCGATTGAAAGAATTGCCGGGTGATTGTTTCGCAACGATTCGTTTGCGATACGATACAAATCGTACGATACACGATACATTTGCGATACGTACGATTCTTTGACTTTAACTTTTTTTTTTTTTTTTTACAAATATAGAAAATGGTCAATTAGAAACCCATACAAAATGCATAATATTTTTCCTCTTTGCTATTAGATGTACGTCGCAGTAAACATTTTGATATTTGATGTGAAACTATTTATATCATGTGTTGTTATGTGTGATAATGTTGTCTTTTTAGTATAATAAAATTGAGTTATAGCTGCAATGACTGCATAATTTTGTCTTTTTAGTATAATAAAATTGAGGTGTAACTATACGGTCAGTCCAGTTATTTAGTATTTATTTTAGTTTTGGAACTTTATTTTATTATATCTTATTGATGATTGGGTGTACTTTCTGAAATTTGAATGAACATAGAGTATCACATAGTTTATACTTTAATTGGTTGTAACTTTATTTTGTTTTATTCTTTGATTAAAATATTATTTTATTTGGGTGACATTGATATTGTGGTGATGTGTAATCTATATTTGAGAAAAAAAAATCATTTAAGATTGATATTTCAATGTTAATTTATAAAATTTTATTATTTCTTTTTATTTTGTGACAAGAAAGTTCAAATTTGAAACTTGATTTTTTTAAATGATGTTTTTTTACTTTAATTGATTAGTCTTTTACATGTTTCTATTTCTTAGTAAAATGTGGATGATATATTTTATTTAACTTTTTATAAGAGATTTATATCTTACGATACGATACACGATACACGATTCGATACGATACAATAGCTCACCGATACGCGATACGATTAACGGTTCAATAATTATGCTACAAACCATAACATTCAATCAAACTAAATCCAACTTTTTCAATTCCTAAAAGGTAAAGCTCAACTTTTCAATTCAACACAAATGAAGTTTAAATTTTTCACTGGAATCGTCCAAACTAATTCTTGAAATCAAAATCATACTAGACCGAACCAAAACCAAGCAAAATAAAATTAATTTGTTGAAGTTATATCTGCGGACCGTTGAGTTGTAAAATCAATTGATCACCTGCATGTGTCAGAAGAATATTAACCATCTCATTAGCGGCCTCTCTTGACTTGACATTTGATGGCTACTTTACAGAAAGGAAAATCTTTAGTTGTTACTTAATTATCTGTATTATTTAAATGTTAATGAAATATTTAACATATAACTAATTAAAAACATACCATCATTTTAATTAAGCGAACTGCATTTTTTTCGTATAAATAATTTATTTACTTCGAACATTTGGTATTAAATCTTCAAAAAAAATCCATTTAATATCTAATTGAAAGACTTATTTCAAATTTGTTTGAGCCATAATGATGATTTTTTGTATGCTTAAAATTATACTCAAATTTTTTTCTACCATAGCATATTTATGTGGCCTATATCATATCCGAAACTTTGTTAATTTTCTGCGAATTATTTATTGCGTTTCATGAACTGAAACTTGTACTATTAGAAGGCTTTCATCATGAGCTTTCCAGCCATAGAACGAAAAATTTGGCCTTGTAACGAATGAGTTATGCCAAAAACTGACGAAGAAAAGAGATGTGAAAAAAAAAATCCTTAAATTTTGATATTAAATGTGTCTTTTTTGAATGTTTGATACCAATTATCTAAAGTAGGTAAAAATTTAGTATGAAAAATGCCCTTCCATCTTTTAAGTTATAAATGCATAAGAATATCTTAAAAGTTAACATGAGATAATAATTTTGGATAATGTATATATTATCAAGACGATATTCAAACGATTGTAGTAGTAAAGGGAAATTTGCATATTTTATACAATTTTGGAATCACTGAATACGTAAATACATATTTAACATCATATTTCAAGTAATGATTGTAATGTTTATACCACGTCAAATAATTGGATGAAAATGGGTGAAATTGAACATGTGCACCACACATGACTATTATCTCGTCCGATTATTTGAGAATAGTATGAGCATTGCAATTAATTTTTAAATGAGATATTAAATGTGCATTTACGATATCCAACGATACGAAAACTGCAAAGTGTATTATTATATGGTATCACATGTGCAATTGTTCCTACTAGTAAACAAAAAGTAAAAAGAGGGGGAAAAACATCTAGTATAGAGACTCTTTCCCTGAAATTCGAAATTATTACAAGTACTATTACATCCGTATATAACTAACTACCAATTACTTACACATATAAAGCTAATAGATGGAGAGGTTGGTGAACTTGGATGCTACTGGCGTGCAATACAAAAGTGCAAAATTCAAAACTTTTTCATTTCATTTTCATTTTTTTCTTCTAATTATTACTAAAAAGAAATTGTGATAGTCTCTCCGGTTCTCCGGCTTTTTTATAATTTTTTGTTTTGGAATATTGAACCCAAATTAAAAAATATAATAAATAGGTATTTTTTTAAGTAAAAATTTCAAAACACTATGTTAACTAAATAATTATAATATTAATTAGTATTAATTACAAACATTAACAATAATAGTAAATTTTGTATTGGACTCCTAAAACGTCAACGAAAAGTAAACTTTTTTTTTTTAAAGTAACAAATTAAAAAAAAAAAATGGGAGAAGGTACTTTTCTCCTATTATAAAGAAAAATAAGAATTTCACATATCGCGCTAAGAAAAATCATTAATAGAATGAGTAACCTGAAAATCAACGTCAAATAAATCGAGCCAGATCCAAAGTCAAGACTATCCTTACTTTTTGGTTACCAGTATTTATGTCATCCAACAATTATTATTAAAAAAAAAACACACACAAAATTTTATTAAATTAAAAAAAACAAAATTATTAGTATTCCCTCCCTTTCATATTAATTGACCCATTTTTTGTTTTCACATATATTAAGAAATATCATTATTACATACTTTTTTATAAGTAAAATATCTCAAATATTTTTTATAATAATGACAACTTTTTAATTTTTTATTAGTGAGTGATGACCGTTTCCAAACTTAAATGTGAAAAAGTGATAAAATTGAAAATAAATGCTTTAAAAACTTAAACATACCAATTAATTTTAAAAAAAAACTAAACAAATATATCAATTAACATGAACACACAATTAATTTAAAAAAAAAAACTAAACAAATGTATCAATTAACATGAACACACATCGTCAAAATTCAAACTAACACAAAAGCTTTGACCCCATAAAAAAAAAAATCATTAGCTAGAAAGAAAAATTTGATGGAATAATAATTAGTGGGCATGGTGTTAGCAGTGTTCTCTCATTTCATCCCCTTTTCCAAGAAGAAAAAAGAGATCTAGTAAATAAAATTTAATCATGGATGGATCCACTCTGTTTGTCGAGTGATATGTCGCACTCATCACGCCCGTATCCCACGCCTTGTCACTGTTATTTAATTTCCTCATATTAATTCATTCGTATTTCAAGTAATAATAATAATAGTGTATTGTTCTGTTGTTTTATTCGAAACTTAATTAATTCGAATTCCAGTCCATATTTATTGTGCTAGCCTAGAACTGCCTACCCAACCATACTCATTTAATACATTCACTTCTTCTGCTCAATTGACAATAGTATTTTACACTCATTTATTTTTACCCAAAAAAGAGGTAAACATAAAAATGGGTTTTGAAATTCAAACTAGTGCAGTGCTAGATAGGGGTGAACGCGGTCGGGTTTTAGCGGGTGACAACGAAAAAATCAACCCGACCCGACACATGCGGGTTGCCAAAATTTCAAACCGCACCCATATTTTTAAGTTCATAAACCGCGCGGTTCGGGTGAGACGGGTGTGGGCGGGTGGGCGGGTTGAACCATTGAATATAGTATATTCAACTAACTTATACTACATAAAATTCAATATTACTAGGAAGAATAAAAATAAAATAAGATTGCGCAAACTCATGGTTAATGGCCCATTTTGCAACTATAATTCCTAGCTACACAATTCTCCAATCCGGTTTGTTCAACAAAATTAATCATTGGTACGAAGGTACGAGCTTGAAGTGTCCATAAGCTTGAAGCATATAGGGGGGTGATTTTTATGGGTAGGATCAATTCTTACAATTGTTTTAAGAAGAAACTACATACATACAGTGCAAAAATTAATAAGTTAATTGATGCATAAGTTACAGTACTCTTTTTTTTTATAGAAATAAAAATAAAATTTAAATATATTTTAAACTCAAATATTCTCCAAACTCATTTTGTGTACTGCAAAAAAAAGGGATCTACAGTTAACAAGAGCGCGTAAAATAAGGTAGGTGTGGCAAGATATTTAAACTAAACATCCAGCAAACGGAATTGGGTACTTGGTTAATAACTATGAATAACTTAAACTTAGAAAACTTTGATGTTCCTCTTTCCTCTTTCCTCTTGCTCGCTCAAATTTCCTACCCTTGGCTCGCACATATGGCTTGGTGTGACTAATGAGTAATGAAAATTGAGAACAAATTTTGAATCTTAATTTTTGAGGAGAGGCGCATTGGAGAATAAAACTGGAGAGTGGAGTAAGCATGAAGCTTAGAGATGGAAAATCCTAATTATTTCTCAATATTTTGTTTGGTAAGTGGTGTTGGGTAGAGAAAACATATAATATTTGCATGGGTCGGGTTAGAGGCGGTTTTTAACCATTAAAACCGCAACCCGACCCATAACTTTCGGGTGGTCACAATTTCAACCCGTTACTAGTTTTATAAAAATAAAAACCGTCGGGTTCGGGTTGGGTCGGGTCGGGTTGAGCGGGTCGGGCGGGTTAGGCGGGTTAATGAACACCCCTAGTGCTAGATAGATATTGTTGGAATGATATGATATGATATAAAGTAAGTTTATACTGTGTATATAGATGCCAATTGCCAATTAATTGTTAATTATATATCTATCGAAAATTAACATGTGATTGGTCTAGTGGACGAGATTAGTCATTACATAGTAGTGGATTCAGGTTCGAATTCCTGTTGAGAGAGATATCCACTTAATATGCACAATCCGCATCGAAAGAAATTAAACCCTTGACAAAAAAAAAAATATATATATATACCGGAAAAATAATATCTTTAATAATTCCAGTTATCATTGTGGTGTGTTTTCGTCGGGGCATGATTGAATCATCGGGGCACTCATAAAATCATAAACTATTTTAGGGTTGGTAGGAGTGATTAATTAATTATGTATCATAGATAATTAATAGTACTATGTTGTGCTCAATTAATTCCGAGCCAATTTTTAAATAAGCAATACGTACAATTGAAATTCACAGCTATGCATAAATGAAATAAGGGGCTTGGCTTAATTGTGAATGTGATTAATGAATTTGGTACATAATCGCTTTGGCATAAATAATGTTATTGTACAATACATAATGGGCGAAATGGGCTAAGGGGTGGTATTATGTTCAACGTCATTTGGACATTGAATCTAAGACTCGTTGTCCATGCAATAGTAAAAAAAAGTTAAATTGTACATATATATATATATATATATATATATATATATATATATATATATATATATATATATATATATATATATATATATATATTTTATTTTTCAATGATTTAATTCCTTTCGACGCGCGTCGGACACATTAAGTGGAAATATCTTTCAACAGGGAATTGAATCTGAGTTTGTTACTTTATACTTTATAGTGATTATAGTCTCTTCCACTAGACCAATCACATGTTGGTAATTAAACTGTACATGTCTTGCAACAATTTGGAGATATGGTAATTAATTGGATATTTCGAAAATTTTATAACAAAATTTGTCTTAAACTATTAAAAAAAAAAAAAAAGGGTAGGAGGGGGGGGGGGTTGTGATTAACAGTCACAACTAATTTGGTGAGGATTATTGTAGAAAAACTTAAATATTTTGAGATATCATTAGTCTAAATTCACAATTTCACATGACTTCTATGGATCCTCTAGGCTTTAAAGTGGTGATGACAAGACAAAATTAGTATTTTCTCTAGATTCATACTAGACTTTCTCTGGTTTAATACTAGTAATTAGTTTATTTTGATATCATTATAAAATTTCGTTCATACATATAGTGTTTGATGTAACAATATATTCACTATCTTAAAAAAAAATATATACATAATACATCTTCGCATGATTCTACCTAGTTAATCTAATCATGTCTGTGTCTCCATGCTTAAATAATTCTGAGTTCTGGCTATATACTATTATATATATAATATATATATGATACAATTAAAAGTCAAAATCTGGAACATCGATCTTTATATGCTTCAAGCTCTTCTCGATGCATGCCTAGAAAGAATATATATATGCCTAAATTAATTACTCACTTTTTCATGATTATCAACTACTATATGTGTTTACTCCCATGTACTACTTTTTTTTGCCTTAAAAGGAACATTTTCCTAGGACCACTGTTTTGCACGTCGTCTAATGATTTCGACTGCTTAATTAGGATTAATTAGCTTTTCAATTTATTTTGGAAACTGTACGACCTGTGAATTAGTATAATTCTCACGCAAGATCTAGATTATTTAACTTTTCAATTTATTTTGGAAATAAAAAGTAGACGTACGACCTACGAATTTAAATTGTCAAGACATTTCCCTTGTAAGTAATTTCGTAGCTTCTAATTTCATGGATAATTTAGTTTAAAAAGTCAAATTTTCTCCAACGTATTCACTCTTCATACTCTTTTTTTCTTTTCTTTTTGTCTTTTCCAGAATATATTAAATTCTCTAACTAACTAAATTTCAAATAAGTAGAGTATAGGGCAAATTACGTATACTCCTTAGTCTTTTAAGCAAAAATCCCTCAAAATACCATTATAATCAAATAATCACAACAAGAAGGGTAAAATTTGTAGAAAAAAAAATTAATTTTATATTGTGCCTTTAAAATGATAAATAAAAGTAAATAATTTTTGTTTTATCAAAGCGACAAATAAAAAAAAATGAAAGGAGTAATAGATTAACAAAAGTGTATTGCCCAAAGGCATCATACCGTTGAACCTTTTGTAGAAACCCATCCAATGCTTTGTAATATAATTGGTCACTCTCGTAGGAGTTACGTCCAATTATTCCAATCCCAAAACATGAAATTGCACTTCTCATATAATTAATTATTTTGGGTTTGACTAACCCCGCTGAAATTTAGTAACTTCACTAACAAAAAAGTGGCCTTGTGCGCAATATCAATCTATTAAGCATTAGCATTAATTTCTAATTCAGTTGAGCGTTGTCTTGTCCTGGACTCTGGTGGCGTATGATTTGGTCGCCATGCAAATTAAATTAACACATATTTGATTAAAAAAAAAGAAAGTATTTTTATCTATATCATTATCATATATATACTCCTACTTTTGATAAGGTTTCACTTTATCCATGCATATCAATTATACTAATACGTACACGCAGGGGCGGATCTAGTGCAGGGCTAGTGGGGTCTATAAACCCCACTCAATTTTTTTTTTTTTTTTAATAGTAGTAGTAATATAGTGTGGGGTTGTTTAGTAGGGTGTATGAGATTAAGGTGGATTAAATTGGAGTCGAATTGAAGGTCATATTAAAAAAATGTTTGGTAGATTTGATTGAATGCTTTCGTGTTAATTGTAAATTGATATATATATTAATTTGTGATTTATTTGAGAAGAATTTATGATATGTAATGATATGTTAAAAAATAAATATGTAAATTTGAGGTTATTAGTTATATTTACCTAATTCATATTTACCTGGATTAACTAATCCACCCATGCCTGGGTGGATTATAATATAGTCTTAATACCGGGTCGTAAGAATTTAATCCATTTGACCCGATACTAGAGCAATGCCACCAAACGTTGTATTAGCCCATATTAACTCATATAATATGACATAATACCCCCTATTAAGTCCTACCAAACGGCCCCTGCATGTATATATATATTATTGGATCAATCTTTAAATAATAATTGAGGCCCATTTCATTTTTCAGCAATTAATTGTGGCCCATTTATCAAAGAATCTTTCGACAAAAAGAAAGTCAGAATTAAAAATCCGAAAACTGATCTAAATTTTATGAAAATGACCCTTATGTCCCCCTCTTTTTCATTTCTCATGATTCAACTTAACTTTCGGAAAAAAGAACCGTCGAACACCATTACAAAGTAGAGAGATTCAATTCAGTACTAGATAGACAAATGCAAGAGTTAAACAATCGTTTCAATGAATTAAACACGGTGTTGCTTCTTTGTGTTGCTTGCTTAAATCCATCGGATTGCTTTGTGGCATTTGACAAGAAAAAACTTGTTCGTCTTGCGGAACTTTATCCTAATGACTTCTCTTTTCTTAAGCTCTCAGCTTTGCCTAATCAACTTGAAAATTACATTAGAGATGTTAGATCAAGTGAAGACTTTTCTAATTTGAAAGTAATTGGTGATCTTACTCAGAAGTTGGTAGCAACCAAAAGACATGGCGCATTCTCATTGGTTTACAAACTTGTGACACTGTCGCTTATTCTCCCTGTTGCAACTGCATCAGTAGAGAGAGCATTTTTGGCTTTGAAGATGGTGAATGATCGACTCCGTAACAGAATGGGCGATCAGTGGTTGAATGATAGTCTAGTTGTCATTATAGTGAGAGACATATTTAGTGATATTTCAAATGATGCTTTCATAGACAGATTTCAGAAAATGAAAAATCGTCGCGGTGTGTTATTTTAAACACGTAGATATTTCGAATTTTTGGAGGCATAACGAGGTATTATATGTAACTAATGTAATTTGTGGGATTGTTTTTGTCAAACTCCCCTTCATAGTTTTTGTATCTAGTAATATATTTTCTCGTAAATGAAATATAATTTTTATTCTTTATTGAAATTATTTTTTTTATCTACTTTAGCCCCCCAGTGTGAAAATCCTGGATCCGCCCCTACGTATACGTACGCATGTGAATAGCCTATTTGAAAATTAATGCTACTAATTAACTAATTACAAGACTAATTAACTTTATGCATGGTTGTTAACAGTACTTTGACCTAATTAATCCTAGCTAATTCTATTATTTGCCACGGGCACAATATTATATTTATACGGAACTGATTGATCTCGTGCATCACACATGATCGTTAACTCCCTCATATAATATCGTTCATTTAGCCACGCAACCCTTTGATAAGGCGGTTTTTTGTTGATAAAATGCACATTAGCCGATCAACAAAATGTACTTAATTTCTTTAAGATCTTCTTCAATGAAGTTATTTCGTTCAGAAAAGTTGAGTGTAAGCTGAAGGAATTTTTTCCTCATCTCTAGTAGTAGTAATTATTTAATTTTGGCCTAGTTCTAATTCTTGCGTCACTCACTATATTTTCTCTTTGGGGCTAACAAATTACAGAAAGTGGTCTATTTTGTGAAAGGAGTGATGGATGTAAGAAATATGATTAAATAATCTCTTTAAACAGTGGTACTAAATATAATATGTATTTTCAAATGAGGACAATGATGCATTTAGTTGTAGAGTGTATATGAATTCCCTACAGGCTACAACAGTGAGTGTGCATCACGTGAGAAAGAGAGAAGAGAAGATGGACGTACACATGACACACACAGAGAGTCATGATATATATGTTTATTAGTTAGAGAGTGAAAAGGCAAAACGAAGAGTGATGAAATTAATGTTGTGGGACTTGTGGTGGGTTTGGGTTCTAGCTAGTGTTATTAAATTTCAAGACATAAATCATGACCCTAGCTAGTTGTGAGTGCCATGTGTCAAATTGGCTTCCCTTCCATCCACCATTAATATATATATATATATAGTACATAAATTACGTACTACAGATCTTCTTATTTGTTTGATTTTAAGTGCATAAATTTAGTAAACAATAGTAAAACCGAAATACCAAGTAGCCTTGAGACTCTCTTGTCCAGTTTTATATATTAATTAGTGGAGTGAGTCAAAATGGGCTATGTTAAAGTTGGTCCAGTCAAACATCAGATGAAAAAACAAAGAAAAAATGAGTATTGGTCACCCAACACAGACTCATCTAAGACCCGGTCGGTCGATCAACAATATTTTTCGAAAAATTCAAATGAGAGGGGGTGTGGTGTTGTTTGGGGAGGAAACAAAAGGAATTATATCTACACAACAAGAAAAGACAATAAATTTATTATGCAATTACCTTAACAGGTACGGGATACCCAGTAATAAAACAATCTTCTACCTTGTGTGGAACGTAAATTCATATTGTCGATCAAATCGAACCTTATTCAGACACCAATACGTTAATAATATAGCTTATTGTACTGCCATTAAAGAAGTAGTATTTGGTTTCTACTTCTGCCAAACTGCGTATCTGTGGCCACTGGTAGCCAATGTCCATTCTTTTCCGGAAGGGCACCATGAGCCATCTCCAATCTTCATGGCTACTTTGTCACCAATATTTGCAGCATAGAGATTTGGTTTTGCTTCAAGAATATTAATTGCTGATCGACTGTGAATGCCTTGATGCTTCCTAATGTCGATCTGAAAATTTGTTTAAATTGATAGATGCTCTAGAGAGCCATATAGTGGCTACTGGCTAGTTATAATATAAGATAGCATACCAGCTTCACTATTTGGTCGTGAGTAGAAATGCCCCAGTCGTAGAAATGGTCATAGAATACTGCAGGTATCCCTGGATGTGTGAGTATATAGGTGTATCCCTGTGAAATACCGTGATTAGAAAAAGGACAGCTGGATTATCATTAAGATGTCAACTTCAATACTGAAAATATCTCATAGATGTTTTTGCACCAATTTGAAGTGGCACACAGTTGATTACTATCTTCACTAAAAGCAATGATAGCATTACATATACCTTAAAGAAATGTTACAAGAGATACACGAATAAATGACAATGAAGACAACATTCAGGCTTACACAAAGCTAACAAGATAAATAGTAGAACGGATATTCTAACCAAGAGAAATTCATTAGCCATACCTCCATTATATTATTCGATGGAAAAGGCCAATGAGCCTGCCAAAAAGTAATTTTCTAATCAGTAGTAAACTTGAATATCAAAATGGTATATGCCATACACAGAAGAAAGTTTGATAAAGTCAATCAAGCATATGATGAGTAAAGAGTAAGCATTAGTTCAGCATGCATATGGTATTGTATTTCTGATAATTGGGCTCTGCAGCACGACACGAGCTATTAATGTTAATAAATGAAACGATATAATATATGGGCGTCTCTTTGGTCAATCCCCAGCTCCTGGTCCCTAATGAAAGGGTGTAATATATAAAATTGACAACAAAAATACTTAGGCATTTGCTGCATATAACCACTTGATAAAAATATTTCCCCACAATAATAAGCTATTCTAGTAATAACTGAAAGTACAATTAGTACCTGAGTTGATCCTGTGTCATGGTTATCAAGAAATGTGACTGCCCTTGAAGGCCACCATCCCATAACACCAGGTGGCTTCCCTAGGGCATCTCGCAGACGCCAGAGTTCTCCTTTAATAGCTTGCTGTAAGAAAATGAGTGTTACATACAGAAAGGTGCAGAAGTATGAAGGAACTAATTATACTATTTCAATTAATTGTTTACAAGAACTTAAATCATAAAGTCTGGCTGTCTAATAAAAAAATCCTAAAAACCTTAGTGATTTTAAACATAAGATAGTGCAATAACTTATGAATTACCTGAAGAATGCCCTTTGTTGTGAAATCAAATGCAGCTGATAGTTGACCTGTGCTATCAATCCAATTGACAATTCGTTGCCTGTGACTATCTGTTTTTCAATTGAGGACAAGGAATAACAAGTGGAGAAAAATGGGTTAATTCATTCAAGAAGTAAAATCAAGTAGAGAAAACTGTTCTTTGCTCCTAGTTAACCAATACACAAAAGAACACACACACACACCAAAAAAAAAAAGGAAGTGTATATATTGTTGAAAAAGAATTGAGCTTTAAAAATGGGTTAATATCTGAATGGGATAAAACAGACAACAGAAAATTTGATCCAAACTTCTCCAACGAAGTAAGAAACCGTTTGTTTGCATGGTGAAACTTTTGAGCCCTCTTCTTTCACAATTTTCAACGTACAGGTCAACAAGTTTTGCACAATAATTTTTGGGAAAAAAAAAAAAAGTTATACCTTGGTTGTACTCCAAGTAGGTGCCTTTGTAGTTGCAAGAATCCCAATATTCCCCGACAGAAAATATTGGCTTTGCACTCTCAATATATTCTTTCACATATTTTGGTGAATAGCTGGATTGACGAAAGATGAAATAGTGAATAAGCTACATAGAACTATATATATGTATCAACTTGGACAACAAAATCTCAAAAATTTGAATGTAAGGCTATACCCTCTAGCAAAATCAAAGCGAAAATCCTGGAAACCTACAGTATTCCGCAGCCACCGAAGCCAGGCAGTAATGTCTTTCCTGACAAAATCTTGTGTATGATCAATATTTGGAACCCCGTTAAAATTGTCTCCGGTACTTTTGTTTCCCTAAAAGGTTAATCATCAATAAAAATGTAAATATGCCACAAATAGAAGTATAGATTATGATGAAATCTCCAAGTTCTTCTGTTTAGCTGAACAATTAGATTTTTCCAGTCAAACATGCAATTTTAAACTGGTACCGAATTACTGATGTATAATGCCTTGACTTCCTGCAAACTAAAGCATAAGAACCCTGGATAATTAGTTAAAAAGACATCCATTGTTGTCCAAAGTATCCGGATGCAAAGTATGCAAAAATAGAGCATTATCTCGATAAATTAAGTGATAAGTTGCTAAAAAGTTGCATGTAAAATTCAGAGTCAGGGACAGCAAGACCAAGAACCACTCATAAATAAGCAAAATCATCCTTATAAATCCAGTTCAGTACTGTAAGTCCCTTACTTTTCCACCAGTACAGGATGTAACAGCTCGTTCATCCCATGGTAATGGAATTCCATCATAACGGTTGTACATTCCACCATGCCCTTGGGTTGTCCCAACCCGATGATTTATGACAATGTCAGCCATAGCTCTAACTTTGTATGTTTTCATCTTGTTAAGTAAAGCTTTTAAGAGATTCTCAGAACCATATGAAGAATTGAGGGAGTAAAGGTTCTGTGGAAGATAACCTGCATTGAGGAAAATTAAATAATACAGTTAACTGAAAATCAGACAGAGTACAGCCGTAAATTGAGAGGGGAAGATACAATAACAAGAAAGCAGATTATTGTCAGTATGATATTCTCTCAACCTTCAGGTGCAAATGAATGGCTTGGTGGAGGCAACCACGCTGAAGTAAACCCAGATTTTGCTATATCAGGAACCTTTTTCTCTAAATTCTTCCACCAATTATGTTTATGAGACTCCCAATTGAATGCCTGTGAATCAACTTATCACCATATACTTTATCTGATCATGATATGCTTACTGTGTGAGTTAAGTTACAAAGTAAAGATAATGAAGGTATCAAGTCACCTGCAATAAAATCTCTTTCCCATTGCGAATTGCTACAACTGCACAGAGATTTAAAAAATAAACATATTATCTATTATTTTTAAAAAATAAACATATTATCTATTATTTTTAAAAAATAAACATATTATCTATTATTTGGAACTGTAATTTTCTAAATGTTCAAAGATATTAAGATACATGAGTCACTGAAAGCTAGAGAAGCTTAAAATAAATCTCTAACATTCAAATTTTCATACCACTACAAGTAATCTACCTCTCAAATATTAATCTTAAATTATTAGTACTAACATCATCATGACCAGCAAAACTGATTTAAGATAAGGGAAAGATGCACCAAACCCACCAGTGTCTTGGGAAACCTGCGCAAAACCCCCCTGTGTTTTGGGGTTCTATGCAGGTTTCCCAAAACACAAGTCGGTTTGCAGCATTTTTCCCTTTAAGATAATAGATAAATCATTTCCAGAAATAGTGTATCACAAGTAAATTATATGAGAAAAAAATTGTGCTAAAGTCATCTAGCAGCTACCAAGTACAAACACTGAAATATGGAACCGAACCATACTGTTCCAAGCAAATATATATTGATAGAATTTGTGATGTGCCAAGTAAAGATCATCGAGAGAGAGTTGGAGTCTTGGAGATTAGAAAAAAAATAGTTCTAAATATCAAATTAGGAAGAATTGGAGAAACTACCAACAAACTTGTTAACTTTTAACAGGTAGTTATATTGACAAACCATACAGACCGAAGATAATATTTTTGGGGGGTCTTTGATTCTACATATGAGAGGTGTCCTAATATAAGGACAATGTTGCAGCTATACAATTTGTAAAACACATGAACACAGGTAAAAGGTAAACCACAGATCAAGATGATAACACAAATAGAATAAATTTCTCAATGATCCTAACGAGGTTGAAAGATGTCGAAATCTAGTGTAAACGCGTACCAAGGTCAGTCTTCTGCTTATTTTGGTCAGAGTCCTGCATGCAGAGAGATATAGAGAGAGGATATGAGAAAGAGTATTCATATTGCTGCAGACATAAGTAATACAGAACATGCTACCTAACCACATATCCACATCCAAAATTGTATGTTCATGTACTTGTACTTTTGGCATCAATATATCAAAAACACAAAACCCTGATAAATACAAATGAAACTAGGGTGTACATACATCGCTCGTGTAACCCATGTTGTATCACCAAGAAGCTGTCAAATATTTGGCGCAGGATCAAATCATGTCCCTGCATCCACAAAGAACTTATCAATCATGGAGAACTATATCGGATTGCATCTCCATCAGGAGCAACAGTTAAATGAATCAGTCAAAATCCAAGAATAATAATAATACACATAGCAAGTGAACATATGTATATGTGCATATAGGATCATAAACTTCATGAATAAATCACAAGGTGTATTGAAAAATGAATACTTATTTTATCTGCATATAACTTCAGACCAACTCGTTTAATTTACTACTCGATTAACTTCATTTTGGTCACATCCATGGTTCATGAGACAGTAGCTCGTACCTCCCTCTATACATTGTCAAATCCGGAAATGATTGAAAAACAAAACAAATATACTCTTATTATGGTTTCATAGCCTAAAAAGTAAAAAAGTGTAAACCTCAATTAATACAAAACTAAATTAGACTAAATTGGCAAAATGAGGAGAACTAACCGACAATTCGCAAGCTCAAAAACCGATCACAGCGCGAATTGAAGCTGTCGATCATCACCCCTTATATAGTGCAAAAAAAAATCTAAAGATCGACAATATTCGACCAATTGGACGACGAATTTCCAGCCAGGTTAGGTAGAAGTAGAAAAGAGGGGAATCATAAAAGTCTTGAGATTTTTGGGGCGGTAAATAAAGGAATATAATTCGATGAACTGACAAATTCGTGGGTTTTGGAAAAGGGGTTTTGGATTTTGAGATTCGATTTTGACGGTTATTTTTGAGTGGGAATGTTATTCATATTCAAGTTCAACGTTGAACCGGGAGCGCAACACTGATGGAAGGATTCTAAGGTGGAGATGCCGTGGGCGCGTAGAGTGGAGAGTCCCGCCACCGCAGAAGATAACTGGGAAACGTGAAAGGCACGAGATTGCGCGCGGAATGATGCCATTGGTTAGAAATTTAAGTATAAGATTTATTCAATTCAATTGATGTAATACGGCAGCGGATGCCCTACGTGATTTTTCTCAAACTTACACCTCACATTATTTTGTTTAGGTAAAATACACCTGAAAAAATAGAACAAGACATCAACAAATCGCATAAGTAATATCTTTGGGATTTTGACACTTTGTATCCGAATTTATAAGATTTTAGCACTTTACATCTTAACTTAAAAGTTTTGGTATTTTGCATCTTGGAAATACAATTTAATTGATACTTTGCACCCTAATATGTGCTTTGAAGAAAAAATCATTAATTGAATAGTATAATAGTTATTTTTGAATATTTTTGGCACTTTGCACCCTAAAAGTATAGATTTTGACATTTTGTACTCTGAAATATAGAATATTGGCACTTTGCATCCAAAAAATATAATTTATGGCATTTTTAACCTTGACTTAATATGATAGTCTAAATAATATATATAACATGCAATTTAATAATATGTTAAATATGTAAACGTGTATTTAAGATATAAAGTAAATAATATAGAGTATACTTGAAAACAAAATGAAGACAATGTCTTTTTTTTAATCTAAATTTTATTGAGAAAAAATGTTAAAATAAGTTATTATAAAGTAAAATAAATTAAGAATAAGATGTTTATGATTGTTGTGTATAGAAATGACAATTTTATCTCTACATCGCCAACATTCATAGTTTTTTAAGGAAAATGCATTAGGGTGCAAAATGTCAAACAAATTATATTTTTAGGGTACATAGTGCCAATAAATTTAAATTGGGGTGAAAAGTACTAATATTTTATAACTTTAGGGTGCAAAATGTCAATATTCTATATCTTAAAGGTGCAAATAAAATAAAAATAAAACTGACAATTCTATCTTTCTATCAATGAATTTTCTCACTAAAACAAACAATAGAATGTCAAATGTCAAATAAATTATATTTTCAGAGTGTAAAGTGTCAAAACTTTATCATTACATATTATATAAAATTTTATGACATGACCTGCACATGGAAAAGTGAGAAAATACTCAAATTCTCCTTTCACATTATACTTTTTCAAAAAAGAAGAAAAATACCAAATAAATTTAGATATAGAGTTAGATATTTTTTTTTATCGAATTTAAGCACTGAGAATTTTTTTGTCACTGTACTTCTTAGAATCTGATCATTTACACCTCACAATTTTCATAATCCTATTCGACAATTCATGTGATTATTAATACCATGAACATTTCAATTCTTATATATATTATATTTTCTTAATGTTATAATTTCAATTTTAAAAAGTGCTAGGCACAATTTTTTGATTTTCAAGTGGCAACAAGAAAATAAAACACGTAACCGATATAAAAAATATGCAACTTCAAAATACAAGTTAAGAAAATAAATTCATACAAAATATAGCCAAACACATGTTAAATTAAAAAAAGAATAAAATAAATATATAATTTGAGTAATAATATTTTTTGACATGATAAAAATGAAGTTATTAGAAAATTATGTTAGAAAATGAGTATACGTAAAAGGAAAACTTGAATATAAAGTATAATAAACAATATAATTAGGACAGAAAATTTAGTACAAATGTAACGAAATAAAACACCAAACCGAGGCCCGTGTGAACACGGTGTCCTTAAGACAGATTCGCTCCCTCACCCTTCCGGTTGTGCTCGAGGTTCCTTCGAACGTCTGTCTCCCAGGATACAACGGCTCCAACAAAGTACTTTGCACCAAAGCTTTGTTAGACGAACTGAAACAACAAAGTAGAACTCTAGGACGGATTGAGAAGGAGAGGATTGAGAGTGAATTCTGGTGTGTTGAGAGTGGAAAAAGAAGCCACTATTTATAGGGTCGGAATGAGGGCAAAGTCGAAAAAAAAAAATTAATTGCACCAAAACGTTTCATCCGTTACAAAATTGAAGACTTTAAATTGGAGGTTACACAATTTAAAGTTTTCAATTGTTGTTACAAATTTAATTTAATTTTCATAGACTTTAAATTGGAGGTTACACAATTTAAAGTTTTCAATTGTTGTTACAAATTTAATTTAATTTTCATTTTTCCAACAATCCCCCACAAGAATGAAAATAGAATAAGTTCCTAACAGGAAGTTCTAAGAGGATAGAGTTCAGCGGTAGACACTTGCATACGATAAGTAGGTATTACCCTTTGAACTTTCCCTTGAAAAAGTATGTTTACTTTACTAGCTGATCAGTAGACACGTTGTCCTTGAACTGTTCTGCTGTTTGTGTAAACGATGACACACTTCTCACAAGCATCTTACCTCGTAACGTTTCAGTTCTTACGGTTATGTCCGTTTTGGCCATGGACATCTCCCTGGTTCAGCAAGAGTTTCTAAGAATTGTGCCCTATACAATTCCCTTTGAAGCGGCCCCTCTTCTCTCTCACATAGGTGATTCATTTCCTTAGAGTATCCCGAGTTACTCTCTTTACAAGAATCATTAAAAGCTAGGCTTAACCTTAACCGTTATCACTGTTTTCATCATAGGAATGGACTTGAGGGTAAAAACCCCCACAGTGACTTAACTAAACTTTTGCGGTTAGGTTGTCCCTTTGAACCTAGATCTTGGGATCTCCAGTCAACTAGGTTGGGTTTTCCTTCGCTAAGTTTTTATTCCATGGGCTTTAGTCCCATTCCTCTTGATGACTTAGCAACTATCTCTCTTGTTAACCCTTTGGTTAGCGGATCCGCTAGATTATCCTTTGACTTTACATAGTCAATAGTAATCACTCCAGTTGAGAGTAGTTGTCTTATGGTATTATGTCTTCGGCGTATATGCCTAGACTTACCATTGTACATTTTACTCTGTGCTCTTCCAATCGCAGATTGGCTATCACAATGAATGCATACAGCTGGCACAGGTTTAGACCATTGTGGAATACCCTCTAAGAATTGGCGTAGCCACTCAGCCTCTTCACCACATTTGTCTAGAGCTATAAACTCAGACTCCATTGTGGATCTGGCTATCACAATTTGTTTAGAGGATTTCCAAGATACAGCTGCACCACCTAAGGTGAATACATATCCACTCGTGGATTTTGAATCTTTTACATCAGATATCCAGTTTGCATCACTGTATCCTTCTATAACAGCTGGATATCTTGTATAGTATAGCCCATAGTTACGAGTATACCTTAAGTATCTCAGTAACCTTACTATGGCTTTCCAGTGGTCAGTACCAGGATTACTAGTATATCTGCTTAGCTTACTTACAGCGTATGCTATATCCGGTCTTGTACAACTCATCAGGTACATTAGACTTCCAATAATCCTTGAGTACTCCACTTGAGAGATGCTCTCACCTTTATTCTTTGATAAAGGTTGACTTGGATCTATAGGAGTTTTAATCTCACTAGAGTCATCCTTATTGAATTTTTCAAGGATTTTTCCAATATAACTGGATTGACTCAAAATAATGCCATCTGATTTTCTCGTGATTTTAACTCCCAATATCACATCTGCTAGACTCATATCTTTCATTTCAAATCTAGCATTCAACATATCCTTAGTGGATTTAATCATCTTATCATTACTTCCAACGATAAGCATGTCGTCAACATAGAGACAAAGAATGACATAGCCATCTCTTGTTTCTTTCACGTAAATGCATTTGTCGCATTCACTGGTTTTAAAACCTTTCTCCAACATGACATCATCAAATTTCTGATGCCACTGTTTCGGAGCCTGTTTTAAGCCATACAATGACTTAACTAGTTTACAGACTTTCTTTTCTTTCCCTGGAGCAGAAAAACCCTCAGGTTGTTCCATGTAGATTTCTTCTTCCAAATCTCCATTTAAGAAGGCTGTTTTTACATCCATTTGATGTACATCTAGGTTTCGCAAAGCTGCGATAGCAAGTATCATCCTAATGGAAGTTATTCTCGTCACAGGAGAATACGTATCAAAGTAATCAAGGCCTTCTCGTTGCCGATAGCCTTTTATTACTAGTCTGACCTTGTATTTATCAATTGTTCCATCTGGTTTCATTTTTCGTTTGAAAATCCACTTATATCCTAGTGGTTTGCAACCTGGAGGAAGATCAACTAACTCCCAAGTATGGTTTTGCAAGATGGAATCAATTTCACTATTGATTGCCTCTTTCCACAAAGGTCCTTCAGAAGAAGTTACAACTTCTTTGAAGGTTTGAGGTTCAGTTTCGAGCATATATGTTAGAAAATCTGGGCCAAAAGATTTTTCTATCCTTGCTCTTTTACTTCTTCTTGGCTCAACCTCAGTTGGCTCATCATCAGTCACCTGTTCAGACTCATGGTCTTGACTATGAGTTCTTTTGGATGAACTCCCTTCTTTTCTCGTTTTTGCTGGAAATATATCTTCAAAGAAAGATGCATTTCTAGATTCCATTATCGTGTTTTTGTGAATCTCAGGATTTTTAGATTCATGCACAAGAAACCGATACGCATTACTGTTCTGAGCATATCCTATGAATATGCAATCTACAGTATTCGGTCCTATCCTTTCTTCCTTGGGTGTAGGAACTACCACTTTGGCAAGACACCCCCACACTCGCAAGTATTTGTAAGAAGGTGTTCGACATTTCCATAATTCATATGGAGTTTTCTCCTGATTTTTTTCGGGGTATCTTATTTAAAAGATAATTGCTAGATAGGATAGCTTCCCCCCACATGTTCTGTGGTAAT
This sequence comes from Penstemon eatonii, assembly GCA_038501285.1. Lineage (NCBI taxonomy): Eukaryota > Viridiplantae > Streptophyta > Magnoliopsida > Lamiales > Plantaginaceae > Penstemon > Penstemon eatonii. The sequence goes on from CM076710.1 coordinate 78,125,483, forward strand.
CCAGAACTTATCAACATTGAATTCATCATTTCTTTCAATGTTCGATTTTTTCTTTCCGCAATTCCATTTGATTGCGGTGAATAAGGTGCTGTTACCTCATGTATGATTCCGTGTTCAGCACAGAATTCACTAAATGGTGACACATATTCACCACCTCTATCACTTCGAAGTACTTTGATCTTTTTATCAAGCTGATTCTCAACTTCTTTTGTGAATAGAATGAATTTTTCTATCGCTTCACTTTTTGCTCTCAGCAAATATACAAAGCAATATTTAGTACAATCATCAATGAAGGTAATAAAATAGTTATAACCTCCCCTTGATTGCACACATTTAAGATCGCTTATATCGCTATGTATCAAGTCGAGTGGTTTAGTATTCCTTTCAACCTTTTGAAAGGACGATCTCGTTAACTTAGCTTCAGTACAAGTTTCACACTTGTGCTTTTTATCAATTTCAAATTTAGGGATATGTTTCAAATTAATTAATCTACGCAGGGAATCGTAGTTAACATGTCCTAGTCTACCATGCCATAGATTAGGATACTCAAGCAAGTAAGCAGAATTATTAACTTTATTAATAATTTTGGGCTTAATAGCCATTACATTCAATTTGAACATTCCGCCACATTCATATCCCTTTCCAACAAACATACCACTCTTGGTTAAAATAAATTTGTCAGATTCAAAAACTAGGCGGAAGCCATGCTTGTTCAGCAGCGTCCCAGAAACCAGATTCTTGCGGATATCTGGCACATAGAGGACATCCTTCAGAGTCAGCTCCTTCCCAGAGGTCATTTTGAGAATTACATTCCCTTTGCCTTCTATAGCTGAAGTAGCCGAGTTTCCCATGAACAGTTTTTCTCCATTCTGGACTGGCTCAAAGGTGGTAAATACTTCCCTGTCAGAGCATACATGCTTTGTAGCCCCTGTATCTACCCACCACTCTTTAGGATTAGAGTCAACCAAGTTCACCTCTGAAATAACTGCACAGAGGTCCACGTCACCACTGTCTTCAACAACATTGGTTACATTGGGTTTCTTCTTTTTCGGTAGCCTGCAATCTGCCGATTTGTGACCCATTTTGTCACAGTTGAAGCATTTTCCTTGAAACTTTGTTTTCTTGGAAATACCGCCTTTTGGTCCCATCTTGAACCCTTTGTTGTTCTTCTTGAACTTTGAACTTTGACCATGTTCCACGACATTAGCCTTAGGTTCATTAGCAGTGAGCCCTCTTTTCTCAGATTTCATGTTGTCTTCTTCAATACGAAGCCTAACAACAAGATCCTCCATGCTCATTTCCTTTCGCTTGTGCTTAAGGTAATTTTTGAAATCCTTCCATGCAGGGGGTAACTTTTCAATAACACAAGCCACCTGGAAGGTTTCACCGAGCTCCATCTTTTCAGCCTGAATTTCATGAAGAATCAGCTGAAATTCTTGCACTTGGGTCATAAGTGGTTTGGAGTCCACCATCTTGTAGTCCAAAAACCGACCCACAACGAATTTCTTGGTACCGGCATCTTCAGTTCTATATTTCCGGTCCAAGGCTTCCCAAAGTTCCTTTGCAGACTTTTTGTCAGAGTATACATCATACAATGAATCACTCAGACAATTCATGACGTAGTGTCGGCAAAGGTAGTCTGACTGGTTCCAGCCATCAAGAGCAATAAGGAAGGCAGTATCTTGCTCTCCTTCTTTCTTGGGCGGATTCTCGGTTAAAAACCTCACCAGGCGCAAAGTGGTCAGATAGAACAACATTTTCTGCTGCCATCTTTTGAAATTCAGCCCGTTGAATTTCTCCGGTTTTTCAGCTTGGCTCAGAGGTGCCACAGCTCCAGCTTGGCTCAGAGGTGCCACAGCTCCAGTTTGGCTCAGAGGTGCCACAGTTTGGTTTGTTACTGGAGCTCCAGATGAGTTCTCAGTAACTACCACATCCACGTTTGATTCGGTTGCCATTTCTGAAACCAAAACAAACTATCAAATTCCTCGAAGGAATTTCAGAAAATTTAAATTTGAAGGAAATTCAGAAAATTTTAGATTTTATCTAACAAAGAATTTCCTCGAAAATTTGTTATTCGAAAACCGTTATGTTCAAATAATATTTTTTTTTTCCCAAAATTGCAAATAATTTATATATCCTAAGATATATAATCGTACCAAAAATTTTGTAAATAATTTTAAGTTTCAAACTTTGTAACAATTTTGAAAAAATTATAAACAAAGAATTAGGCACAAAATTTTCGGACCAGTATTGCTATTACTTAACATACAAAACAACTTTGCATTCACTTTTATCCTTCCGTAAATAAAGTGGACTTTGAATAAGAGTTTTTAATACACCACCAAAAAATTTCCCAGATCCTTCAAATTGTTACCACTGTTTGTAAACAACTTTTACGTGGTAAACTAAATTTCTATTCAAGCAGAACATGTAAATGGTTTCCTCAAAATTGTAGTGTTCGGATTTGTTGACAAAATCAGTAACAAAATTTTGAAATCTGGAATAATTTTGTGACTAAAGATTTCGTAACCTGTCCAAATGGATTAGTGCTGTAAACAGTTTATTAACCAAGTTTTAGCTCTTTTTACGTAAACAAAAAGAATCTGTCTTAAGATTGTTAGAAAATGAGTATACGTAAAAGGAAAACTTGAATATAAAGTATAATAAACAATATAATTAGGACAGAAAATTTAGTACAAATGTAACGAAATAAAACACCAAACCGAGGCCCGTGTGAACACGGTGTCCTTAAGACAGATTCGCTCCCTCACCCTTCCGGTTGTGCTCGAGGTTCCTTCGAACGTCTGTCTCCCAGGATACAACGGCTCCAACAAAGTACTTTGCACCAAAGCTTTGTTAGACGAACTGAAACAACAAAGTAGAACTCTAGGACGGATTGAGAAGGAGAGGATTGAGAGTGAATTCTGGTGTGTTGAGAGTGGAAAAAGAAGCCACTATTTATAGGGTCGGAATGAGGGCAAAGTCGGAATAAAAAAAATTAATTGCACCAAAACGTTTCATCCGTTACAAAATTGAAGACTTTAAATTGGAGGTTACACAATTTAAAGTTTTCAATTGTTGTTACAAATTTAATTTAATTTTCATTTTTCCAATAAATTATTAGGTGAATCATTTTTTCTAGATTTATAGTATATGATTTATGTATACAATATAATGAAATATCGTTTGTAAATGTTAGCATGGTTCGAATATGATTTGTTAAGGTCAAGTAAATAAAGTTAAAAAAAAATTATTTAAGTCAAAGTTTGGGAAAGCTAGATGGAATTGAATGACCGGCTGCATATCGGAAACAATCATAGAACCATATGAATAAAACAATCGCAACATAAACTCATATTCCATAGTAAGAAAAAAAAAAAAAAAAAAAAAAAAAAAACTTCTCGAAAATCACCCACATAGGAAGAAAGAGTCTTACACGGCTCTATAGGGCATATTTTCATTTTTCAATTGGCTGACAACAATTAATAAGGCTTGCTTAGCGAGAAGTGTGGGGGTTCGAATCTCATTTGGAACTTGGATGGAAACATTTTCATGAGTCTGTTTAAGGATCATTTATGGTGAAGACCCCTTTATACGCAGAGTGTACAACAGTATGGTGGGATCTCGAGGCTTGATGGATGCACATCCTGCGATTTACATCTTTCAGGTTCTAGGACAAGAGTTCTGAGTCCATGATTAGTTTAGTGTAAATTTGAACACATGAATTTAAAAAAAAAAAAAAAAAAAAAGAAAAAGAAAAGAAAAGAGTCTTATACTAATTGAAGGCCCATTAATTACTGATGATGTATAGCATTAAGGTATTGTCTTAACCTAAATTTCCATTCATGTTCGTAACATACATTTTTTGTTACACGCTCTAAATATGATTGTTAAATATCAAAGTGATTTCACGAAAGTTGTTATGTCCTAGTGTTTACATTCGGTAGCCTTGGATCCATAACTCGAATTAACTAAAATGTGAATCACCCTCCTTCACTTTCAAGTGTCAACTTTCATGAATACCATTTCCCAAATTATATCTTGAATCACCCTACTTTTAAGTTTCAACTTGATGAGTACCACCATGTCCAAAAATAAGAAAAACATACGAGGAATATCACCAAAGAACAACGTGCAACCACATGAAGCGCATCCAAACACAATCTCGCCTAGGGTTTTACCATTTCCCCCGATCCATCCCCTCTTACACATGGAGGAGACTGAAACCGCAAAACCCGACCCTGTTCACCCCATCAACCCAAGAAGAAAATCCATACCCGAAAACACAAAAGATGTCCACTCCTACAACCTCCAGCGACGAAGAAAATCACGAAAACGCCTCAAATATTCCTAAATACAAGCGCTACAAAATCGCAATAATTTTCGCCTACTGCGGCGTAGGCTATCAGGGAATGCAAAAAAACCCCGGTGCCAAAACCATCGAAGGCGACCTCGAAGAAGCCCTTTTCATTTCTGGAGCCGTTCCCGAAGAGGACCGGGGTCAACCCAAGCGGTTCGACTTTGCCCGGTGCGCTAGAACGGATAAAGGAGTAAGCGCCGTCGGCCAAGTGGTTTCGGGTCTGTTCTACGTTGATCCACCCGGTTTGATCGAGCGCCTGAACTCTAATTTGCCGCCCCAGATTCGGATATTCGGTTACAAGCTTACAACGCCATCGTTTCACGCAAAGAAGTTCTGCGATAAGCGGAGGTATATTTATTTGATCCCAGTTTTTGCTTTGGATACATCATGTCATCGCGATAGGGAGAGTGTTATGGCTAGCATGGGGTCTGGGGTTGAGCTTGTTAAGTGTTTGGCATGTTCTGAGAGAGGAAGAAAGGTTTTTGGCGTGATGGGGAAGAGGGATTTTAAGTCAAAGTTTGATTCAGGCATTTTATCGAACAATGGAAGTGCTTTAGCAGAAAACTATGATACTAGGAATAATGATTCTGTAAACATCTCTAGGGTTGAAACTGTCAATGAATTCGAGGAAGATAAAGCCTTTTCGGTTGACAATGGAACTCTATTAGATGAAAAGACGATTTTTGCGGATAATGGCAATGTGGGCTTACAAAAGAAGAATGAGTTTCGTTATGGAGATGAGGTGAAGGAGAGGTTTAATAGAATACTTAGGTATTATGAGGGGAAACATAATTTCCATAATTTCACTACCAGAATGAAAGCTGAGGACCCTGCTGCTAAGCGACACATTTTATCATTCAATGCCAATACCATAGTTAATGTTGATGGAATTGAGTTCATCAAGTGTGAGGTGGTGGGTTTAAGCTTCATGCTTCATCAAATTCGAAAAATGATTGGTCTCGCTGTTGCTATCATGAGGAATTACGCCCCTGAATCGTTAATCGAAACCGCTTTCCAACAGTAAGTGTTTGATTGTTTAATGTATTTTGAAAATTATAGTAGTAGTTATCTGTTTGATACTGACATTATAAGTTCATGAAAAATTTCAGGAAGGTTAACATAAAGGTGCCCATGGCTCCTGAGGTTGGATTATATTTGGAAGAATGTTTCTTCTCATCGTATAATCAGAAGTGTAATGATAGCCATGAAGAATTGTCCATGAAAGATTATGAAGAGGAAGCTGAGGAATTCAAAATGAAGTACATTTATCCTCACATTGCATCGACTGAGCATAAGGATGGAGTTGTGGCCCTCTGGTTGCATTCTTTGAACTATCGCAATTATCCCGATTTAAGATTTACCGATAATGTTCTAACCTCTAATTTGAATGGTAATGAGGTTGTTGAGAATGGCCCAAGCTCTGAACTGAAGGATGGTGGTATTGTTGACATGCTGAGTTAATTTTTAGATAGCTTAAGCAGCTTCAACCCTTTGACAGTCATTTGCTTAGCTGGCCATTTTCATCTTGGAAACTATTGTACTCTATCATCTGTTATAGATTACATAATTTGAATTGTAGGAGAAATTTTGTAGTGTTGAAGTATATGATCTCATCATCTTCCTGTCGTTTTTAGTAAATCTTGGATTTTTATGCAATGAAATTTTTTGCTACATTTAAAAATCAAGTTATCTTGTAGTTTTCCACAGTTTTCGGTCAATTTTGAACCGGACTGTCAATCGGGCCTTGTGAGCCGAGCTTTAAATAGCTCGAATTCAAATATTATCTGGCTTCATAGCTATAGGCTCAAATTCGGCTCATAAATTTTTCAACTTATCTTGGTCAAACTCGGCCATGTAATTTTTTGGGTTTCGGGTCTAAATCGGGCTTATATCGGGTTTGTTAATGTAGACAAAAATAGCTTGATATATAATTTATTTAGATAATTAAAACAGATTTGAATATACTACTATTACTTAATACACGAGTTTATATCATTAAATAATAATTTAACTGTAAGATTGAGTTATTTGGCCATATTTTTTAATATAAGTTTAATTTATTTGAACATGAGATAGAGTTTAAAGTCTCAAGATTTCAATTTATTGACATTTTGTGTTAATTTTATTTTTTTAATCTTTGATTGAATTTTTTTCTTTGAGTTTTGGCCTTCAATACTAATTAAATAATTGATACACTAACATATATATGAGTTGACATTATAATTTTTTGTAAAGTTTACTTATTTCAAAATAAAACAGTAATTAGTAAATATAACTACAATACAAATAATTAATCATAATATTTAAAACAATTATATGTTCGGACTTTATTCGGGTTGGTCCGTGTTAGGTTCAAGCTCAACTCATAAATTGATCCGGTCTCATATAATATCTCAAACTCGGCCAGATTTACAAATATTTGGGTTCGAGCCAATTTTAATCGAATCAATCCATCGAGCTTCGGGTAGACCCGATTCAATTAACAACCCTAATTTTGAATATGGCCCCTCTTTGGATGTATTTTATGTTTAAACTTTGTGTATTTTTTGTTTTAATATGTATTTTATGCTCTCTCTTTTTAACTTTGTGTAGTTGTTTTCTAGTAATGACATGTTGCGTCCCATAAATGCATTATTTTGATACTTACTACTTGTTTGATTTGTTGATACATTGCGTCCTCAAAATATATATTTTTTGAATGTCTAATTGTCTTGTCAAAATATATAAAAGCAAAGTGTCAAAATTTTAAATGCAATATATTTATGGAATGAATATGACAAATTCTGGATGTTTCTCTCGTGCTTCATAGTTTTGTAGTGAGAAGTGAAGAGAAGAAATGTAAAAATAATTGCATATTATTATCTTAGGTAGACATACAGTTTTTCTAATATTTGGATCTTCTTTATATATTTTGAACAGCTCTTGTATCGATCCTTTTGAAAGAATACATTTATCAAAATGTTAGTATAATATATTGGATTAGAAAATCTATTCAATTTATTATCAAAATGTTAGTATAATATATTGGATTAGAAAAACTCAACCATACTATTCAAATTTTCAAGTATAAATTACTAATATTTCAATTTTATCTTGTCCTCTTATCAAACTCCCAATCTTTATCTGTCAATTTTCATTTTGGAAAAAAAAAAAAGAAGAAAAGAAAATAGAGTTTTAAAAATGCATAGAAATATAGAATATCATCAGCGATTTTTCCTATGATCAATTTATACGCTTAAATATTCAAACAAATTCTGCACCGCTTATTTCGCTTCAATTCTCACACAATCGCACTTCCCACCTCCAATCTAACCTAATGACGATCATATCCAAAATGTCCACCACCGTTGACTGGTCAGACCTTCCACCGGAGCTTCTCCAAACCATCGCCACAGACCTCCAAACCCTAGCCGATTACATCCGTTTCCGCGCCGTCTGTAAAAACTGGCGCGCTTCAGCTCCCATAGCCACGCGTCACCTCCCTCGCGAATTCCCTTGGCTAATGCTCCCAATAAGTCGCTCCTCAATGCGACGTGGCTTCTTCAATCCCCTCACGAAAATTCTCCACCGCCTCATCCTCCCCGAAGCCTCTCCCGGACGCCGTCGCGCCGGCTCCTCCAACGGCTGGTTGGTTCTCATCGACGAGTCACCTTCAATTTTCCTCATCAACCCCCTCACCCGTGATAAAATTAACCTTCCGCCCCTGTCGTCCTTCCCCTACGTTTCGAAATTCGATTTTTACAGCATAGGACGGGAATATACTATCCGAACGCCAGGCAATGACATCTATTACTGTAATTTGAAGGAAATGCGTGACTCTTTTATTAAGAAGGTAATTATCTCTCACAGTCCGTACAGTGAATCAAATTTTATTGCTTTCGCTATTATCAATAGGTATGGTGATCTAGCGTATTGTAAAAACGGTGATGATTCATGGAAGATTATAGAGCAAGCTCGGTCTTATAGTGAGGATGTGATATATTTCAGTGGCAAATTTTATGCTGTAGATAAACTTGGGTCAATTGCAATTTGTGATGTAAATGAGAGTGATTTGCCCACAGTAAAGTTTATTAATGTAGAGCTGGAGCAATTTGGAGGCGATATGCAATATTTGGTGGATGGAATGGGTGAATTGTTATTGGTCTCACGGTATATAGACTTTGATATTGATATGGAGCAGTACCTAGAAGTGTTCAAGACGGTCAAATTTTGTGTGTTTAGGCTGGATGTGAATGCCCAGAAATGGGAAAGGGTGACGAGTTTGGGTGATAAAATGTTGTTTTTAGGAGAGAATTCCTCATTTGCACTGTCGGCAAGTGATTACTCGGGATGTATGGGGAATAGGATATATTTTACGGATGATTATTCTGGGGTGATTTATGATGGTGTAGTTGGGGAGCATGATGTTGGTGTTTATAGTTTGGCAGATGGCACTTTTGAAGCATTGCCCAGTTATCCTCACCAAACACATTGGCCTATATGGATTACTCCAAACTTATGCTGAATTTTAAGTTCAATGTTTTTCTACGAAAATGTTACTTAGTAAAATTATTTATCTAAATGCTTTGTGAATTGTGGTTAATTGTTAAAATAATTTATTTTGTTATTAAACATAACCTCGCGATATGTATATACTATTATGCTTTGTATTCATTGTCTCGTGAACCTTGAATGTAGAAAGCTACTTCTTTGTAGTGGCAATGGAGAGAAATAGAGAAACTTTCAATCCTGCTGTTCAGAACTAGGATGTTAAATTCGTTTTGTATTCATCAAATGGCTCAAGATGACAAGATACATACTTTCCTACATTGTTTTGACTTACAAGATAACAGCATAAAAGTTGAATTGTTCTTTGGTTATCTACTGCAAGATACAGTAACAGTTATAGTTTATGTTGCGGTTTCATTGCTCTTTAATTTGTATCGTGTACTGGATGAAAATGTTCAAATTTCATCATATTTTATGGCTTTGGCAGTATTTTTATCAAATGCTCTTGATTTTTGTGTTCTGTAGCTACTTTCATTAAAATTGAGGCTAATTGTAAAAATAAAAGAACTCCATAACTAAATTATATATGTTCCCTTCCCATTAGATTCAGCATTTTAGGCTAAAAGAATTATTCTTTTCTTGTTTTTTTGCGTATGGGAATCTTTCCTTTTGGTAGTGCTCATAAATCATAACATGGTTGATTTGAATAGTTCCTAACAAGGTGTTGGGTATCGATTAGGATAGGCTCCGACTTCTTCAAGAAGAAAACTAACTTCAACATAATTTGTGAATAACCAAAACTAAAGTCTATATTGAATTGAGCTTCTGGGCTCATAAATGATTTTATACCTTTTCCCACAAAGATGATAACCATGCTTTTGAGTCTTTGGCATTATAATTATGTAGTTTTAAGTTTCTAGCAAGCTAAATTTTCTCTTTTTGTTTCCCTCTTGATTTGCACATGTGCTTGGATAACTGCCATAGTTATATTACCTGTAATCGATGTATACTATTTGTAAGGATTGTCCTTTCAAAGAAAGATTGTGCCGTTTTCTGATTTATATATACATGTTTATGTTGCTCATTGAAAACAGAAAATGTCGAGTACTGGGTGTGGTTACTTCACATGGAGTCGTTTGAGTGAAATAACAAGACATTCATTATCCAGTCTTTCAGTGGTGAGATTTGTGTATACATGTAATCCTTCTTCTTCTAATTGACATGAACTTGTTTGGATTCTTGCATAGAATTTTCCTACTAGTAACTGAAGAAGAAAAGTTACAGTACAGTGCAAGAGATAGTTGAGGAGTGCGGCCTGCCCATGATCTAAGGCCAAAATTGGAACTCTAGGCAATACACCTCATGGAATAGGTAGACACTGAAGAGTCGGGAGTAGGGGCTCCATTTCCTGGATGATCACTCTCTAGGCCATAATCCATTGTTGAACAGCACTCCATCTCTTCGTCAAAGTCGTACACAAATTCCGGTATCTCAATTTCGTTCCTTCTCACCTTATCCCACAGAAATTCTAACCTGTATATGTATCTCAGCTTCCCATACAACCTGTTGTAACTAAGCCATGAATCTAAGTAAAGGTAACCAAATATTGAATTGAATTGAATTGAATTGAGTTGAGTTGGATTGTTTATTTTATTACCCACTGCTGCCGGCAAAGTGTAGGCGGCCAAAGGTGGCAAGGTAGAGCCTGGACTGTAGGCCAGGGTGCAGGAAATAAAAAGCCACCAAATTCTCCCTAACTTTAACTGGAATAGCTTCATAGATCAATTTCAAAGCTGATATTCCAGGGAAGTTTTCACCTCTGTTCACATCTGTGTGTACATACACAACTGAAAATGGCTTTTCACTTAAGCATGGAAAAATCTTCTCCTCCAAGTACTTCTTCACTGCTTCCGCGCTCACAAGCCTCGCTGTTATCATTAGACAATATATGAAATTAAGTAGTAGTATTGATTATGTGTCAATGTTTTTTCAACAGAGGAGGAACTTAGAATTACCAGGAAAGAGTTTTCCGATTATGCGAAAAACAGGGTGGCCGCGTTTATCTCTGCCTTGAATTTTAAAGATTTCTAGTTTCTGAATGAGATTTTCTTGTTCTGATGGAGAGAATGGAGGAGTTGTAAAATTAGTCATGGTGGAAATTTACCTCAGTTTTTTTTTTTAATTGATGTTGGATTTTGTGCTTTTAAAGTGAGATCAGGGGTAGAGATTAAAGTTAGGATTGTAAAGTGGACTCTAGTTTCAGTTATAAATACAAGGAAGGTTGTTTATGGTTTCACATGAAAGGTAAGGAATATTGTATTATAGAGGTAAATTAAATCTTACTGAATCACATGAGTGTAGCCTGTTTATTTATAATTGGATTAGATTTATTAGATATTTTTATCAGCGGTGGATCCGTCATAAGTGGATAAGTTACGAGTGTTTATATTTATTGTGTTCTAATATATGCAAGCAAAGGTTATGGTTATGGGTCGTTTGGAGGGTAGTTGGGAGAGCATATTCCCGAGCATCTTCCCTTTCATCAAGAACCAGAGAATGATCGACTGAAACTTAGAGTAGCTGCTGTAAATGCCACGTTTGGAGGACCATTTTTGGTCCTACTACATGACACAAGCAATTCTTTTTAATGATTTGGATAATGATTTCCAATTATAGAATAATTAATAATAAATAATAGTTATTGGATTTTGAAAGTTTAATAGTATATTATTTGGGTTGAAATTTGATTTTTATCCAACTGGGATTTGGTCCAGCCTGGGTGAGACCAAGCCAAACTATTGTCTCAAAATTTTGTTTTCTTAATTAGCATCACCATTTCATGGATATTTAATGGCGACATATTTTGTATTAACTCATTAATCTTATTTTACCCATTTCTTTCTTTCTCCAGATTTTGCTAGTGGGATAGCTTCATTTCATTAAATTTTGACCGTCAATGAAGCTTTTTCTAAATAATTTACTAGAATCTTGTTGATTAAAGATTCGATTTAATTAATAATATTCATAATTCAAATATGTTGTTGTGCAATCATAACTCTAGATCTACCATGAATAAAGAGATAATATGAAGATAATTAAATCAACCATATCCTAAATGAAATTTTTAAATTATGAAAAAAATAAATAAATTTAATTACATATACATATACATGTAAAATATGTGGTTTGTGTAAATTTCACATTTCGTGCCACAACAATATTCAGCCATAGACTAGAATTCTCAATGGGTCGTGTTCGGGTTGGATCAATTCAACTCAAATTTGGCTCCATTGGGTCGGATCTGCATTTCGTTCGGGTCTAAATCTAAATTTTTCGAGTCCAACGGATCTTGATTGGATTCAGTCAAATATTAGATCTTTTTTGGATTTAACAAAATCTTCTCTTTTCAACCTTTGCACAAATATTTTTTCCTAAAACAAGCTTGTTAATTTTACGATTTTCTTTAATTTAGCTCACATTTTCAGTTTTTTTTTGAATCTTCATGTTTTGAGATGAAAATGTGCATAAAAATGAAGGAATGAATGAATTACTAACTACTATCTTTTTAAATTGGTTGTAAATATTATTAATGTTAATTATTTTAATAATACATTATGTATATACATGAATTTTCATTTTTCATTGGATCGGATCGACGTAGATCAATATTCGTTTCACGTATTTCGAATTACTAATCTTTTTAATTAATCACATCCATCGAATTTTTAAAATCCTAATAAATCGATCCTGATTCAAATTGAAATCGGCCATTCTATATTCTATACCTTATTTTGATTTGCTGGGCCGTTTGAAGGCTTATGAGCTTATCTATAATCCAGTGCAACCTGTCCCGCTACCTCTTACTATTTTAAAGATACAGTCTACCCCAAACAGCTTATATATAGCCCATAAGCCCAATATAGAATCCAAATAATATGGACAAGCCCAACATGTTGCTTTTGTAAATCATAGGGCCCTTATTAATAGTTTGCCGCCCGTAATCAAAAGAAGGTCCTGGATGTTTAATATGGGAAAATTAGAATAGATTTGTGCATTGTCATTTAATGATGTAATTTATATCTTTTAAAAAGAAAAAAAAAAAATTTTATTGTCTCATACACGCATGTGCTTGGATAAATAAGAATGCAATATTGAACACAACTTAACAAAAAATGGAAAAATTTATTTTAAACTTTAATAACATTGTAGTTTAATCATTGTTAGTTTTAAATTTTAAATCTTAATTTTGTCTAGCATTGTACAATTAATACAAATTTTACAAATACAAAATATCTATTATAAAATTAAAAAAATTTATTGTGTACATTATTATAATAATAATTTTATTATTATTATTATTATTGTGTACCAAAATATCTATTATAAAATTAAAAAAAAAAATTATTGTGTACGTTATTATAATAATAATTTTATTATTATTATTATTATTATTATTATTATTATTATTATTGTCTACCAAAATATCTATTTTTAAATCTTAGTTTTATGCATGTATTTTTGTTTATTAGCAAACACTCTCAAGTATTAATACTAATACTTTCTTAGTAAAAACACACTTGTTATTGTTTTATTTGTTCACTATATCCATTTTAAAATTTAAAATTTGTCGTAGACGGATCATTGCTATTATTTTAAGACATACGAGTTTTTACATTGTTTTTAGGTTAATATAAAAAAAAATCTTTTTTAAAGTGAATAATTGTGTTGTTGCATTTAATTTACATCAAAGAAGAAGTAACATTAGTGGTATATTTGTTACTTCCTTACCAAATCATAAAAAAAATTCCGAGTTAGAGTCAGTGAACCATAATGCCGCCTCAAAGAAGTAACAGTTTTTTTTTTTAATTTTGCTAATTGAAAAACAAACAAGAGATATTCTGTCAAAAGAAATAACAGAGGATGTGTTTTTGCATTTTAGTCCTTTTCCCACAGTTTAAAGCGAAAGGAGGAGCAGAATATAAGTCCAATCAAAGAAAGAGTTGATGTACTTATGATCTGGTCAGAACACATCTCAGATTACTTCTCCAATTGGTTCACCATTAATTAATTAATTAATCCAGCTATAGTAGCTATTCTTCTTCCAATCCCATTTTTCTGTCAGTCATAAAACACACACACACACACAAAATTAAAAAAGAAAATGAGAGAGTGTAGTAAAAACAGAGCAGTAGTGTACAATTTTTTACATAGAGAAGAAGAGTGCATTGAGATTTGAGAAGGTTATAATTTTTGGTTGGTAAGAAAAAGCCAAACCCCAAATGCATAACTGCTGCCTTAATATTTCCACACGCGTCCCAAATCCCCACTCCTCTCATCTTTAAAGCAGCAGCTTAAACATTAGTACCATATTTTGGCATTTTCTCACTTTATTCACCTTATTATACATACACCTGACCCCCAACCCAACTTAATTTTCCTTACGCCGGAAGTCACTCCATGTCGCCGGAAGCTAATGATGAAGTACCTGTGCCTCTAGCCTCACATGAGGACGTGGTCAGAGATAAAACTCTGTTTTTGAACACATTGACAAGCTTTCACTTTGCTTTGCGCTCCAAAATCATGTATGTATGTGTATAAATAAATAAATAACTATAATTATTATGTTAATTTCTTTCTTTTACATTGTTCTGATCGATTATTTCTTACATTAATTTCCTTTTAAAGAGTTCCTGTGATTGGAGGGAAAGAACTCAATTTGCATGTCCTGTATGTGGAAGTCACGAGAAGGGGAGGATATGATAAGGTTTAATTACTAGTTAGTATTATTTGGTCATTATATAGTAATTAAATTATTATTAATGTATGATTCGAGTTATTAAATTTGATTAAAGGTTGTGGCGGAGAAAAAATGGAGAGAAATTGGTACGGTGTTTGATTTTTCTCCAACAACAACCAGTGCTTCTTATGCATTAAGGAAGCATTACTTCACTCTCCTTTATCGGTATGAGTTGGTTTATTTCTTCCGAGCCACCCAAAACCCCATGCTTAATCAAACAGGTACAAAATCCATACTTTTTATCATATAATCATTTATTCGCCATTTTATTAATTAAATAAAATGAGTATTTAGCAACTTAGCAAGGAAAATATTGAAATCTTTTCTTTTCTTTTCTTTTCTTGTGGACCCAAAAATTATAAAAGGGCCATGTATCAGGTCAGGTGGTATAATTTTAATTTTGTTCTGGAAAAGAAAGATACTAGGATATTAATTGTATATAGAACTAGTGTAGTGTAATGCAGACCAAGATAATTAATTGAAGTGCTAAGTTGATGATAATAAACTATGAAATAGGAACCACACATCATTTAATTTCTCTGCCACAAACGTTATTGTTCGAATTTCCTATATATGGGTAGTGTCAATTTTAGCTAGGTTATTAATTAAATTTCAATTTTCTTTAACATGCATTGCTTTGATATGGTCTACATAATTGCATGATGTGGATATATATAATTCATGATGCTTGCTATGGCCTAATCAGGTCCACCAATGACCAACCTCCATTTAAATCATGACCATCTTATATATTTAGATTCAAGATATGAAGCCCTTCTTTTTTTTTTTTTTTTTTTTTTTTGGGAGAAGTTCAACCAAAGTTAACTGACTGATAATAGCGCTGAGTTATTTCATCATTTCTTAACAAGTTTTCATCAGTCTTACATTGTATTAAACTGAATTTGTTCCCAAGTTGGATCATTGAAATTCTATGAATATGTATGGAAGTAGTTTGGCTAGGTGGTTTGGGCACACACCCAAGCTGGTCAAACCCCATTGGGTTATTAGTTTGAAGATATATCAACTCAAACTCTAAGTTTCAGTCCAAATCGAAATCTATATATACAATCTTACTTGAGACTTGTAAATTTATTGATTTGACATGTATTATCTATTTTTCACTTATATAAAGTTTATTGATATTGATTTGACATTTACCACTTAATTTTCTCCATCAAACACCAACAATCAAACCTCATTCCAGATCTTCAAAAGTTTTACTGAAAACTCTCAAACCATATTTTGAGACTAAAATGAGACTGGAAATAGTCTATTGGTACTACATTAAATGACTTTGTATGCCCTTTAGGCCTTTCTTCTTTCCAAGCTGAGGGAACCATCGATGCAAAATTCGACTGTGGCTACTTAGTCTCCGTGAAGTTAGGGAATGATACACTTAACGGTGTGCTCTACCATCCTGGCCATCCCGTAACTGGTCAACAGTGCACGGCCATTGTACCATATGTTACCCCTCAGCCGGGTCGTAAGACCAGAAGAAGACGGGCAGGAGATATGGGTCGACCCAAGCCCAATAGGAGCGGGTACAATTTCTTTTTTGCTGAGACACATGCAGCAATGAAGTCTTTTTATGTAAACAGAGAGAGGGAATTAATAAAGATGATTGGAAAGTCTTGGACTAATCTCCCCCCTGAAGAAAAAATGGTATGTCATTATTGTCCAAAGTTGAAAGAATGTATTTTGGTACTTACTATTGTTGTTGGATTTTTACAGGTTTATCAAAACTATGGGTTGAAGGATAAAGAAAGGTACCACAAAGAATTGGAAGAGTACAAGGAAAGGCTGAAGACAGGGGGCAATGGGCCAAAACTGTTGAATTGAGTAGATATTTATAGCTTCTTCTGTTATATATCCTCCCTCCCTTCTTCGGATGAAAGAGCTTTTAGATTAAGATTTTGCTATGTTCTTTTTCATCTAAGATTTTCTAATATAATGACGTTTCTACTTAGGGGGCGTTTGGTTTATAACACCCCACTATCTGTTATAGTATTATATAATTAATTGGACTACATTGCATAATTGAGTCCATGTATAAATCAACTGTTTGGTTATAACTCTGAGGCCCAAATTGTGCAATTAGATGGGAGTGGTAAATTCATTTGGTTTGTAACATTAAGGCCCAATATATGCAGTTGGACACATATGCCCCTAATCTAAACATATCTGAGTAAAATTATCATTTGCCTTATACATTTTTTTTTTCTCCAGAAATTTTGTGTTCATACGTTGTCTCTCAAAGAAGAAGCTTCTTTGGGTTATTTAGTGTTCTTACGCCAGAAACAAAATTCCAAAGATTGAAGGTAATTATTTACTCTTTGGTGGTTCAGTTCCGTCGCTTCCGCCGCCGAGGCCCCAGTCGCCGCCTGAGTACCCGGATTTGTACGGTAAGCAGCGAGAGTTGGCTAAGGTTCAGAGACTTGAAAGAGAAATTGGGTTTCTTGAGGTGAATTAATTTAGCCACTACCATTTCTATTATGTATTATATATTTTTTCTTAGATGGTCAATTTAATGTATATGTAAAATTGGGTTTTTATGTTTGAGTTTTTAAGTCGAGCAAAAATGGTGGCTGAGCTTGCAAATCTGGAACAAAACCAAATATAAACAATTAGATATTATGCTAATGGGTTATCGATGAAATTAATTTGAACAAAAAATGAAAAAGTAAGAACCGTATGGTCAGAGAAGAAAAGAGAGTTAGGGTTCTTGATTTCTTTGAATAGATGGAGAATGGAAAATTTCCCCCAACCCTTTATTATATTGGATTAAGGGCAATGAATGTCTTTTGAAAGTTAAAGTTGAGGACAATATGGACAATTGGTAATCTAATTAACCCAACATTCCACAATAGCAGGGGGGGCCTTCAATTCATAGTGAGGTTAAAAAGCTGATGTGGCACCTTTAATCTAATTTTAACCGGGTTTGACCCGGTTCAGAGTGTTGAGAACCAAACACTTAATTACTTCCCATTATATTATTAATGTGATGTAATATAAGGAACCAAACGCCCCCTTAGTGTATTGAGGTAATAAAACAAATTGTTGGCCTTTCAAATAAGTAAAAGTTAACTTCCTTTCCCAATGAAGATAACAACATGACACCCCCTTCTCCCCCAACCCCTACCTCTTATGGAATTTCCTGGCAAAGAATCTGTTTTGTCTTTGAAATTTCTGATGCAACTATAAATTCATAAGGAAAATGAATGAGCTAGCTTCATATTAAGAAAAAGGCAGATCCAGCAAAATATTAGTATAAATATTAAGAAAGAGGAGTGAACAAAATATTGATAGGAGATACACAATTTTGAGACTAACAAGATGTAACACGATAATTTAAAACACGATGAATCCTCCGGATAAGTAGTATAAATGTAATTTTTGGTCATTTTCTACTTCCAAATGAATCAAAAGCAATCCTTAACAAATAAACTCCATGCCAGTTCATGAAATAAGGGGACCAAAACAATCCAATCATTCCAACATGCGGTTGTCCTCTGTTGGTTGGGAGACCTTGACCTTGATCTTTGGTAATGTGAGTGAGGAATCTTCTTGAAGTGCAGCCGGAGCTTTGACCATGTGAATGCTTTGCTCCAGTTCCTTTGTTGCCTCTCTCAGGACCTGTGCCTTCTTTCCCTTCATCCTCTGTGCATGGTGTCTAGCCTCCCTATCAACTCTGACTTTATCGATTTTCTTAATGGCCTTAAGAGTGTTTTCTGTAACACTTCGGTCATATCGCTCAGGCCTATTACGCTTCCTCTCAAATTCAAATGTTGCATCCTGAACAGCAGCAAAAGTCAAACAAAAACAAGAAAAAGTCAGATTGGACCAATTGCGTTGTTTAGAAGACAAATATAGCAAAAGAGATATACTGATAATTCTATATTACCTGAGTCATGTCCTTTCCATTCAAGCGTCTGTAAGCCTTAGTCCATTTTACTTTTCGAGGATTCCTCTTCATCTTAAAGTTTTTGTGGCATTTAGATCGACAAAATCGAAAGACCTGCAGAATCAGTTTGTTAGAAGTGCATCCACTTAAACTATAAATGAATAACGTTAAATTATAGTATGTGCTAAAGTAATTCAATCATGCGTCCTATCTGACCAATTCAAATTTGACCAACTAAGATCACTTGAATTTAAGAGTTAGAGCTCCATATTAAAGTACTCTATAAACCTTCCGCAAAGACAACAGACTTCGTAACCACCAAAAAATTACTGTACATCCATTGAACCATAAACTTTGTCAAAGACCATGTAAAAGTAAGACACAAATTGAGTAATTATGTGATTATACTAGCTACAATATATAAATAGTTTAGGAAGACCTTCAGATATAATTAAGAGAGTAAATCACACACATGACTCATCATTGCCAGTTTGTCATATTGAGTATCAATAAAATAGCTTTAGTACCCGGTACCAGAGAGTAGGAGGCTCTTAACAATGGTGACTCCTAAGATCCTTATTCATATGACATCAAAATTGAAATCCCTTTGCCAAATTAATCAGGCATTAGCTTCATATGCAATTCCAAGTCACTAGAAGCAGTAACTTTAACCAAAAAACTGAAAATTTAATCAGCTCAAATGAGTACCAGTAAAAGCTCTCACCTTTGCATCATTACGTACATACTGAATCCCATGCCCGGGATACACCGTAGAAGAACAGAACCAACATTTCTCCAACCTCATTGTTAAGTTATGCTAACAATAGCCCTGCTCATAAATTTAAAATAGAACTTGAGAAAATAAGTAGACCTTCAAATAACAAAAACCCTAATAATATCAGTAAATTTGAAGAACCACAGCTTCTCGGCATCGCAAAACAAACACAAAAAATAATATTTACCCAGGAAATCATAGAATTCGAAAATTTAATAATAGCAAACAAAAAGATAACCAAAACAGCGGATCCGCTTTTTACAGCAATAAGGGGGTAAATAAGGATACAAAACATATCAAAAATGGGAACTGCAGTAGAGAAGCATACCTGAAATCGGGCAAGAGGAGGAAGAGAAGAGTTGTTAGGGGTTAAGGTTTTATGCTAAGGTGTTTTGATGTTGCTGAAATTGGAGCCTTACTTCAAACCCTGGCAGGCTCAAGTCAATTTAGACTTTGAAGGCCCAATTTCTATTTGTACAGATTAATTAGGTAGAGTTTGATTTGGGCAATTGAGATTTGGGCCCTCATAAATAAAATAATTAATCTATAAGAATACATGTATTTCATTTTAATTAAGGCTGTTAGTAATTGCCCAATTTATTAGGATCTTAATTTGATTAAATATTCTATGGATATAAAAATTCGTAAATGGATCTAGGTCTATATGTATTCAAAAATAAATAAAAATATTATATATATTTTTTAAATAAATAATACTAATAATATTTTATCATATGTCTTTTCTAATCTTAGTTAAGAAAATTAAAACACATGGAATAAATTAAAGAAAATTGTATCATTGACAAACTTATTTTAAGAAAAAAAGAATTTGGTATTAGTTTTGAAAAATGAGATTCTATTTGATTCTTAACCAAAAAAATCGACATTTGACCGAATCCGGACAAAATTCATTGAACTAAAAAATATAAGGTCAAAGCAAGAATCGAATCCGACATGAAATAAATAATTCATGCATAAGTACTTCTAAGAGGACTTTTTATTATAAATGTAGATTTTGATATGATTTACTGAACTACCCTTACTTGTATACTAAATTTTTTAAATAATATTTTTCACATAACACAAAATTACAATAAATTTTGAGCTTAACAAAAGTTCGATTTAAAATAAAACTGGTAAATATTTGAACTTTATTTTTATTTATAAATAGATCTCAATCAACTTGGTAACATCTTATTAACTTTTTTTTTTTTTTTTGAGAGGAACATCTAATTAACTAATATACAAAGTTTATGCATTAGAAACCTCTGTACATAAGCTAATACTTATCCAATTAGAAATTAGACATATATTTATATATATCTTCAGCTGCATATCATCCATCATCCATGACCATGTCAACTAAATTCAGCCTCTTTAAAGGGACTAACCAAGTAAATGCTCAGGCACCACAGGCAGTCCAATTAGAAGGAAGCCTACTCGAACTCAAAGGCGGAGCATTGCGCATGTTTACATCAAGGGGCAGCATACGGTACTCAATATCGAGCTCCCTGAAAATTTTGACCAACTCCTCGACCAGTAGCGCTCTCCTTACCCATCTCTCCCCCATGTCCTGGAAATTCATCTTCTGAGAAAGCCACACAGACCACTTCAACCTGTTCATATCCTCCACATCTCTCATTACTATCATTGGAGCTGGATACCAGTGGTCGCTCTTGTTGTCAACGTAACTGCAAGGGTTTATCACACAAAAAATTATGCTTTATGATGCAAGACACAAGTTACTAAGCAAGTTTTCGAAATTGAGGATACGACCCACATACCTTGTGATCCTCTGCTTCATTAAGGCAATCTTCTCCACAGGAGTGGAAATGTGGATACAAAAATCGATTGCATCTCCCATATCAGGACTACGGTAGAAATTGTGGATGGGCTTTGTGGATAAAACACTATTTGGATAATATATCTTGTGGTTATCGAACTTGAGGAAAACTGTCGTCAATATATTCATCTCTTCAACCACCATCTGAAATTGAAACAATTAAATTAACATTAACATTATAATGAGGCATTGTACATACACATGAGCAATATATTCGAAGAATGCAAGAAAAGTTACCTGAACTTCATCAACCTCTATACGGTCACCCACATCAAAAGGGTGCATCACAAATAGAAAGATGATTGACTCGAATGTCGTCTTGCATGTGTTTCCAAACATGAACACCACTAAAAGAAGCTGGGAGCTCAAGAAGATGAAGAAATGTGTGGTTGCAACTTTGAGTATAAGAAGCCAAATTATAATTATTAAAACTCCCACGACAACATTAAGCATATGGTGTAGTGTGTTGACAGCGGTTTTTGTATCGTTTAAAGATAAAGCAAGAGCTCTCCTTTCTCTAAATGCATTTACCTGCAGAGTTGAAGAAAAGTTAAACTCGAACCTCGTGAGACCATATTTCATGAGAGAAGACATTAAGACTAATAATTACCATCGGAATTATTTTTGTTCTGAGATAATCGCTGAATAATATTATATTCTAGCTTAACTGGAAGAATATAAATGGTCTAGACTAGAAGAGGTATTATTCAAATTCCTATCAAGATAAATTGCTTCCACTCATTCACAGAGAGCATATGGAATATTTTTTCTTTATTTTTTACATCATTGAGCTGTCTAATTGTTTAGATCTTCACATTATTCTTGAATTCATTTTCAAATTGTGTAGAACATAATATTATTCTAGTACTCGTTTCCTTGTAAGAGAAGCTCTAAAGCTCATAGATCCAGACTCCATCCTAAGAAATAGTAAATATAATTTACTGTAATATATACATGCTCCATTGTTACTTACCACCCAATCTTTAAGAGCCCGCTTGCTGATTCCCTTTTGTACACATCCGTGTTCAAAGAGATGCATAGTCTTTGAAACCTCATCATCTCGCATAAAGCGCATTAAATCCTCTTGGTAAATATATCTAAACACAAGAAACATGACATATAAGGAATTTAAATAATAAAAATAACACGAAATTGCATTAAGAAATAAAATTTACTTGGATCCAGGCTTGGCTACATTGACAAATATCTTCTTGGCAGCAACTTTAGCCTGGTTTTCGCTCGTAATCTGCACCAAATTCTCATCTTCACCAGTCGAGTCCTGTATTTTCTCGTCCAGAGTCGTGATAACCCCTTTCCTCACAATGTTCATCAACCTCTTCATATTCCAAGCAGATATATTCTTCTGATTCAGCCTATGCAAATGATCAATCGTGATACCATTTTCATCTTCCTTGGTCGACCAAACTTTAGAAAATGTAGGACTTTTGGACACTGTACTCTGCCTTGGAGTCCCGAAAATTCTTCCACTCTTGGGAAAAATATTGGCCTTGAGGTCGGGCGGAATAGTCGCCCCTGCACTCTGAAGATTTTCGACTTCAATCATCACTCTCTCTTCCTCTTCTAGATCTTGGTGAATCTCAACCAAAGGAGGGCCAGAGAGAGTCTCGATAACATATTGATTGAATAGCGATTCTTGGATCCGATCAAAAAACGTGCTCACGTGAAAAGAGGATGCCAAAACCTTAACCAACAAAGTCTTGAGCAACCAAATCAATGTTCCAACTAAAAGACACACCCAAATTTTAGTAACATAAGGCAAAATCTTCCCATTAGTCACCCTCTCTACCCGGTTATCGAAGAAACATTGCCAAGCTATTAAAACCAACGACAACCAAACGGAATTCTGAACCGCGTTCTTCAACCCATACACGAAATACAAAACCCGTTTTCGCAATAGAAAATTCCTCTCAATGAAAAACACCACTATCCTAATCAACCATCCAGAAACCAATCTCCCAGAAATCAAAACCAAAACCATTGCTTCCCACTTCCAAAGCTCCAAATCAAACACACGTCTTATCTTCAATACATTGAAAAATAAACTACAAACTAGAGCAGCACTAATCAAAATCAAACTCACCAACTGCATAATAGAAAACGCGTTAAACTTCATCCTCTTGAAATCCTCGGGTAAATCCTCTTCCAGGAAAGGATCATCCTCGTCGATTTCACTCGTCCCTTTCCCAAAGAGCTGAGATTTAGTAATTTTTTGAGTCTGATAAGATTTTGAATTATTGATTTCTTCGGGCGTGTCAATTAATCTGGACTTAGTTTTAGTTTTCATCCAACTAGATTTCCTTCGAAACGAATTGTTTGAGCTACAAAGTAAAACTTCTTCCGATTCAGCATTGGATCTCCTCTTGTTAAAGGAAACGCGAACGGGGACTTTGGGAATTCTGGAAGACGGAGATTCGGTCACGAAATCGAATTCCTTGGAGTTGGCGGCGGCGTTCATAACGGCGTCGTTTGAGAAGTCTCGACTGGAGTCCTTCCACATTCTGTTTTCGTCGCCGTTACTGGTATTTTCTAGGCCGTTGATTCTAATCGTAACGTCTTGGGAATTGGAGGAAGGTGAATAAGAAGTCGTCATTGTTGAGCCGGGTTTTTGGGCTAAGAGAATTTGGAGTTCTTCTTCTTTTTGTCGTTGGTGTGAAGATTTATTAAATGATGTTTTGCGGAGAGTTTCCATGTGAGGTGGTGAACTAAGTGTTCTTAAATCTTAATCTTAATATAACTATAGATTTAGGAGGTTTCCTTTTATTTTTTTTTAATAAGAAAAAGGTTGAAATTTTAATGGAAGTACTAGTTTAGATGATTCAAGATGAAATTATTAGTTTATTGGTTTGTTTGAATAATGTACCCGGGGGAGGTGATGAGCTGGCCCTGTCTTGTGAGTGCATACAAAAAGAAACAGATGGTGCGATGTGGACTGTGGTACTGGTAGTAGTATTGAACAATACTCAGAAATGAAACGGAAGAAAGAAGTGGGTAAAAAAAAAAAATTTTGGTAATATGAGTGAGTTTTTTTTTTCTTTTTCTTGAGGGAATATATGAGTGAGTGAAGTGCAAACATAAACGGAAAAACCATGCTTTGCTTTTATTAACAAATTCAATTTTCCCTTTGTCATCAAACATTTCCCCTCAGCTTCCAAAACCAAATTGATAGTTTGTTATACTTTCATATATAAAAAGATGCCAACCACAACCAACCATATTTACTTTACTTATAAAAATGACAATAGTTAGTTCATCTAACTCTAAAAATTAACAATAACGTCCCTTAAAAACACATACTTTTAAAAACACATACTATATAATACGTAAGAGGACTTTAGTATCCGCATAATAAGTGCTCGGAAACCCATATAATTAATTAATGCTCAAAATTATGCAAACTAATTAATGTTTGATCAAAACCAAAATTTTATTATGTAGTTTATATATGGACTTTGAGAGTATATGAACAGATAACAAAATAGGTATTAAAATTTGGAGAATGTCAACAAAACAAAGAAAAGATGTACTCAATATATATAGTGCGACAGATATTTTTCTTTTACAACACAAATTGAAGATACAGTCATAATGTACATTTTTACAACTAAAAAGCTTATATATATATGGAACGTCTGCATGCTGGGGTCCAGTCAATTACTTGTTACAACAGTAGAATGGATTTGAGCCATACGTACCTTCTTTTTTTTTTAATTTTATTTTGTATATATATATATATATATCTTAATAATCACTTGAAACTGACGGATGTGTCGACTTGCTTCTGGCAATACTTTCCAGCTTAGTTATGGGCCACGAAGATATTTGGTATACTTCCACAATTTCGCTTAATATAATTTGTGGTACGCCATTTCTGGATCCTTACCATAAAAGTGATAATACCTAGTGCATTTGATTTTGTCTAACCTTTTTTCTTTTTTTTGTTCCCTCGTGTCATTTCTTTCTAATGCATGCACGTAGTAACAGATCGAATGTACGTGCCCTAGCTGCCCTCTGAAATAATTCAATGAATAATGATTATTTCAAGATTAAAATATCTGTATTTCAAATCTATGTCCTATTTACGATTCTGGATCCCGCAATAATTAAAAAGATCATTTTCTTCTTAAACATGATTATTTCCTCTGTTAAATGAATGTGGATGAGATAGATATTATTGTCACTCCCACTAATTAAACTACTTTGATGCTTAATTAAGCGGTCGTAATTGTATTGTGCAACTTACATAATAGGAGAATGTTATAATGACATTCGGAAATAAAAGAGAGATTAGGTAAAAACAATGTACATACCTTAGTGAGGTTATTTGTACCCAATTAAGAGTCCTACCTGCGCGCATTACACTAGGATTTTTGTACATAAAATATTGATTAAAAAAATAAATTATATATTTATTCCTTTCACTATCATATTAATTATTAATACTATTTTCACAAATCAATTTATCAATTAAATATTGATATGAACCACTAATTAACCATTTATTTCAATATAAAGCTATTGGTAAATTTTATAATTTTTTAAATATGTATATGAATAAATCACATACTATTATTTAATGAATATACCCGAGCCACGAATTATTATAACACATACACATATGGAAGTTCATTATTTAGTGCTGATGTCATCATTTTCATCTCAATAATCTATACACACATGCATGTTTTACTGAAGAAGTAATTTAATCTAACTTTGCGTAAATTAAAAACACTTTTCGTTTGACTAATTTCAAAAATGGAAATATACTATTGTTTATTTAACAAAAAGGGGAGGTGGAGGGGGTTGCTGCGCCCATGCAAATTAGTTTAACGACAAACGGTACTAATTAGTGGAGTTTTATTTAAAAGGTGAGGCATCCTAACTCTGCTATTTACGGTGGTAGTAAAAATGAGAATTTACCTAAAATAGGGTTCAATTATAGAAACAAAACGTACTCTTGAAGAGTTTTGAAGTTCCCTCCTAGAACCAAAACCTAACGAGTATATTGAAAATTTATTTCTGTTAAAAAACCGTTTTTTGCATTTTTGTTAAATAAATAACTTTGAGGTAAGGGGTAACTTTAAGGTCTACTTCAAAATCTGTTCTTCCACTTCTAAAGTAAGGCTTTACCATAACTGTATATTTAAGTTTTGTGTGAAAAATCAAGGAATTTTAATATTAATTAATATTAATTAAACTAAGGAAAAACCAAGGAATTTTAAATTCTAATTAATATTAATTTTATGTTAATTAAAAAAATGGCTCACACTTAATTATTTATTTCTATTTAACTCTAGTTTAATCTAGTTGGGTTAGTTAAATCTAATACTTGAATTTTTAAGTAATTATAAATGATGTGATAAAATCTAGACCACAAGGTCTACCACTAACCTTATAGACCTGATCTATGTAAGAATTTTCCGATATTTACGGGACTGTTTCCTTAAAAATGAATGAAGTCATTGTGTTTGGTGTTTGATGTATATATAGATTCTCATGCAATGCAATGCAATGATTGCTAAGTAATTAAATTGTGTAGACAAAATATAAGCACCGATGCGCACATATGCATCGTGTCAAACTAGGAGTGGCTCCGCTTAAATATAGTACTAGTATTATTGGGGACAAGAACAGGAAGACGTACGTCTCTTCATCATCATCTTTAATTTTTAATTTAACCCCTAGGATAATGACACTGATGATTCTACAGGGATTAAACAATTGATTGGTGAGTGCTCATAATTATAAATCTATATCTTATTCAACACGGGTCCGTAAGATAATGACGTACACTCCATTTCTGATTAAACAATTGATTGCTTCTCTTTCTAAGTGCTCATTATCTTACTTAGAGATTTACTAATTAAATGTCCTTCTACCCAAGTATCATCATCATCTCACTGATTGAACCCTTTTTCGTGTAAAACTCAATATTATTAATTTATATATATATATATATATATATATAATTTATTTACTACCCAACTAAAAACCTTCACTATTGCCAAAATTACAGAATTATTTAACGTTAGTGGGAAAATGCAAGTTACTCTCATGTGTTATGTTAAACATGCAAGAAATCATCCTGTGAAATTTTTATTGCGCGAAACTTCCTTGTATTTTCAAAAATCCTGAAAAAAACACTCAATTTGTAAAAAATAGGTCGTTGGATCGACAAATTTCAAGAAATAAATATTTTAATATATCAAGTGAAGTTGTATAATAATCTATGCACTTATAATTTCACAAAATATTTAAAATCCATAAAAAATATAACTATAACACAAATAATTTTTTTTTCAACAAAGGAGTAATTAATCTCTTTCAAAGTGCATTAGATATATTATATGAAAACCTCTCCTGAAAAGAAATCGAACTTGAATTCACCATTTTTGTAAAAATAGTCCCTTGCAACCAATCACCTGTTGGTAATAAAAAAAAATTCTAACACTAAATAATTACACATCACAACAGTGGCGGAGCCAGAAAATAATTTCACCAGGGTCATTTGTAAAACTAAAAATCATGTTAAATTTTGAATATTAATGAAAATAATCTCTTTCAAAGTGCATCAGATATATTATTTGGAAATCTCTCCTGAAAGAAATTCGAACTTGAATTCACCATTTTTGTAAAAATAGTCCCTTGCAACCAATCCCCTATTGGTAATAAAAAAAAAAAAATTCTATTACACATCACAAGTTATTCATATTCAGCAAGTTATAAAAACATGTGAATTCATACTTGTTGTAATTCATTAATTAGTAGTACGATCGAATGGAATATGTCCGAGCCTTACAAATCGCAATTCCTTAGGACAATATATATGGGGTTGTTATGGTGCATGCCACTGGATATATACCTAATAGGATTTCCGAATAGAACATGTTTTGTTCGTTCTTTGCACTAAAAACGAACCCATGACGAACCGAAGTAACAACAAAAATTCTACATAAATTTCAAGAAGAGATATGCTCATATGAGAGTAATTTTTTTTTTTTTTTTTATAAATATAGGATATGAAACTGCCCCATTTTTTCTCCTATTTTATAAACACAAAAATGTCCTTTCGCAAGAAACTCATTGTTTGGTGATGTAGGTGTGATACTGGATTTCTAAATCTGGTATGATCCGCTTCAAAGTTCTGGATACTTCATGCTTCCAATTCTTCAAAACAAACAAGGACCACGCATCGACAGAGCCTCTGCTGATACTTAAGTCAGCAAAGTGTTGTCGGAGCTTAAGGAAAAATTGCAGAAAGAAAAATAGAGTATGAATTTGTGTATTAGCTTTAAATTTATCGTACCTGGGATATTTATACATGTGTGTTGTGATCAAGTTAAGATATATAATCCCTTAATTGATGGTGTGCATTCATAGGAGTTGATTGTGTTCAAAGTCTATGCCCTTTTTCGATAAGTCCAACACAACTTGAGGAATTGTATTTGTTCATGGAGTCACATTGCAGATCCGATCGTGAGAATTTGGAATTGTACCCTGTATCATTTGGATTTTGACATTTTGCTCCAAATGATATATGTTCGAATCACATAGACGCAACACAATTTATACTCTCAACTATTTTTATTTATGTGTAAAAGCCAGCACATTTTTTGGTTGTCACATGCTAGAGTCACTTATAAATCACTAGTATTGAAGTTTTTTCATCATAATTTCACCAAAACGTTAATTAATCACAAATATTTTGGTTATAAAATACGTAGTATACGATTATTATGTGAATTGGAACAAGTGGTTTTCCAATTCCATTTAGTATAAATAAAGCAATTAATCTTACTAAAATGATTATAAATTATGAGTTGTCCAACTAAAGCATATTAAAATTTAAAACAGGTACCACCGAGTCAACAAGTCAACGAGAGGGAGACCAAAATGCCTATTCTTCCGTTACAAATATTTTCTTTCTTTCACAGTTAATTAACTACAGGCGTTTACGTGTCTTTATTACTAGAGTATTTTATTTTTGTGTAACATCGTTTCAGCACATTAGCGTTTTTAATTAGGACAAAATTGCAGCTGTGACGCGCGTACGTTTGCGGTTGAATTCTTTACTACAACCGAAGCACGTTTTAACTTATCCATGTAAGACTGGTTAATAGAATGAGGAAAATTCTAGGGTGTCGCTACGTTAGTTGCCGCTAATACCATATTAGGTGGTATTACCACACAATGTGTATCATATTCAATGGTACACGATCACATTACATAGTATTAACCCTATATATTTAGTATGACCCCTACATCATGTAGTATTTATTCCAAATTAAGTGGTATTACCACAGCAATGTATGTCACATTCTATGATATAAATTATACTCCTTATACCATACAATGTGATACACATTGTGTGATCATACCACCTTATTAGAATTCACCACATGGATTGGGCTAAGCCCACTTACTTGGCTTGGGCCTAACTCAACCTCAAAAGCTAGCTTGTAAGGTGAGGATTGTCCAAGTCCTTATAAGGTGGACTTAACTATTGTTTTCAACCAATGTGGGACAATTAGTCTCAATACTCCTCCTTCACGTGTGGGCGGGCTGAATGTGTGGGTGAAACAAGCCCAACACGTGACATATTAAAGCCCAATATTTGCGAATTATTAACATGTGGGTAAGAGTCCAACACACGGATTTGCCCAGACCGTGTGGATCCCAACACGCGGATTTTTCAGACCGTGTGGGTAAAGAATAAATCCCATCATGCGCGCAAGGAAGAGCCCATCACGGAAGGAGGTGCCCACTTCAACCTGGGGCTCTGATACCATATTAGAATTCACCACATGGATTGGGCTAAGTCTAGGGCTGTAATCGAGCCGAGTAGTACCGAACGACACACTGTTCAAGCTTGGTTCGATTTTTATCGAGCTTGAAATTTTGTGTTTGACCTTGGTTTGATTTTCAATCGAGCCGTATCGAGTAGCTTGGTTTGATTTTCAGTCCTAGCTAAGTCCACTTACTTGGCTTGGGCCTAACTCAACCTCAAAAGCTAGCTTGTAAGGTCATGATTGCCCAAATCCTTATAAGGTGGACTTAACTATTGTTTTCAACCAATGTGGGACAATTAGTCTCAATACACCTAATGTGGTATTAGCGGCACCTAAATTCCCCATAGAATGAATTTTAATTCTAATCTGGTCTAATATTATTAGAATTCATATAGTGAATATAAATCTATGTAGAACAGATTGATCCAATTAAGATCGACAATAAGTAAAAGTTTCATACATAGTGATATTTGATTTTTATTAGTAACATTAATTGTAAATTCATAAATTTTATACCTAACTAAATGATGATACGTGAAAAATGAAATATCAGCAATTTTTTTTAGAAACCCAACGATTATATTAATACTTCAAAGAAAATCGAAAATTACAGTGTCAATAACATATTAACGATTAATTTAAATTTGATATCTATGTTTTTGAAATTTCACTAAAATTAATTTCATTCATTTATACTACGTGCAAATTATTCAATGAATAATGTCAAGTGTTAAAATTATATATTTAGCTAGATCAACCACACGTTTTCTTTGATGCTCTAAAGAGATGTTCAATTATTTTATATTAAGGGGTGAGAGGGAATTGAACTTTTCATATCAAAATCTCACCTACTTTATACATTTGATATCATGTTTTTTGAAAAAATACATTTAATTCCATGATTTAACCCCGTTATATATATTTTCTTTCTCCATAAGTTTTTGGATAAAAATCGTATAGTTAACTCACCAAAATGGCACATTTATCATGCATGAAAATTATTATGGTATGATTATTTGTAAATTATGAGATATGATTTAATTTTAATTAATACCCCGAAACTTTGTTAATTTTTTGTTGATTGTTTATAGTATTTTATGAACTGAAACTTGTACCGTTAGAAAGCTATCATCAAGAGTTTTTCAGTCATATAAAGAACATGAAATTTGGTCTTGTAACGAAGGAGTTATGACTGTTTCCATCCAAAAATTAGCAAGAAAAAAATTGTTTCAAAGGGAGAGGAGTTGAAATTATGGTATTATGTATTTTTTCATAAAGTATATGATATCAAGTATGTTAAATAGGTGAATGTTTATATAAGACTATCATTCCCCCTGGGCTTATGAGGAGGTGCTATGACTAATTAATTTCATGCATTTTCCTTTCCTTGAGATCGAAATCAACTTCAAACTTATCATTAATTGATTATAAGACTATAAGTAGGAGTACTCGATCTCCTGCACTAAGATTAAAAATAAAATGAAGGAAAATTCTAGGGTGCCGCTACATTACGTGCCGCTAATATCACATTAGGTGGTATTACCATACAATGTGTATCACATTCTATGGTACATGATCACATTACATAGTATTAACTCCATATATTTAGTATGACCCCCACCAGTGGCGGAGCCAGAAAATAATTTCACCGGGGTCATTTGTAAAACTAAAAATCATGTTAAATTTTAAATATTAATGAAAATAATTACTCTCAAACAAAATTAATTTAAGCTTAAATGTCAACTAGATGAGTATCTTTTAACGAAGTCTACATAAGTTTTTCATAGATTGAAATTGTCATAGAGTCATTGGGGATGTTTCAAATAGTTATGTTTAAGAAATTTTGCTAGAACTTCCGAATTATTTGAAAATTTTTAATCAAATAAAAATGTTCATATATAAACTAATCTATACTATTGCCACATTGACCCAAGAATAAAAGAGTATATTTAAATCGTCAAGAACATGTAAATTTTAATTCATGAAAATCATTTCACAATAGTAATTCCAAACGATATCAAATACATATTTTATCTATATAAGTATCAAGTGGTCTTTTGTATATTTCATATATATACACATACGTTTGTAATATATAGTAATATTTTTCAAACCATTTTATTAGAAATATAGAATAATTAACATTAATAATTGACTAAAATATACAAGTGAACAAAAGTAAAATTTTAATATAACTATATAATTCATACATGGACCCCTTTCTTTACAATTTTTTTATTTTTTAGTGGGGTCATTAAACAACAAACATATACTTATTATATATTTTAATATAAAAATCAAACCAAACTAAACATTTCCTCACTTTTTCTTAACAAATATTAGAACTTCAGGGGGGTCCATGCACCCCCCTAATGTGAACGTGGCTCCGCCACTGACCCCCACATCATGTAGTATTAATTTTTTTTTATTTGATAATCCAGGTGTACAAGTTTACACTAGACTAATTCTGAACCCTCAGAATCCTTGTCCTAGAACCCTGAAGAATAAAATAAAACAAAAAAAAAAGTTATGAAGTTTTTCTAATGGAAATTAAAGTGTCTCCATGACATTAGCTTTTACTCTTGTGGGAAACGGATTAAAATTTCAATTTTTTTTTTCGAGTTCAATCACAAAAATAATCAATTTTTTTCCAGTTATATTTACATTTTGTCATTTAACTAGATACTGATTTGCATAAGTTGTGATATTCATACAAAATTACATAATAGATATAAGTCTTATTCTTTTTATTTCCAAAAAAATTCTACACGATATACTCTACAAATTTATAATTATTATCTACTAGCATGTCAATTTTAGAAATTACAAAAACAGGAAAAATAGTTCTTACCTAATTAATAATAGCTCAGTAATTTTGTTAAAATAAAAAATGTGCCACAATTTTAAGTTGGTGGAAAGTGCAAATAGTTATATTTTCAGGGTATAAAGTACCAATATTTTATTTTTCTTAGTTGAAAAGTGCCAAATTTATATTTTCAATTGGCAAAGTGCCAAAAAATATTCAAAATTGACTATTATACTCTTTCACTAACAAATTTTCTCACTAGGACACACATTAGGGTGCAAAGTGCCAAAAAAATTGTATTTTCAGGGTGCGAAGTGCCAAAACTTTTAAGTCGAAATGCAAAGGGTCAAAATCCTAGATTTTCAGGGTGTTCCAAAAACCGATTATTTGTTTTAATTTTCTAGGATTGGCTAGTCAATTTAAATAAAAATATAATGAATAATCTACTTAATTTATATCAAACACAACATATCTTAGTGTTTGTAAAAAGGCTAAAAAGTAAATATATAGATAAGTGAGTCAGTGACTTATATAAAAGTTTTGAAATTTTGACTCCGAATTTTTTTTTTTTTTTTGGTCAAAAGAAGTTTGGGTGGGTTCGGCTCCGGTCGCCACCACGGGCCACCGATTTTGTGGAATTTTAGTTGTCAAAGTTATATTTTGTAGTGTTGAAAAATGTTGATTTTCTTTTTGTATCTTATATTTCAGAATTGATTACAGCATTAAAGACCAAACAACCAAAAAAAAAGTTGTTGATTATTTATGTGGTCTAACACATCCAAAATAATGACATAGACGGTAAGAGTTGATTGTCAATGAACTTGTAGCCTAACGACAATCACAAACAAAGTTGAGGTCCTTTGATCTCAAGATGTCTTTGATTCAATTCCCATAAATGTAGATATTTGGTCTAGTTTATTACCAGCCTTTAATAGTTACTTATTATTTGTAATTTTTTTTACTTCATCAGATATTGAAATATTTTATGATACTCCCTTCATTTTTTTATTTGTCGTTTTGGAGGATTGAATACAAATTAAGAAATATCATAAATAGTTTTTGAAGCAAAAATTTCAAAACACTCTTTTAATTGAATAATTTTAGCATTAATGACAAGTATTAGTAAGAAGGATAAAATTGATAAAATAACATTAATTTTTCATTAAAATCCTAAAACGACAAATAAAAGTAAACAATTTTTTTTTCCCGCAGTGACAATTAAGAAAATGGAAGGAGTATAATGATTGATGACATGTTCTATATTTAAATCATGCGAAAATGTGTCCAAAAGCAACTTTGAGCTCGTATTTACTTTAAGAACAAATATACACTTGCTATATAATTAATTAACACTCGTATATAAGTAGGTTAAAAAGTAATACTAGTTGTTATGTACATTGAATTGGTTAAAAACACATGGAAGATAAGATAGTAGGAAATGGCCGCACCATTAAAATGGTTTTGGCCTTTTGTGTCGTCCAAACAGCTGATGGATCGAAACTTGGGCCCCAAACACAGCCTTTGCTCTACATGGATACATCACATCCCGTAGGAACCACCTCTCTGGTCCCTCCATTCCAAATTTTTGTTTTTGGCTTTCACTTTTAAAGTTAACTTTTAGATTAAAGTGAAAAAATAATTTGTAATTTTTTTTATTAATTTTTAATCTTTAAAAATAATATCTTAGACTGATTGGGCTGTTTGGTTGGAGTCTCCAAAAAAAAAAAATTTGTGTTTGAAAAAAACGAGACATACCATTTTACTTTTTGAAATAAATTTATCATCTTTTAATTTTCATTAATTACTCCCTCAAAAGTCAAACAAAAAATAATTTTGTTATCTAAAATTTTAATGTGACATATCCTACACTATTTTTCTCACTTAACAAACATAATTTGACATAAAGTGTTACACATCTTACACCTACGACTTAAACTCTTCTAAAAATCTACATTCACCGTATTTCTCCAACCACTCTCCCAAAATTCAAATAAACACCGCTCTCACAATATACTCTCTAAAATGCCAAATAGGAGTAGTATATTATATAATGGACAATTATTGAATAATTAATATCATTCAGTATTTTTGTCGTTAACTAATTAATATCTTAATAATTAACTTGCTTTTCTTTTCAAATTGCCGACATATAATGCATCACAACTGAATCTATCTTTAATGTTTATTACTAATTATTGTTTCAATGATGTTTTACATTCTTAAATTTCCATCAAAACTCATATGCAAGGTCTTTTTTAGTGAAAATGTTAAATACACGTATGACTAAGTGACTATATTAATTCATTATGTCAGAACAATATTTTAATTAAAAAAAATATGTTTCCGACAAATTTGTTAGTAAGTTAATACTATTGACAATTAGTGTTATCTATAAGCGACTATTAAAATAATATCATTAAATGTGAAACTTTTTTGTATACATGTGTCATTTATTGTCAATATGACAACTTAAATTTTTGTACATTTACTTTTAGTACGTAGTTTTTAATGACAACCTAACTAAGAGTAATTTTGTACAATTTTTACGATTATAATGACAAACCTAAAAATGATGTTACTAAATAAATTAAATAGTGACAATTCATATATTACATGTTTCACAAGAATATGAAAGCCAAAACTAGGCCAATATTTCTTATAATTTAAAATAAAAAAATTATTAGAAATTCAATACACAAAAACACATTTAATGTAGCGACTGCACCAACCTTTATTCAATAATATTTCATAAGAAGCAGAAATAGTTAGCATAGCAAGAGTCTAGCAGGTGAAATTCACCGTCCATATATTTTACACCTTAAAATGAAGATTCCTCTTGCATTGTGCAAAAGCTTTTCATCATCTAAATTGCGAAAAATGTATTTATCTGTAGTGCGAAATGCCCAATGTTAAAAAATACTAATAAACGGTTTATTTTCTGCCAATTATAAAGTTGTTATGGGGGTCTGGTTTTTGGTGTCGTAACTTTTGATATGATTCCAAACAATATTTTTGTGATGCGGGTTACCCGCTTTGGAACCCTTTGCAGCTACTGTTTATATGCTACTGTGTTGTAACGAAAACACTTTAATATAGATATAAAATTGAAATTAGCTAACAAGGACTTCATGGCCCAATGGATAAGGCGCTGGTCTACGAAACCAGAGATTCTGGGTTCGATCCCCAGTGAAGTCGCATTATTACTTCCTATGTTTTCGGATTCGGCCGAACCGGGAAGTCGACTGATTATTGATTTTATTGGTCGGACCATTGATTGAACCGGATGTCATCATAATGATATAATATATTTTAAAGCAATATGCATAAAATTTAAACATATAATACAATTAATTAAAAATATACAAACTTTAATCATATAATATTTATCTAACTTATATCATGACGGTAATATGATACTAATTTGTAAGCTCTTATAAATACAATATAACTATATTTCTTTATAAAAATTTAAAAGTGTTAGTTAAAAATACATTAAACCAAGATATTAATAAATTTTAAAATATGATTACATATAAAAGTCCAATCAAAATTAAACTTGCATAATATATCGATTTGAAAATCTTTATCCTAAAAATAATATTGAAAAGAAATATCTTATAGAACAAATATTAATAAAAAAAATATTATTTGAGTATTAATTTTTATTGATAATGTGTAAAATGTTACTTTGTGGTAATTATCATAATCTGTTTTATAAATAAATTTGGCTACAAGTTTTCTATAATTTATAAATTTTTGTACTAATATTTTAACAAAAATAATGCATCTTAAATGGTAAGAAAATTATGTTGCATGCAAGAGTTAGGTGTTCAAATTTCATCTTCTACAAAAAATTTTAGTTTACTTTAGGGCTGGGTAAATGAGATCGGGTTTCGGGTACCCGTTCCGTCCCGATCGGGTTTTTCCCACTTGGGACGGGACAAAAAAGGTATTTTTTCATTTGGGACGGGACAAAACCCGATCAAGAAAAATTGGGACGGGTTTCGGGAATTGATCCCCACCAGATCGGAAAACCCAGTCCCGATTACATAGTTTAATTAAAATAATATATATGTATATATATATACATATAATCAAAATACCTAATTTAAATCAAAATTCAACCATTCACATCTCCCTCTATGTATTCTTCTTCTATAAAATCCAATCTTAACTCCACCACAAGCCAACTCCCGTCGTCCGCCACTGATCCGTTATTCGCTAACGTTCGGATTTTTAAACATATATCATCGCAGATGATTTCAATTTTCAAGTCTCTTCAATAATTTTCCAATCAGATCTTGAGGTTTTGAGATCCTTTCTAAGTCTACATGTGGTGCATAACTCCATGTGGCACGTGGCGCAAAATGGTTAAATGGCACACCAATATTGACACAGAAGATCCGAGGCGGTTTCAAGTTGTATTAAACTAAAAAAAAAAATTAATTATTTATTGGGACACCCGGTCCCGTCCCGAAATCCCAAAATTAAATATGGTACCCGAAACTCTCGGGATCTTGGTTGATCTACCGGGTTTTGAGATTTGAATTTGAAAACCCGAAACTCGATATCCCGTCCCGAAACACCCGAATTTCCGAAAACCCGTCCCGATCCCACCCCTAGTTTATTTTTAACATTAATTTTTCTCTAAAAAAAACCTGAAATTCAGAATCGGGTTAAACCGGTCCAAATCGGTTCGCCGATTTTGGACCGGTTCAACCCGATTCAATCCTATTTTGTAGACAAGCGATTTTAGGGGTAAATCGAACCGGATCAACCTCCGGTTAGCGATCGGACCGTCCAGTCCGGTATTTATAACATTGATTACCACCACCATTTTTTCTTCTTTTGGCCTTAAATTTTCAACTCTGAGTGATACTTTTTTTATTTTCAGTAATTTTTCTTTGTTTTAAAAAAAAAGGGTTTTTTTCTTTATTTCTTAATTAAGTTTTACAATTTTAAATTTCTTAGATGGTTTGAGCCTTGAATATAGTTTTATGCTTTTACTGATCAAAGAAATATTATTGTTAATGAATAAGCCAAAAAAGTACTATTACAACCACAGGATTTGTCAATAAAGAAGATAATTTATATACGATCAACTTTTTTAATAAAGAAGAAAACAGACACGTTTTGTTGGATCATACACTTTACTGATCCAAATCTTAGTCCTGTTTTAAAATAATTAAAGTATTCTTATTAAAAGAAGAAGAAAAATTATATAACCAAATTCCATATGATTAATCAAAATATACACGTGTTAAATGCTAGGAGTAGATTATTTGTTGTATTCAATAATTACTTTGGAATAGTACATAGATGATAGATTTGAGAATTTTTTATACTCGGCCAATTCAATTTGCCCAATTATCTCGGTTTTGTAATTTTTTTTTTTTACTGCATACATGTTGAACAACAAAATAATGTAGGTTGGAAAAGAAGTAGTAATTAATATTGGAATCTTTGTTTGTCTGAAAGCAAATATTAAATTTAAAGCAGACACCCCCGTCCTCAGTCCTCTGTTTGGCCAACAATTTTTGCAGAGATTCTTTTTTCTTCATAAATATTGTAACAATTACATTTATGATTTGTGTAACAATTCCACTTCTCTCATTTACTACCTCCACCAACTCCATTCTCTGTCGCAATAGGCATCCTCTCTACGTACAAAACGAAGACATCGAAATTGGAAATTCTCACCCTTCAAAATTGCGTGTAAGAATGATCCAAGAGTGAAATGCAAAAGTTACCCTTATACTTGGCTAAATTTACAAAAATTCTCATGTATTATTTTTATTAGCAAACTAGGCAATCATTTGCTATTTTTAATTAGCAAAAAAACTCTTCCAAAGCATATTTTGCAGGGAAAATAGTAATTATACCCAATCATAAAATCCAAAAACAACCATATCCACTTAAAATATTGACTCTATAGAGTCCATCTCTTAACTTTGAAAATTGACAATTATTTTCAAATGAATTTTTTTGCTAATAAAAAAAACACATGAGAATGTTTGCCAATAAAAATATCCATGAGATTTTGAGTTTTTTGCCAATTAAGCAAAGCACATAGGGTATTTTTGTATTTAGCTTAATGATCCAATCACTTTTTTTTTATTATTAATATTATAATTTGAATAAAAATGTTATATGTTTATTTTTTTTTAATTATTGTTAGTTTTTTACTCGTCTTGGTATTTTGATTAATTACATATTACGAATGATAATTGGAACTCATAGAGTTGACCCCATATAATTGTGTTATGGGATTGACGAAGTCAGCGAAAATATATATGATTTGATTAGTATTATAAAATGTTTATTTTTACAAGATTAGTTTTTTTCGATTGTGAAAATTTGACAACATTACAAAAATGATTTCATTAAGCTGGGAATAGGAAATATTGCAAAGAAAGTTGAATATACAGCTCTTATGTTCGAAGAACACCTTTTGTTTATCAAGTGGCCCAAAATTATTTTTTAATTTGTTGGGCTTCTCTTTGTTTTAGTTATGTAAAGGTCTTGAAATTTTTATGCCACAGTTCATGTTAATTATTATTAAAGCAACACTATAGGTGCATTGTATATACCAATGATGCAAATTATAAAAAAGCTACTCCATTATCTAACTTTAACTTAATTCCAACAAATATTATATAATATGAAAATTCGAATTAATTGTACCATCAGCCATATGATATTTATTTTAGGTATAAAACACCCCAGCTCCAACAATTTTATTGTTTAACTTTATTAGTCGTATTCAAATGCAAAAATATATAGAACCATGGATAGATAAA
This sequence comes from Penstemon eatonii, assembly GCA_038501285.1. Classification (NCBI taxonomy): domain Eukaryota; kingdom Viridiplantae; phylum Streptophyta; class Magnoliopsida; order Lamiales; family Plantaginaceae; genus Penstemon; species Penstemon eatonii. The sequence continues at coordinate 78,165,060 of CM076710.1, forward strand.
AATTTAGTTTGCGTGGTATGTTTCGGTTAGTAAATTATCAGAAATATTTTAAAAACTTTACAATTTTTTTTGAGATTTTTCAGTAAACATAAGAAATATATTGAAGCAAAAACTTCATCATATTTTCGCTGCAATGGATTCAAAAATAGAAACTTTTTCGAAGAAAACATATCCATGTATAGAACTTAAATCCCATCCCCTAATTAAACTCCGTTTATCGGGTAACAAAACACCTTTGATATTGACCACATTAGTTTTTTGTTTAATGTGATAATTATAAATGTCAATATTATCACCTTATTAAAAGAAAATTCAAACCGCAAGATAGAATGGATTAGCATTGTTGTACTATATAATATATTTCTAGAGAAAACTAGTCAAATACTTCTATATGAATGAAAAAAGCACTGAGATATTGGCGCGACTCAATCAAACGCAAACTATATATAATCTTTCGTTGTAAGAGAGAATATATATATGTATATATAGTTGAATTAATCACCTCTGAGTGAGCCGAGCCAATATCAAAATGATTATTTCAACATTTTCCTCCACACACACAAAGCAAAAGAGAAAAGGAAGAAACATGTACATTATAGAATTTCGCCCTTCTTTTTTTTTCTGCCAAATTTTGCAGTAAGAAAATGGAGAGGAGAAGAGAAGAGAAGAAAAGAATGTTAAGTGAGAAATGTGTAATAAATCTGATCTTTTTATGGACATTTGAGAAGAGGAAAGAGAAAGAGTGCTGTTTGGGTGCATTTAAGTTTCACTACTACCAAACCCTGAAAAGAAATTAATGGCAGCAGATGACCCATAAATTAGGCATAGATTGTAATATTCCTCTATTTTTCACACTCTAAATTGCAATTGCAATGAATATAAACGAACCATCTTCTGAATTGTGTACAGTAAATTAATTTCCATAATCGGAATCTTTATCTGATAATCTATATATTCTATTTTGTTCATTGCTTACCAACAACATATATACTTGCTATAGGTAAACAATGCATAAAATCAGATTTCAACATTTCTATCCAATAACTATATATTAGAGAAAAAAATTAGATCATTTTAATTTAGTTATAAGAGAGAAATTTTTTGATCATTTTAATTTAGTTATAAATTTATCTACACTAAGATCAACTCCAATAACACAAGAGTATTAAAAAAAAACATCAAACCACTCTTTGATACTTGGACTGCTGCAATACTATATAAAAGTGTTTTACTTCAACAAAATAGATCATCTTCTTAAATAAAATGGAATGAAATTTGTTTGAATGAACTTAACTAAAAATGAAATCGTATTTAAAACTGCAATAAATTATACATTATAATTAGTAAATATAAACAAGTAATACTATAAAAATTCCTCTCACAATCCCGTCGGGCAAGGGGTGAGGGGCGCCCGAGGTGAGCGATTTCACCTTTGGAACAAGTAATACTATAAAAATAAATTATAACTCAACTAAAATTAAATCGTAAACCCGAACTCTCAACCATAACTAAACCAAAATTCAAAAATTATAATCAACCGCAAATCCATATTTAAATTTAAATTAAACCCAAAACCATTTGAAAGATAGTTGAACCCAAGATTATAATAATCAACCTTAATTTTCTCCCCCTTCACAATAATGGGCTTGCAACGAAGAAATAACGAATAAGGAATTATAGGGGTGGAATCTTGATTTAATTTGGAAAAGCAAATGACAAGTCCAATAATTAATTTTCAGCCCACATAAGTCCAAAAGTATAAACAATAGTGGGCTTTCTTAGAATTAAATTAACAATGGGCTTATGTAAATAAATCAAAATCTTCGTCAGTAAAATTCCGCACACAAACTTCGATTTTCATCTCCGTTTACCCCAAAGAAAGAAAGAAAATCGAAAAAGGATCGCAGAATTTTTCCTCCTCGTCTGTACAATGTACATATATTACAACTCATCGGAGAATGGAGGAAACTCTATCCACGACCACCGGAGCTGTTTCTGTGCCGATTTTCTCCCCCAACAAATCCAAAGGCTCTCTTTCCCAACGCTTCCTCCGCTTCTCCACTCCCCCTATGAGTAAGTCCTAATCAGTTTTTTGCCCCACTCTTTTTGATTATTACCTTCTTTGTACCCTCTTTTTTTTTTTTTTTTTTTAAACAGATAATAAATAATAATAACAATAATATGCCCTCGTCCCATCCTCAGAAATCGCACTCTCTCAAAGGTATAATAATTTTGATTTGTTTGTTTTTATTCCTACAATTTTACTTTGCTTGTTTTTTCAGGATGAAGCGATGGGATTGGTTTTGAGTGCGGCGAATGTGACAACCGGGTCGGGCATGGAAGGTCCACCTATTTCGAATTCTGATTCGGGTACACTTTCCCCTGGTCAATATTCACCAAATCCCCACGGCGGCGGATTCGCGTGGCTTTCACCTGCAACTTCTGCGGACAGCGCACCAAACGCGCCATCAATCCACATGCTTACACCGATGACACCGTGTTTGTACAGGTACCACTTGATAATATTTGGTCAGTACCTAAAAAATTACTAGGGCTACACTTATTAGTATTTGCTAAAGAGTCCCTCACATATTATAGATAGAAAAGAGCAAATAGGTGGACGTATATATATTTGCTATGCAGTATTTTTTTGTGTGTTTTTCTGCAGTGTTGTGGATGCAATATAGTATATCATAAGCTGGTGGACAATTTGAACCTATTTCATGAGATGAAGTGCTAGGCGAATTCGAGCTTCAATCCGAGTCCAAATGATAACATTACCTTCAAGTATTTTGAGAGCATACCATAACCGTGATGATATTTTCCCACTTACAGAAAAGGTGACAATTAATTTTACATGAGATGTATATTCATTCTGTTTATCTCATTTGTGATTGTATTTTACTTGGCCTGTTAATAGACATCTGAATGTTGTTTGCATAGATACATTTTGCTTGCATATATGTACAATAAAATCTCTACTTTGAAAGTTCTCATCAATATTTTTATACTTCATCAATGTTTCATTTCATTCAATTTAGCTCACGTTTCATTCAAATCTTCTTCATAATTTATTAAGCTTTAATAAAAAGAGTTAATCCTCTATAGGTTTAACCACCTAAATGTTTTAATAAATCACGTTGAAAAATTGGAACTGATATTGATTTATCCGTAATCTATGTTGTAAGGTGAAAACATACATAAAGATATATTGAAAGAAAAATTAACTCTCGTTTTGTATATATGATGATAAACTATATATAATTAGTGTTTTATAAAGAAAAAAAACATTAAGTGTACAAATACCGGATCTAGATTTTAAACGCTTCATACTGACCTAGAATATATATTTGGATAAGTGGATTTCTTCATTTTCATTTGACAGCCCCAACCTGAACCATTTGCCACCTTCAAAACTTATCCTCTACAACAAATAATTTGTGTTAAATACGCCTCCATTTTTAACATCACATCACAACAAACAATCCATTAAACCCAACTTCCTCTCCTTTTCTTGATTTGTCCACTCCTCAGCATAGAGTAGAACACAACGCACACCACAAATTCTAAAAAATGGCCACTGTTAAATCTGCTGCTGTCTGCATCCCTTCATTCACTGGACTCAAAGCTGGTGCCTCAGCCTCAAAATCCACCAACATTGCTATGGCTGCCGCCACCCCGAAACTCGCCATTAAGGCCTCACTGAAGGAGTTCAGTGTGGCGGTTATCGCCACTGCCGCCAGCGTGATGTTTGCCAGCAATGCATCGGCCATGGACGTTTTGCTCGGTGGTGATGATGGCTCCCTAGCTTTCATACCTGGAAACTTCGAGATTCATCGGGGGAGAAAATTATTCAAGAACAATGCAGGGTTCCCGCATAATGTTATTTTCGATGAGGATGGGTGGATGCTTCCAAGATTTCAATGGGTGAAGAGGATTTGCTCAATGCAAAAGATGAAACCTTTGCAGTAACTTTGACAGAGAAAGGCACATACTCTTTCTATTGTGCTCCTCGTCAAGGAGCTGGCATGGTAGGAAAAGTGACTGTCAAGTAGAATGTTTAATGTTCATCTTCTCATTTTTGTATTCCTTTATTTGAGTTATTAATAGGTGAATCATGAATGTTTATGTAATGGCTTCATCTATATGAAATCATCTGTGTCTGTAATTAAAAGAAATTCAATCACACATTCTAGATTCTTCTGCTTCTGCCATTTGCATTTAGGGTATGTTTGGTTCGTTCCTGGATTTTAGTGAGTAAAACACTAACAATGATATTTTATTGGCATGGATGATAGAGTTGAGCTTCATTTATTGTACATTTTTTTTTTAAATCATTTTACTAACTGAAATTCAAGAAGAAAACCTAGCGATACCAAATGAATCCCAACAGCAAGGGGCTGAAATTCAAATTATTCAACAAAAATATTATTTCTTTTCATGAAAGAGTTATACAAGAAGAATGCCAAGCAAAATAAATACATACAATTGACAAACAAAATGGGCAAGCCTACTACTTGTTACACGGCAGAAAGATTATATAAGTAATTTTATGATGACCTTATAATTGTATCTATTTATCGAATCTTCATATGGGTATTAAAGATCTGTACAAGACTACTTGTTGTATAAGTTTATGTTGTCAAAGCATCCGGTAAATTGGTTGGAGCACCTAGCACTTTACCACCAACATCTGGAAAGTTTTCATGTCCAGGCAAAGACTTTACCTTTCCATCAGCATCAACCTTAACTGGGTATTTCAGAATATGTCCTTGTAATGGAGTCAATCGCTCTACTGTGAATCTTTTCCAGTTTTCTTCCGCTATTTGATTCACCTTCTTCACACAATCCAAATTATCAGGATCCTTGAAGCAGTTTTCAATGTTTCCCAAGTGCTCTGCCCACAGCGACATTCTATATCCATATATCTACAAAATTTCATATAAAACTTTGACTGATTTTGTGGAATAAGTGATTAAAATATGATGGAACATGGCTTACCTGGCCGTGTGGATGTTCTGTTTTCTTAGCCCAGGTGTAATGAGGCTGATACGCACCCATAGCAATCTCCGTATCCCTTGAACCAGCCAAAGAACGTTGGTTAATGTTGGCGGAACCCAGTATCACATACTCATCATCCACTATCATTCCCTTGGCATGTACGTAAATCATAAATCTTCTTGATTTTTGGGAAGCTGAATCTTGGTTAGAGTTCTATTTCAAAACATTGATGTAGTTAGGTAAAATTTATTGGAATAGAAAAAAACATTTAATTGATGCAAAAGTAAGCAGATGAAAAATTACTGTATTTCCATTTGAGGAGGGTTGGCCATTGGAATTTGGTTCTTCTCCACGCCATTCTTCTCTATTTCCAAGACAGTAGAAATTAAGATAATCAGTTGGATGTGCTTTCTCAAGCTTAGCGGATTTGAGTTCTCGAGCAATAATTTCGTACATCATTTGCATTGTTTGCCCCTATAAGAGCAAAAAGATACACTTAGATTTATTTTTCAACGTGCATCACGAATAAAGCTAAATTTGAACACTTATAGGCAACTAATTTAAACTCGACTGTGTTACCTGCCAATAAAGGATTTCTTGTACAGTCGCAGAACTAGGAACACCCTCCGGCCACATTGGAATGACAACATAAACAGTGAATCGTTCCTTTGCTCTTATTTTACTAGCAATCTTTAATGCTAGCTCCATTGGGATTAGATTGTCAGCACCTAAGATAAAAATAAAAATAAAAGTAAATAAAAATGTGATATACTCAAATAAATACTAGTAAAAGCTTTATGGAAGAACCGAAGAGAACTTTTGAGAAGCAGTTTACCGGCATCTTTATAGGAGGGCCAAGCATAAGATGAACCGAGGAAATATTGATTCTCAATGTATATGAAGTGCTGAGCAGATCTTATTGCTTGGATATAAGCCATTTGAATGCTCTTGTCTATCACCAAATTCTTAGCACAGATTAAGTTCTGCAATAAAGAGAATCTCATTAGCTTTCTCGTCCCAAACAAGAACGTAATAAGCTACATTTATGGAAGTTCACAAACAATAACAAAGTATGAGCAAATACTTGTTCCTCAGCTGCACGGACATTCTTGGGAAATCCTTTCAATGAACCCGAATCTATAGATCGGAAAATCTGTGAAAAGTAAAAAAAAATCAACTTTTAGTTGCTCAATCGAAATAAAGAAGCTTATGTTTTTAGTGAGACGTATTCATAACCTGAACATGCCAATTTTCAGGATCATCTTCCTTGGAAACCCACAATGAAGGATGGTCGTTCTGAACAGTTGTGGAAGGACTATTTATCCATGAAATGCGATCAACTTTTAGCAGCGCATCATCATGCCAACGTGATATTTTCTTAAAACGTTGCCCAAATTCCGACAACTTAGAGGCTTTTCTCCACCGTTGCTCAAAGTTCGTTAGCACATCATAAGCAGCTGGGCCTTCTACTTTGCAGTGTAAATCGTGCCACGGTTGTCTTGGCCCCTTTGTTCCTGGCTATTATAAATTATAAACTCAATTATTATTTTGTAAAATTTTGTAGTTCAGAATGTCATGGATCAATTTCAAATGGAGTTGCTTACTGAAAAAGTTGGATTGTGATAATCATCATGAAAGACAGTGTCGAGATCACGAAATAATCGATGCTCGGGTGTATCATAGCGTCCATCACAGAGATCAAGACCACCAAGGAAAGAAGTTATTTTCCTGGAATTGCCCTCGCCTTGAGTGTCCACAATCACACATTTCTGATGGTGAGTGTATATAGTTCCGACAACCTAAATAAAACACCAGAAACTAAACTAGCTATATAAATCAAGCTCTTTATGACCTAAGAACAATATATAGAATAGAATAAACCTTACCTGTTGCTTAAAAAAGCTAAGTTTATTGCTTGCATAACGAGGGGCCAGCACACAGGTAACAGAGGAGTGCTTGAAGAACTTCTTCGTTTCTTCATCATGAGTTTCCATCACTCCCGCCTGCACTAAAAGAGTTCATCAAATCGATTAACAGAATACTCCTCAACCGATTTAATTTAAACTAGACCACTCTTTTTTTTTCCCTAGCTAGATACTAAAATAGTTAAACTATGGGGAAAAGGCAAACTTGGCCCCATAACTAGTGATTGCCGGCAAGACAAGTTTACCCCATAAGTCGCAATTTTGGGATTTATTCGGTCCAATTGAGAAAGTGAACATTAAGTACATGCCACTTCAGATTTGTGACTTGTAAGGTAAAATTGTCACCCCGATCGAATGCTTGTGAAGCAAACTTTCTATCCCACTAGTTATGGACTAATTTTGCCTTTTTCCTCTTAAACTATTTACAACAAGAATCCGTGTACCGTATTAATGAAGAACTTGCTATGGGAAGTCTTATCATCCCAAACTAACAACAATACTCTCACCCCTTCTTGTGATTTGTACTTCAACAATTCTCCCAAAGTCAAATCCCCACCTTTTGGCAACGGCTTAGTAGGCTCCCTTATTAACTTTACCTTATGGTAAATCGACCATCCCACTATGTAAATCAAATGGTGTGCTTCTAATATCGCGTGACATATATCCTCCCAACATTTTGCGTGCTCAAAGTGTCTCTTCTCATCTAATCCAATTTCCGGAAGCATCCCATCAATACAATGTGCATCTTGATAAAGGGTCACGTGTCCCCCATGGCGCATAGGAAAGTAACTTCCCTTGAGTCCATAATCTATGGTAATGCCATTGTGGTAAACTGGATTTTGGTGAACAGGAGTGTATGTCATCTGTAAATGAATGGCACTATCAGGTTTAGGGGGCTTCCCGTTTGGTCCTATAACCGAGACCCACTCATCTATAAGCTCACCGGAGGCGATCTTTTTCGCAGACATGGTGGCAACGCCAATGAGGTCCGCACCAAACATGTCATTATCTTTCACTTCGAACTCAACCTGTATATAATCAGTCTTGGTCTAAACTTTCCGTAGGTTGCCATTGAAAATACTGAAAATTTTGTGTTTTTTAAATTGTGTCAATCACATGTATCTTCGATTTACAGTTTTTCGCAAAATTTTCCAAAAAATTATATGTAATATATAACTAACCAGAACATAGTAACAAATCCATGAATATATATAAACATCAAAACTTCCATACATTTATACCAAATACAGGGAAAATTTATGTTTTCAATCAAAACGAAAATACAAAGTATTTCGGTAAATTCTATTCAATAGTTTTCTCTTACTTACAATTTTTTTTTTCCAAATATTTTGGAGAAATTTCCAGAAAATTACAAAAAGTTTCTAATATTTAACTGATCGACCGACGGATTGAAATACACCATGGAAATGAAATTTTAATCCGTGGTAACAACCTCAAAAATTGCTTTTGCGTAGTCATTGATCATTGTACAAAGGTTTGACTGAAATAAAATATATATTGAATAAACATATATATATATATATATAAAAGATTTGACGAGAGTAATTTGCAACACGTATACGTACAACAGATACGGGGTGAGCTAAGGGGATTTTGAAATGCTCGTTCCAAACCGGGTTCTGGGAATTGGATATGACCCGGGTTCGGGCAACGCGGGCACCCGTGAGGCAAACGGTGACGTATGGATCGCTGGTAATTAAATTACTATTACGGTGGGAGTGGCCGCGCAGACCACCTTTGATGGCGCCATTATTGTTGGTAAAAGGTTTCCGGCAGTCCAATGAGGTGAGGCACCGCCGGAACCGATCGGAGACTAAGTCCATGTTCGGAAGGCGACGGGCTTCGATGATTTTAAGGTCGAGGTCTCCATGGAGGTATATTGTGTCGTTGTCATCGGACATTGTTATTTAATGAAGAAATTATTATTTGTACGTGTTATTTTCCTTTTTCTTTCTTTTGGCTGTGGCGGAGGAGAGTAGTGGTTTATTTGAAGTCTCCGCCGTGGCCAACGATGGGGGTGGCGGATCAAGGAATAGTGCGAGAATATTATGGGGAAATGTCTGAACGCCGGCTCCGAATCTCTTTTAGTTTTAGACACGTGGGAGGAAGATGAGTTTTTATAATTACTGGACTCGCTAGAAGATAATATAAATAAATTATTTTGTCTAGTTGCATCTTAAGTTACCAAAATAAAAAATATAAAATGGATGGAACTAGGAGTGGCAATATGGATCTGATCCACTAGATCCGATCCATAAAGATTCATTAAATTTTTACTCGGATTGGATCTCATAAAATCTGGATTCATATTGGATCAACACATACAAGTAATAGATTGTGATGGATCCATTCTGGATCCACTAATGGATCCGTCGGATCTACTAAAGAATCCACTGAATCCAAAAAATAAAATTTATTGTTGGAATGTGAAAACCTCTTCTCTCTAATTCTTTCCCTGTTGCCGAAAATATATGAAAACATATATGTACTTATTTTTGAAAATTGCAATTTTAACCCCAAATTTTTGAAGAACCCAGAATTTAATAAATTCAAATTTCCAATCCGGACACTGATTTTCAGGAACAAAATTTGAACTTTTGGTCCCTTAATTTTTGGATATTGCAATTTTGACCCTAGATTTTTGGAAAATCAAGAATTGCAATTCAGTCCAGTATTTTAAGAAAATCAAAAATTTCAATTCGGCCCCTGATTTCATAAATTCAAATTTGCACTTTTGGTCCCTCAATTTTTGGAAATTATAATTTGAGCCCATATTTTTAAAAAACCAAGTATTGCGTTTCAGTTCAGAATTCTCATAAAATTAAAAAAATTCAATTTGGCCCCAGATTTTAAGAAATCCGAATTTACTCTTTTGGTCCCTCAATTTTTAGAAATTACAATTTGACCCTAAATTTTTGAAAAATCCAGAATTACGATTCAGTGTATTTCTGAAGATCAAAATTTTCATTTCGGCCCCTGATTTTCAGAAATCCAAAATTTCACTTTTAGTCCCCTAATTTTCAAAAATTGCAATTTGACCCTATATTTTCAAAAAAATAAGAACTGCAATTCAGTCCATAATTTTCAGAAGATTAAAATTTTCAATTCGGCACCTGATTTTCAAAAATCTAAATTTGCACTTTTGATCCCTTAATTTTAAAAAATTGCCATTTGACCCCAGAGTTTCAATTCAGTCCAAAATTCTCATAAAATTAAGATTTTCAATTTGGCCAAGATTTTCTGAAATCCGTATTTGCACTTTTGGTCCCTCAATTTTCAAAAATTATAATTTTGCCCCAAATCAATTTATGTGATTTTATCCCGATATCAACAACAAGATCTAACTCATAGAGCAAATTATAAGGCATGATTGGGAATTTCAAATAACACAAATGATATATACCAAACAATGAATTTCAAATGAATGGCTTTGAAATCCTTTGTAAAAAAATTTATCCAAACAAGAGATAGCAAATGAATGGATTTCAAATCATTGGAATTTCAATCCATTCATTTGAAATCCTTATTTTTGGTCAAATTGTAATTTTTGAAAATTAAGGGACCAAAAGTGAAATTTTGAATTTCTGAAAAACAGGGTCCGAAATGAAAATTTTAATCTTCGAAAATAAACTGAATCGTAATTCTAGAATTTTCAAAAATTTAGGGTGAAATTGTAATTTCTGAAAATTGAGGGACCAAAAGAGTAAATTCGGATTTCTGAAAATCTGGGGCCAAATTGAATTTTTTTAATTTTATGAGAATCATGAACTGAAACGCAATACTTGGTTTTTAAAAAATATGGGGTCAAATTGTAATTTCCAAAAATTGAGGGACCAAAAGTGCAAATTTGGATTTCTGAAATCAGGGGCCGAATTGAAATTGTCAATTTTCTTAAAATACTGGACTGAATTGCAATTCTTGATTTTTTAAAAATCTAGGGTCGAAATTGCAATATCCAAAAATTGAGGGACCAAAAGTGCAAATTTTGTTCCTGAAAATCAGGGTCTGGATTGGAAATTTGAATTTATAAAATTCTGGACTGAAATGTAATTCTGGGTTCTTCAAAAATCTGAGGTCAAAATTGAAATTTTCAAAAATAGAGGGACCAAAAGTGCAATTCGAATTTTTTAAAATAGTAGCCGAGTTGCAAATTTGAATTTTTAGAAAATTCTGAACTGAATAGGATTTAGGTTTTTTGAAAATTTTGGATCAAAGTGCAATTTTTAAAAATATACAATGTGAAATTGTGAATATTTTTTTAAGTGGATTTCAAATGACTAGTTTTAGGAGGAATTTCAAATCCATGACGGATCCACTGTGGATCTGTCATGGATCTATTCGGATCCATGGTGTATCTGAATTTTTTCACTCGGATCCGGTTTGGATCGGATCCTAAATGGATCCATCATTATGGATCCATTTAGAATCCAATCCATTTGAGATCCGATCCACAAGGATCCGATCCAGATCCGATCCGGGTGGTCCATTTGCCACCCCTAGATGGAACTGGCCCATGTCCATATGCTCGGGAATATTCGTGGCTACCCTCTGGGTAGCTATCATCTGTCGTGTTAGGTCGCTTTTAGGGACACTTTTGCATAAAAATTGTCCATAAATCCCCTTAACATGACGGATGGTGGCTACTTCAGAGGGTAGCCACGAAAATTTCGCTCGTTATCTCATATTTTGGAGAGAGAAATTAAATGTGTTACGTTTTCCTTATTTTTAGATCGAGAATTATCACGTTATCTTATTTTTTGGAGAAAAAATAATAATGTTTCACAAACGTTATCTTGTGATAAATTTTCCTCCAAATGACTGGATAACTAAATCAGGGGCGGATCCAAGAATTTTAGGCGGGAGGTTAAAGTATATTAAAAATAAATGCAATCAAACAGTCAAATTTAAATGTATTCACGATAAAATATATGACGAGATAAAAAAGAGAAGGTGAAAATAAATTTATTTACGATAAACTTAAATTCTCAATAAGTTATTTTTGTTACATATAATACACTGTTATGATGAAAAAAATCATATTATAAAGGAAAAAAATCGAACTACAAAAACAATGATAGTTCATAACTGTTATTATAATTATTATTAAGGAAAAAATCTAAAAAACACTTAATATTGTTAAGAAGAAGAAAAATTACTTAAAACACAAAAAACATTGAAATAGCATGGAGAAGGATTTTATTTTAAATATAATATTGAAAATATTATTAAGAAATTATTTATGTAAAAAAATAGAAAATAATGAAAATAACATAGAGATGGCAAAAAATTAAAAGAGAAAAAAAAGGTCCATCATGGGTTTGGACTTTGAACTCCAAACCTCATATTGCTTCTTTCACATTATCACAAACTATTCACTACATTTTTTTATGTAAGAACTTAATTAGTACTAATATATAATCCAAAATATCTTAGCGGTTCTATAGCCCCCTTTCCCCTCTCTAGATCCGCATATGACTGCAACATGCAGTACACGTGGTCATTTGAGTCAATATACGTTTGATTATTTGACGGTACAATGAACATTACAACAAATATTTAAATTATGATACTAAATATGCATTTATGTCAAGTGATATCAAGATTGCAGATTGCCCATTGTATAGTAACACCTATGAAATATTTCTTGCAATTGCTACGAAGCCCATTTTCCCATGTATACATATTACATAAAAAGGAATTTTGGCCATAGGCTTCATCTTTGTCATTTACATCATTCAATTCTTTACCCCTTTATAGATGCCTAGATACAATATCTTGCGAACAATTAAAACATTCACCCAAGATTGAAAAACTTCAAGCAATACCTATAATTAACGCTACATCAATAAATACCGTGTACTAATGCAACAATTTCCTAACCTTATATTTGAACTAAGCTGCTTCTCATTTAATTTTCTCTTCAATATCTTCAACATTTCTCACATAAATGTGCCCTTTGCTTGAAATAACCATTAGCTAGCTAACCTTCAATTTCCAATATTTATAACTTTGATCACTCTTCCGAATAATACATCACGATAATTGTAGAACTAAGGAAGTTATTTAGACCATGAGAGCTAAATTTCTGAAGTTCTGAGGCCATCATTCCAAACTTAAACTAAGGTAGAACTGCAGGTTTTGGCAGGTGAAGGAGGCTGTATCGTGATGCTTTGTACGAAACCCAACATCTAAGCAGACAAAGTTCATTAATTGAAAATAAATTAGCAGCTGAACTGAATGAAGAATAATTTTGATTTTTTTGTTAGTTGTAGGCACTTACAGCAGCAAAGGCAGAGCACATAATGCTAAATCCAGGAAAGTGAAATGGTGCACTATCTGATAGAAATAAAGCTGATAAAAAAAATGGATTTTTATTAGATTCGTTTTAGTTTTAGGCATGTTCAAAGTTTGTCGAGACTATATTTTTGCTTAATTACCTGTTAAGGGGCTGAAAGCAAGAGGGGAGACAATGTTGGCAAAGGAACATATGCCTGTAATGCACCCTTGAACCTTTCCCTAATAGCATTTAATTAAAGGGTATACGGTTTTACTATCTTCGTGTGATTGAAGTAATCAACGGGCGGGGAAGTTAGCTTATAATTAATAAAAGTACTTATATTACCTGTTCATTTGGTCCCGTTTGTTTGGATGCGATGCTTCTCAACTGCAAATGCAATGATAATTCAAGAAATTTGTAATAACTTAGGTACAACAACTGAAACAAATATTTCAAGAAGTTAAGAACTTACGCATGGAAGAGCAAAAGTAGCCACAACCGAGATCATTGCAGCAGCGTATGGAACCTACAAATTGCAAAAAATAAATAAATAAGTAAAAACTTCCATAAAGCGATTTCATTATTTGCGTTGCGGGCTAAAGGTTTAAGAACTTACCCAAGGTGCCCAAGCGACACTATAAAGTACCATCTGCAACCAATGAAAATTAACTTGTCAGCTAAGATAATCTGTATAATTATGATTACATGGAAAACTAATCACAGATTTCAGGTACTGCTAATTATACATGGGTCTTACATGAGCACAACTGAAAAAGAGGCCTAAAGACAGCATCTTTTCTTCGCCCATGAGAGGAGTTAACACGGGCATGAGAATTAACTGAAAGGCAGTGAGAAAGTTTATTGTATAATGTTATAATGAAATATTTTGAATGTACAGAATGCAAGGGAGAACTACCTGTGATATTGATCCTGCGATTCCAACAATTATCATCAGATCAGCAAATTGATCCTTGTTAAAGTGAAACTGAGCCTTCAAGTAATACTGCACATTGATTAATCAAAAAAACAAAAATGTTATACATCCAAAATCCCTTCAAACATTATCACTCCTCCAAGATTCATCACAAAAACATTAATGTGAAGACTAGTGTCAAAATAATTTCATATTATATAATTTAATTTCAGAAAAACGTATATGTTATTGTCTTTAAACTATATGAATAATTTCTCATGCTTTGAATGATAAATCAACTTCAAAAGTTTTTCAAAAATAAAAAAAAATAGCATACCATCAAAGAAGCATAGAGGCCAACATCTCCAACATTTAAGAAGAATGCAACCATTGCAGCTTTAGAGAATGTCGGGCTGAAAAATAATGATAAACAAGAAAGGCATTAGCTTAAAGAGCATACGGTTGATAACTTTGTATTATATGAAAATCAATTCAAAATCTCAACATTAATTGAAACTATGATTAAAGTTGGAAGTAACTTATTTTCCTTAAAAAAAAGTTTTGAGGCATACCTGGTCCTTAGCAAGCAAATGGTTTCATCGACTGAAGGCAGAGTCTTAAAAAGTTTCCATTTATTGGAATTGGACGGAGCTTTTTCTAGAAGACAGTCTGTTTCTGTGATCTTTGAACATAAACTATTATCTACGTCCGACTCTGGAAGAAACACTCTCATATACACCAATGCTATCACTGACATTGCAGCCGCCACCTATACATACGATACGAGGACGTTGTAATAATAAACTCTTCGTCTTAATTTGATTAAGATTACATTCTTATAGTACTTATGTATATATCCTATATAATAATCAGTACAAAGAAGGACTGAAATAATACTTGAAATGTGGCAGAAGTGGAGAGGAAACGTGCACATAAATTGCCAAACACAAAAGAAGAGGATGCAAAGCCGGATATTATTCCAAATACTGAAGCCCTTTTGGTCTCTGGAACATTATCTGCCTGCAATTAATAAATCATAAAACGTGTCACTTTCTATATTAATTATATGATCAAATTAAACTAAACTGGTGTTTTCTATTTTATGTGTTTTTAACTTGTATGGAAAAATGAAATTCCTAGACAAAGTTTTGATGATAAATGTAAAATAGAAAAGAAATGTACCACATATGCTAGAGCAAGAAACTGAACACTTCCTTCAGTTGCCATGGCAATGAGAGTCTTGAGCACATAGTATGCGTAAAAATAGTACCTTGTTCTGCTGTAAGCCAATATAACTGCAACCATAAAATAAGAGTTTAATTTAAGTAAATCTAATTTTTTTAATTTTTTTGAGTGCTTGACTTAATCTTTTCGAATTGTACAATTCATCAAGTTATGCGATAATAGTCCAATCAGATTGAGTTAACTGCTGTTACGTGGATATAATCTTTTGCAACATTTACAAGTATTTTAATTTAATTAATAAGAAACCCTTGGTATATCTCTCTTGTTTAAATAAATACAAACTGCAGGTAATTTTTTGGGAAACCTAGAATGGGCCATTTGAATTGCCAGTAATGTGGGCCTAAAATTAGGAATTTTAAAATATTTTTGGGCTAGTTATTTTTATTGTAACTTTCTCTTAGTGGACCCAAGTCCACAAATAAAATTTGAGTCTGGGCTTTTAATAAATATAAAGCAAATCACCCAGATATAAATGGCAAATCGATGAGCATTATTAATGTCGTTATGTAATCTTCTTCTCTTTTTAGCTTTGTTCTTTTCCTTTTTCTAATTATACTTTTTCTTTCTTCGTTGCCTTTTGCTTTTTCTGAGTACGGAATATTCTTTTCATTTTTGGGAGAAAATTGACAGAATAAATTTATGAAATTAGTAATTCTTATACTAGTGTTTAATAAGCCCGGACTTTATGCTAGGACATGTTTTGTTAATTAGATTAAGATGTAATAAAAATATTTACCTAAAGGAAAGATTGAAAGTATCATAGGGAGTGTGAGCATAATTTTTCTTCCGTAAGTGTCGGAGAGATTCCCTACCAAAGGCATCACCACAAGTGATCCCAACCCTACAATCTGCATTCACCAACATATATACTATTAATTAGTTTGTTTCATTATTCTTCTTTGAAACTAAACTACAAATAGAAATAACATCATCAATTATTGTTCCAAAGTGAAAGTAGTCAAAAGACCAAATTAAATGAGGGAACAACAAAGTTCACTTCAAACCAATTGCACGTAAAAGAAGTGAATTACATTACATAGCACTATATATCAATTCAAAACACCTTCTTTTTTTTTTTTTTTGGGTGGTGTTAATTTCTTGTTCCTTTTCGTATGCACTATTCATAAGCTTTCATAGCAAGCAATGATGCAATATTAGAATAGTGTCACATATCCTTAATGTGCTCTGCCTCACATAAAAAATACCACCCATTAATACTTGCTCAAACGAAGAATGGATCATATCTAAGAAATAATATGTCCCTGAAAAAATGAATTGAGTTTGTTTCGATTAGGTTAGAAAATATTCAAATTCGAGTCTGAATATCTAAACTTTAAATTATTCTTGATCGATTTATCTTATAATGGATAATCAACGACGATTTGTTGCAACAGTCAACACAAGTTTGACTCTTAATAATTGTGACTCAAAAGTAATATATATCAAGATTGAATTGTTGCAGGTTGGATTGGCCCGCCTGGTTAATGAGTTGAGAGCATGGCATGGCTAATTTTAAAAAGGAGAAAACAGAACATATGACATAATGTACGGTGTAAGATAGCTCTACACATGCATGCCCTGTTTTTTTTAAATCTATGGGACTATGAGACCCATTTATTTAATGATAAATGAGGGAGAGATTCAATCGAATATAAAATAGAGATAGAGGGGGGTGGGGGTGGGGGTGGGGGTGGGGGTGGGGGGGGGGTCACTTTATATACTATAACTATTCTTAGAGAATTGGCAAGATTTTGATTGGACATGTGGGCTTCCACTATGTATGTCTTACTTGCAAAGGTTGAAAACAGAAGCAATTTGAGTTTTCTCCTCTCTTATTTTAATTAAGTTATTCGCAAAATATTTGTGTGTGTTAATGGATAAAAATATTTAATAAGTATATATAGGAAAATATCTTCCTCAT
This sequence comes from Penstemon eatonii, assembly GCA_038501285.1. Lineage (NCBI taxonomy): Eukaryota > Viridiplantae > Streptophyta > Magnoliopsida > Lamiales > Plantaginaceae > Penstemon > Penstemon eatonii. Next base: position 78,182,363 of record CM076710.1, read on the forward strand.
ATCCGTTTGGCCAATCAATTCGACCATACATGACAAACGTAGGTCGGATTGCCTAAACTAACCAAAATTACTCGCTAATCAAAATAGTTTACTAGAGGTAAAGACTCTAATAAATAAATATCCTAGATAATACTAGGACCTTGATCGAAGATAGACGAATAAGTGGTATCAAGACATACAACAGTGAATCGAGCCTTGGGAACGATCTACTACTGTCCAAGTTTAGAAGGAGGAGCCCCCCGAGACTTCATTTACAGTCCTCTCACATATATATATACACATATAAGGTTTCGTAAAGAGCCAGAGCATTAAATTAAGTGCACTCCCGATACCCCCAATCGAATAGTGCAACGTTCAGGAATAGGTTTGCACTTGCTTCAAGACTGATCACTCTCTTTTGAATTATATTCAATCACAAAATATGTGTATTGCACATATCATTTAATACTTCGACTTGGATCAAACCTAATTTGGGATAGAATTTCTCAATGTATGTAAAGTAATAATCCTACAATTTTAGTCTTGATTCTGTCCGGTCATCGAACTTGTTAAGTGTGGAATTTCAAATTCAATGAAAAAAAAAAAGCTTGTTAATACTATTAGTGGTTACATGAGGAGAGATGTATACAAATCATTCACATGGAGAAATGAATTAAACAAATAATATTTTATATTTAAACATTCTTAATTCTCTTTTTATCAAATGCCCTTTAACTCTTTAAGCAGGTGTGACAGCCTTCTATTCTATATTCTAATGAACTAATTTTCATGCCTTTCATTTAATTAATTAAGGTGGGCGGAAGCTTTTTCTAATTAGTATTACAAATTAATTTTCTTTACCTTTTAAAAGAAGCATGTATATTCCCCTCACCCAAAAAAAATGTATATTCCCCTGATCCCCTCACCCAAAAAAAAAAAAAAAAAAAAGCATGTATATGTCACCATAATAGACACTTTTGCCTCTCTTTTTTCCACAACCGAGAAGTCATAGCCACAATTAATATCAAGCAAAGAAGAAAAGAACTAGTACAATTCAATGGGGTTTCACAAATGGGGACCAAGACCTATAAAGTGAAAACTCTTACCCAATGGCTGAAAATTATACTTAGTAAAATGAAACTCAGAGTATGATCAGACATTATTAGGATTGAAGAAATTTAGTAAATGATATATACATCATATTAAAATAAATTTCATAAATGCATGTCCTTTTCATCTATGAAGAAATTAATGGTCTTAATTAGTTTGCTGGACATTAACGCAATGTGTAGAAATAGCAAAAAAGCAAAGGAAAAATAAAGAATTATAGTTTTCTTCTTGGTGAAAATGTAGGTTAACCTGTTTATAGTTGAGGGAATATTGTCATGAGAAAAGGACAACATGTGGATAGATCAAAATGAAAATTTTCCATAGATAATTGCAATTACAATGCCGATTTCTGCATTTTAAAACATCCTAAAGTTGATCCTTCTTTATAAATTACGTTATTATTTGGATTTCAGTATATGAAATGCAAAAAAAAAAAAAAAAAAAAAAAAAAGGAGATCAAGTTAAAAAAGAAAACAGAATGGAATTTAACTATTATTTGGAATAAAATGGCACTATAATTAATCTCCTCTGATAAGTTAGGACTTTCAATTTTACCCCACGACTAATTATTGGACTTTTTCTGCTCAACGGGTCCATGAGTGAAGAATATATACTTTCTCAGTTGGGCCAAAAAGTCCCAAAATTGCTTAATTTTGTAAGTTCTGAGATCAAAATCAAATTGCATGCCTGAAGAGTACTTGTGGGTAAACTTGTCAAAGACCATTAGTTATAGTATTGTTCCCCTACTTAAGAAATTTTAATAATTAATTAACAGTGTACGTACGTACCGCTTGTTGAGCTCCGGTGAGATATATTGCGAAGGAGCATTTATCTTTTCCGGGGCAAAGTGCTGACATTGTAACGTCGGTGATGGCCGGAACCACCATGAAATTGGAGAAGCAGTAGAGGAACACCGTCAGGAAAAGGTGGCTCAGCCCATAAACCTTTTCCATTTTGTGTGTGTTTATTTAATTTGTTCTTTTACTGAGTATAAAAAGAAATAAAGAAGAGAGTTGTATTCTGAATTGTATTATTCTTGAAGCAATGGTTTAAAGCCCTTGTGCTACGTGCCTATTTTATATATAGTATTGCTTTGCTCCTGACAAATATACTGTACTGTTTGAAAGTAATGTGTATGGGATCCCTGTCAGTAAATCAATAAATATATAGAAAATCCTAGAAAGAATGAAAAACAGTTCTGTTTGGATATTTTTTCATTATTTAATTAATTTTTGAGATACAAATGTGCGCGAGGGTGTAAAAATGTCAAAAATATTTAATTGTTTAGCTTTATGCGCGAGGGTGTAAAAAACTCAAAACTCAAAACGCGATGGTTATAAGAAAAACAGAAAGAAGTGTATAGTAAAAGGAATAAATTATCTCTTTTGGGTTTTATATTTTCATTAAAAATAAAGTGCTTATTAATCAATAACGCAATGGAATAAAGTGTTCATCAAACTATATTACAAAAAGGGTAAGTTATCTATTACGCTTAGCACAAAGGAATTAATTAAAAGAAGCATGTTGGCTATGTAAAATTAAATCAATCATTTTTCACATAATTAAATTTATTTTTATCAATAAGGAAAGTAAGGTGTGTTGTGCTTTGCTTGGGAGTGAGTACAACGTACTCGGTACTACTAGGTAAATTTCTTTTTCTTTTTTTCTTTTTTTTCTTTTTCTTTTTCTTTGGGAAGTGGGGATAGTGGGGTGTACACATAAGTCAAGGAGTAAACAAAGTGCGACGTTGAAACGATGCGTACCTTGTAGTGAAAGGAAACAAGGCTTGTTTTGGGCAATTAATCCAAGTGTAGAAGCATTACTTACTCACTCTTATGATGCGTGCAAGGTTGCATTAATAAGGACTGAAATTGAAATGTATGTCCTTTCCAAAAAAAAAAAAAAAAAAAAATTGAAATGTATGAATCAAGTATTAATTGGATTTTATTTTTTATTTTTTTTAGAAGTTGAATAAATCGTCATTAATTATTATACCAAAGTTATTTTATTGGTAACAAATTACAAAGATAAATTAATTATAAAAATTACTATTAAGATAGAGAAATACACTGACTAGTAAAAATTGAATCTATGACCATATGAATTATGATCATGAAAATTCAATTTTACTTTAAAATGGGCAATTTTTTATGGCAATATATTGGGCTTTTAGTTTTTGAAGCCTGCTAATTAGCTGGGTTTATATGGGGCTAGGGTTATAGGTTATAGCCACTGCCCACTGGATAGGTTTTTATTGGCAATGGACTTTACTAATTTTGAGGCCCAAGGTTGGGATATTGGGCTGAAATTCTTGTTTACAGATTTAAATGGAGGTATTATTCAGTATTTAAATCACACCGTATACGGGATTTGATAACTGAAAATAATTGTGTCAAGTTTATTTTTTCTTTAATATTTAAATTAGCCTAACTGCAACATGTTAGAATTTTACAAGCTTAAATTTGTATTGATGCACATTTTTTTAAGCGTTAAGCTGCCCATTAAATAATTTACATCACAAATCTTATCTCAAGATACCAAACTTCGATGCGTCCAATTTAAACTTTATGATATCTTTCTTTATTAACAAAATATATAACCGATCATAATGTGTCATCAGTATCACCATGTATGAATTCGAATAAAAACTTGAGAACTAAAACAAAAAAAATAAATTCTTTACAAATATACGTACTTATGGGTCATTAGTCAAATTCGAGTTAGGTGGTATCATAATTATTTATTAGACAAATAGAAAGCACTTATTCTCTAATTAAATAACACTTTTAAAATAGATACAAATTTTAATAAGGGAAGAAATGTACAGGCACATTGACCACAAATTTTACGTGTGTACATCATTAATCATACAATCATGAATCTTGATTTCCCCTTGAGTTAACAAGGGCTAATTAGTAAATGAATAACCTCTCATGCTTTTCATCTTAATCAACTCTAAATTAATATCATCAAACAGTTTAATAAGTAACACGAACTCCTTGGTATCTTAAAATTTCCCCAATAAGCTCCCCTTTACCCGACCCGACATACCGCCCCGAAATCTTCCCGTCTCTAATAAACAAAAACGTCGGCACTTCCACCACATCCATGTCCCTCAAAAACTGCATACAACTCTCATTTTCGTCCCCATTCATCCGAGCAAAAACGACGGTATCCTCCATAGATCTCGACAGCTTAATCACCGTCGGATACACCTTCACACACGGCCCACAGTGCTTTAATCCAACATCCAAAACGATCAATTTTCCGTCGACTTTGTGCTCGCCGATCAATTTCTCGACATCTTCTCTGTTGTGAAGTTGCACGACGGCGGAGTGGCTGTCACCGTAGTATAAAACATCTCCGACAAGCTGATCGGGTCCGATTCCTTCTTCCTCGTGGATTTTCTCCATGCTTTTGTAGAAGCTGAAGTGTGGAACCTTCTCGATTTTCTCACGCGCGCAGAGCTGGCGCGTTTCTTCAGATTCATCGCCCATTACTAATAAAAAGTCAACGTCGCTGCAGTTACGGCTCAGATCCACCATGAATGGGTAAATTTTACTGCTGTTAATGCTGTGGCTTGCGGCGTATTCAACCACTACGAGGCGGTTTTTGGCGGCGCGTAGAGCTTCGTCAAATTCTTCGGAGGTGTGGACTTTTTTTACTCTTTCTTCGCTGTTTGCTTTTTTGACGCCGGGTGCTACGGTAGCTTTGGCGACTGTTATATGGCGTTTTGTTTCTAAATTTGGGAAGTTTGGTTTGGATTTGGATGAAATTGGGAGGTAGTTAGAAGGAAATTGGGGAAGAAGAGGGCAAATTTTGGTTGTGGAGGTGAAATTTAGGAATGGTTTAGCTGTGTATTTAGTGTAGGTAGCCATTGAGTAAGTAGAAATTGATCGAATTTAGTTAAAAGAATATGGGCTGGATGAATTCTCCAAGATGCAGAGGAATTGCGCAGTTGGTATTATTATCGGGTGAGGATTTTATCATATCCATTTGTAGTTTGGTGCGGATAATATTAACCACACATGTTGTATTTTGGGGAGATATTTTATCTTATTCCTTTTTGAATTTAAGATATTCTCTATTGCATGTTCTAGATTCACTTATTTATTTATTTATTTTATTTTTATTCATAAAATTTAATTTCGTCTGTTTTTTTCTACTTTAAAGAAAATATTTTTTCTAATTTTCTTGAATACATTACATTGTAGTGTTGTACTAATATTGTAAGGCCATCTCCATCGACAATGGGAAGGGGAAGTCGGTGGAGAGGTCGTCAATTTCGGTGGTCTTCACCGAGGAGGGGGAAATGGGCGGGGCTGTGAATGAGAGGTGGGTGGCTGGATCGAGCCAGCCACCTCGATCAATGGTAGGTGGCGACGCCTTCTGTTGTGTTCTTTTTTTTTTTTTTTTGTTGTTGTTTAATTAATAAATTTATAACAAAAATAATTATTAATTTTTTTAAATCTTAACTTTATAATTTGAACTCTTTTTTAATAAACTTTACATTAATTTGTAAAATTTAATTACATTGAAAGAAAATATAATTTGTCTATTATTTTAAATTTTGCGAATTTGTCCTACTTAAATACGAGTTCTGGGATTTAAATACATTGAAATAAAATACGATTTATTGATTTAAATATATTGAAATCAAATATAATTTTAAATTCATTGAAATATGAGAATTGAATTAAATGAAATTAATCCGATTACATACGACCATCATTTTTATTAATGTCAACTTTATTTTCTTATTATTAATTTCAATGCTTATTATTAATGCCAATGTTGAATTTATTATTATTATTATTATTATTATTATTATTATTATTATTTTAATTAAGAAATATAAAAATTGTAATTAATTGAAATGAAAATAAGGGTCACTGAAAATGATTAAAAAAGAGGATTGAAGAGGGGAAAGAAAATATGAAACCAGCAAAAGTCTGATGTAAAGGGAAATTGTTGGAGATGGTCTAAATAATCTTGAATCCAACTGGGTCTAGTGTTTGGACTTAGTCATACTCCTGAAAAGTTCAAAGATATTGGCTACAAATTAAGGTTATCAACTTGACACGCATACATATACTATGAAATTATAGATGTATATACAATTGGAAAATTTCATTTTCATGATGGTCATTTTTCTGGACTTCTAGGATTTGGACGCAAACATTTATTAAGAGAAATTGAAATATTTCTCCAGACATTCAAATTCTGTTAACCAAAAAATCTATGTTGCTTCAAAAGATCTAGTTAATTTACACATCACCTCGTAGAAGAAGTTCAGATATGAAATGCACATGTGTCTGAGATTATTTTATTTTTTATATTTAATTTAAAAAATCCTATCTTTTGATTTATATGATATATCTTTTGTCTTTATTGTTTGAGGCAGTTGGCATGAATATCAAATATTGAATAGTACAGATTACAAACGGAAATAATTTAGTCCCAACAATATAAAGCATCCAGTTAATTTTATTTATTCACTTCTCATTTTCATGAAAAATAATATATATATACCTCTTGACATTCTTGTCCTTTGCTTAACAATATTAAATTTAGAAAGAGAGAGATAGTTGATAAATTGTTTTTTTCAAACACAAAAAAATGAGAGAATTGTATTTTTGGTACATAGCTATAGGTCAATTCTCACTTTTTGTACTGAGTCTTATATGTCCAACACATTTGGTACAGAGCTTTAACAAATTTCGACACATTTGGTACATCCGTTAAAAATTGCCGTTAAGTGATGACGTGACAGTTAAGTCTAATTGCAAAGTTGATGCCATTACCTATGTTGACTGATATTTTTACCTATTAATATTTCAGGTTACCAAAAAAGCCCAACTTCTCCAAATTTAATGTCGATTTTAGTCTATATTGTTGCCAAATTTTATTGAATCGAATAAAACCACATGTGGACCAATTTAAATATTTTACTTATTTTATTTAAATAACTAATTTGATTTATAAATAATATTAATAAATTAATAATAATTTAACATAAATATCACCAAAATTAAGAAAATATATTATTTTTAAATAATAGTATTAATATAATTAATATTTATTACAATTACAATAATAAATAATAATATTAATATATTTAATATTTATTACAATAATAAATAATAAATAATTATAATTAAAAAAAATTCCAACCCCACCCACCCACCCCTCCCCTCCCCCGATACCCAGGCCGCCTGGAAATCGGGATAGGGAGGGGAGGGGGTTGGTGGGTTGGGTGGGGTTGGATTTTTTTTAAAAATTAAAATAATATTTTAATAAATAGTAAATATTTTTTAATTATATATTTTATTATTTTAATAAATATTAAATGGATTAATGCTATTATATAAATTTTATATTTAAAAATAATATGTTTTCTTAAATTTGTTGATATTTATGTTAAAGTATTATTTAATTTTTTAATATTATTTATAAATCAAATTAGTTATTTAAATAAAATAAGTAAAATTTTTAAATTGGTCCGCACACATGTTCTTATTAGAAATCGAGTCAATTTTGAAATTTGATAACAATATAGACTAAAATCGTCACTAATTTTAGAGGTGTGGTGTTTTTTTGGTAACCTAAAATATTATGGGGTAAAAATATCAGTTAATATAATTAATGACATCAAATTTGCAATTATATTTAACTGTCATGTCATCACTTAACGGCAATTTTTAACGACTATACCAAATGTGTCACAATTTGTTAAAGCTTTGTATCAAATGTGTTGGACACATAAAGCTCAGTACCAAAAGTAGAAATTGACATATAGACATATAGCTCTGTACCAAAAATGCAAATCTCTCCACAAAAAATACTTATCTTTTTATTCAGATAATTAATTTATATTCCATATTTCCAACCAATTGTATCGAAAACGTTATTTTGAATCCCATACTATGGCACGGCACAGGGTTTGAAGTTTGAACCATTCACATAATTAGTATATTGTTTTCTTTAAATATCTTCAGTAGGATTCAAACAAATTTAGCATGAATTTCCACTCTTTACCATCACAACTGTACAAATTCAAAAAAATGATAGTATATAAAAAACAAAAAAATACTTTGAAATAAAAAAAAAAAAGAAAAAATTTGATTTATAATAGTATTTTAATTAGTGTGCTCTAATTATGTTTAGCTGGAGGCGCGTGGGCTGAGCCATGGTTCTCCTTTTCCACAAATTAATCTCCTTCCTCTTCTCCAAAGCTCCGTCTCCGGCCACAAGTACCGGTGCCGGAAAATTAATTACAAACTCATCCTCATCCTCCTCCTCCTCTTCTTCATCGGAATATAAAATGTTTTCCTTCCAATCAAAATTCACAAACGTGTCACGGCTGCTAGCAAATCTCCTCATCTGGCTCAGTGCCGGCGCCCTATCCAGAAGCGGCGGCTTGGCGTTGGCGCCACTATCAATAGATTTTCTTCTACTGCTGAAAATCCTCTTTAGCCCGGACGGCTTCGGGCCAATGGGTTTGGGTCGAATATTTTTCTCGGATTTTGAGTAAGAAAGAGTCTTGATTTTTTTGGGATCAGAAACGTGTTTTGTGTTGTTGTTTGTCTTTGTCTTGTGGTTGTGGTTGTGCTTGTGCTTGATTTGGCCCATGCATGAGACTTTCGGTGAAGTGGGTTCTCGAGTTTCGAAATCCTTGGGCTTTTTGCGGGCTTCAATTGGAATCATGGGCACAGTCGGGCCGGAGAAAACGGTATTGAAATGATTTCTGAGCTTTTGTGCGTCGGGCCTCCTGACCCGGCCCGGACTGAAGGGATGGTTTGTGAATGAAACTGCTATTTGAGCTGCCTTTGGTAGAAACTTCATGATGCTGTTTTTTGATTTAGATGCAGCTACCTTCTCCATTTGAATTTCCGAATCTGATTTGTCTTTGTGATCGATGTCTGTGAGTATTTATATATACATATATAAAGCATAAAACAATATAATATGTGCGTGTGATTAGTTTGATAATTGGATTATTATTATTATTATATAATAGAAGAAAGCACATACGAACCAAGATAATAGGGTTGCAACATTGACCTCTTGATGAGAAAAAAATGAAAATGCAGTAAATACTTGCGCAAATTCATAAAAATGTGCGGAAAATCAGATTGTTTATGCTAATTAAACTCGTCCAATCACCAACGGCAATGTAAGTAGATTTATATTTTATACTACATACTTTAAAAGACTTTCATATGAGCATACTCTACATGAAAGTTGGGGACGGGCATTCTACTATGAGATTTTATTGGGTACGAAGTGGGTAAATGAGACAACTGAGATTAATTAGTTCAAGGTTAGTTTCATATTATTTGCATGGTTAAATATATCTCTGTAGTTCTTCTTGGAGATAAGTGATCTAGAGAGATACAAAAAAAATTAGAAGAAGACGAGGACAGAGAAAAATTTGATTCCAATAAATCGGTAATTTGATACACTTAAGAAGAGATAATCAAACTTAAGAAGAGATAATCAAGATGAACGATAATAAAGGTAATTAATGTTTTATATTAATTTAAATATAAGGGTAACTTTTGAAATTTACCAATTTTGATCTGTCAGCTAGCCAATATGAAATTAGACATTTTCCATACACCCTCAATGAGAAGATAAGACGTATGTATTTTACAAAACTTATCAATTATTATTATTATTAACAATTTTGACACACGTTAGAATTCACAACATTGATTCGATTAAGTCTATTTACATAGTCTGGGTCTAACTCAATCCAAAAAATTAGCTTCTGAGGTGAGAATTTAACTATGATTTTCAATCCATCTGGGATGACATTTATACTCAATATTCTCTCTTCACATGTGGCCGGGCTAGATATATGGGAGAAGCAAGCCCAACACATTATATATTAATGTCCAATATTTGCGAATTATTAACATGTGGGTAAGAGTCCAACATACGAATTTGTCTAGACCGTGTGGATCCTCAATACGCGAATTTTTCAGATCGCGTGAATGAAAAATAAATTTTATCATATGCGCAAGAAAAAGCCAATCACGAAATGAATTAATCCACTTTAACTTGCGTGATATGATGTTACAACAATTATCAATTATTACTAGTAACTACTTTGATACACAATATATATATATATATATATATATATATATATATATATATATATATATATATATATATATATATATATATATATATATATATATATATAGCTATTATTATATTTGTGAAAAAATTGTTGATGCAGCTCGTGTTCATATAGTTATGTTAGAAGAAAATGACATGAGAGGTCAACGGCGCAAATGAGACAAAATTAGTGTAAGCTTTGCCGGCTTGGTTCTCAAAATCATGTGCATTATTAAGAGAGAGAATATACAAAGCAAAACAATTTTAATATTAACATAATAACATGTTGCACCATTCTTTTCTTTTCAGTTATTGAAGTATTTATTTCTATCTTGTAAATGTTAAGAGTTTTTATTATTAGAGTAAAACTGTAAATTGTATATATTTAGTAAAAGGGTAGTTTAGTCTTTAGTGTTAGCCCTAGCTATTTAGACTTTTTCTCTTGTCTTTCTTTTATTATTCTTTTGCCTCTTTTTCTTTTATATGCTAAAGAATCAAAAGCTTGTATTATATTTTCATTCAATTAATGGCTTTTCTTTAAGTTATCAGTAAATTCGTGGTCATGGTGTATATATGCAAATTTGAGATCTTGGTGTTAGGATACTTGTAACATGATTGTTGTGAACAAAATCGGACCTATTGATTGAAACTTTTGTAAATCCGAAATTACTTGTAACAAAACAAATACTCCATGTTTTTACTATATGGTCCATTAATTAATGGGTTCAAAATTCTAGTGCATTAGGCCTTGTTTGTTCAAAATTTTAATTGGGCTTGAACAATGCTACAGCAGCCCACTGGACTCAGAACTGATTTATTTAATACTTCGTCGTTCAGACTTCAGAGTTTAAAATTGGAAAGCACAACTGCATAAAGCAAGCAGAGAAAGGTATACAAATTGTAAAGTTCCTAATTTTGTAAACTCGAATTATCACTTTGAAAATTCAATTAAAATGTGCAATTTTTGTCTAATGTGGAAATAGGGAAGAAAATCAGTGATGGTTCTCATCTTAGATTTACAGGATTTCCTTCTCCGAGCTAGGGTTCTGAAGCTCTACAGACAAGCTCTCAGGATTTCACGGAGAGCCCCTCCTAATGCTAAAGGTCAGTCTTATTGTACTAACTTTCTGATGCAATGCACGCCCTATTTTCTCTAATTCATCGCGGAAATCATGTTAATTAGAAATCCAAAATCCATTCGTAGTTTATTTTGGCAGTTTTTGGTTAAACATGGCCTAGACAATGACTACACTCTCGGATTCAGTCAATTATATTTCCAATTTGACTCTGCCCCAATCATGTGCCAGCTACTGCCTGTATTGTGTTGAACAACGGTTTGGTTGCATAGTATGTACTTTATTAGTTTAACAGTATTTTTTTAAATTGAATTACTAAGCAATTTGCTAGGGGTGTAAACGAGTTGAACAGTACGAACAACTCAATGTTCAAGCTTGGTTTAAATTTTTTATTGAACTAGAAATTATGTTTTAGCTTGGTTCGACTGTTTAATGAATTGAGCTCCAACGAGGTTAAAACACGCCTAGCATGAGTAGCTTGATATTCTTGCATATATTTTGTCACTTTTTAGCTAATTGAGTCGAGTTTGTACCAAACTTCATTATTCTTCAACCTTGTTTGATATCAGTTTATAGTGCAAGCAACGCTGCAGCTTTGAGAGAGAGAAGCAAATATTTCTGCTATCCAACTGTCAAAATTACAGATAATTATCCCTCTAATTATTTAGTCTTGATATTTGAACTTATGGGGACACTTGAGGATTTGACTTGCTATGATCTAACATGCTGTATTGGTGAGAAGTCAAAGACAATTCTAGTTTACCAATTCATTAGAATGCATTCTCAAGAACATGGGTTAATGACAATTAATTTGGTGTAATTTTTTTAAGAACTTGATTGGTCATCAGTAAAATATTTTCTCTTTAACGTGCCCCACCTATGATGGAATATCTTTTACTTGTGTCGTAATATCTGCTAACCTTGGTGCCATAAACTTTATCTGGGTTTTGAAGTTATTACTAGCACCTGCAGTTTTTGTGGTGGTTGTAACATTGATCTGTTTTATATTATAATCATGATTGCCTCACAGCGTTGCCTTCATTGTTTTAAATAGATGAATTGAGGCAGATGGTGCGACAAGAGATGGAAAATAACAGAACTTGCAAAGACAAACAGAGAATTAGATTTTTGATTAGCGATGGATTAGAGAGATTGAAGCGGTTGGATGAGACACTAGACATGCAAGGTCATTAATTTCTGATTATTATTGATCTATTTGTTGTATTATGTCAAATTGCTAATAAAAATCTATAAGTTTTTGTATCGTTTGTTGATGGTAAAAGCACAATAAGGTTTGCCAATGTTGAATAGCAGTGTCTTGTTCATATTCCTCAAATGTGATTGGCCGAGAAACTGTTCTTGAGAAGAAGAAAAACCTTAGTAGTGCTTCAGAAGGATTGATCTGAGTCTTCAATTACTGGTGATAAGATTATCTGAGTTTGTTCTTTGGCTAACCTTTTTCATGGTTTTCCATCAGAAATTCTTTTGTTGCCCTAGTTAAACAGCTCACTTTAAGAGTCCGCCTTTGCCTATGACACTGAGATAATCTTCACCCGTTAAATGTTTTTACTTTGAGCTGGATTGCTATGCTTCATAGTCTTCTTCTACTACAGGATCCATCATATTTAATTGACTTTAGTCTGATTCATTCAGAGAGCACAAGTAGGATTGATGGTGCAACCCTGTCTATATGGACTGGGATCAGTTGAAAAATACTCCCTTTATCTCATTTCATTTTTACGCTGAACTGCAGAACTTCTAGTTTAGATAAGCATGAGAATCTGAAAATTTTATGTTTTGATGAAAAACATAACTCGAGTGTATGTAGTTTTTAATATTTTAATTATTAGTGGTGTTGCTGCAACATTATTATAATTGATAGACTCTTTTTTAGAAACTATTTTAGATGGAAAGAAACAAAAAAAAAAAAAAAAAGGGTTTTGGACATCTTAAAAACGAGAGGAGTTGGGAATAAGGCCTCATTATTCGTTGAATGTGACCAATTTTTCAACGCTATTTTGCCTCGTGGTCTGGACACCAGAAGTATTGGAGATTTTTAATTCAACACACACAAAAACGTCTCGGATATCTTTCGAATCCATTTTGATCCAAATCCATGAAAAAGTATTTCAACTCAGAATAATAATCTTTCAATCATGTTGATAGAAGTATAATGTAATATCAACAAATTTAGTTGAATTTATTTTATAAAATTTAAACTTAAAAATACATTGAAATCACAACTCATATGTCAAACCAAATTCATGATTTAGATAATATTTCAATTTATATTCAAGATCTCATATGTCAAACCAAACTCATGATTTAATATATCAATTTATATTCAAGATATCCATACTAAAAAATATGTATTCAAGTCATGTTTCAAGATATCCTAATAAGTAATACCTTTTTTAGAACGCAAGGATTAATAATTATGTTATGAAGTGGATTAAGTTATAAATTACATAGTCAGGTAATCTAAACTATTAATGATAAATTAGAGATAAAAAAATTTATTTAAGATTGTATGGCTTGTTTTTATTAATAATAATAATAACAACAACAACTACCATAAATTTAAAAAAAAAAAGTAATAGACATTGATACACATTTGTATCTATAAAAAAAATGCACGTTATAAATTCGTAAGACCATCTCCTATGAGGGAAGGGGAGGAGAAAATTGAATTTAGGAGTTAAAAAATATGAAGTAAGGCTGCGTTCACTTTGCACAATTGATAATCAGTCCAATTGTCAAATCAGGCCAATTAATTAATCAGCCCAATTCTTTAATGATCCGTTCGGCAGATAGTAGTGGCCCGTATAAGTAAATCAGTCCATAATTAAGTGGGCTGTTCGGTTGACCCAATTACTTTTGTCGAACAATTTTGCCCCTGAAAATGTAGTTGATCCGGCCGTTGGTTTGGAATAATCCTGGCCATTCAGAGAACTTATTGGAAAGGGTGTCTGTTACCATCTCTCCATTTCCCAGGTGTGCTGTGATTCATTCATTCAATTCTAGTTACAGTCCCATCCCTGAAACAGAAGCAATCTTTAATCCTGATGCAAAAAAGATCTCATACTTAAACAGAAAACAGGATCGAAGCATGACTTTCCTTTAAGAAGATCTTTTGTTGTGATACAAAAGCCAAACGTAAGAGAAAGGTAATCTGACTGTAGGGCAACAAGTTATCCTATTTGTACAATGAAATTTCACATTTTAACTTAAATATGTGCATTATGGAATTCTGTAAAAAAAAAATTTGAAACAGTATATAACAAAAGCTTAATGCTGCAGAAATTATTTCAAGCTAAATTTTATGGTAAAGTTGCAAAAATTAATGAACACAAAGAAACATAGGGGTCATTAATGCAATTTACCACAAAATTTCATGAAGAAATGAAGATCTCACCTGGCAGTAGCGGGGCGACAGTGGGAAGAGCTTCTGGCCGTGGTTGAGCAGGTGGGAAATAATGGAAAGATGAAGACATTTATGTTTTTTTTGTATTTGGTAATTTTGTAATTTAATGGATGAGGAATGGCAAATTGGACTTTTTGTCTCTGGTAATTTTGTAAATTCACAAAGAGGAAGGGCAATTTGGACCGATAAATTATCAGTTGGGCCATTAATTCACAATCGGAGAGTTGGATGACGAATTGTATTGATCCAATTAGTGGGTCTGGTGGCCCACATATCGGACCTTAAACTCCGGGCAGCCCGCGATTTAATCAGCCCAACCGAACAGGTATATAGCCCTCAATTACAAAACTTAATTGCCCAATTGAGGGCCCATTGAGGCCTAATCTGGACAAGTGAACGCAACCTAAATTGATTAGAGAGGTGATCAAGGTAACTTCTCAAAAAGGGAAAAATCAATGCCCTCGAGGGGTGAGGCAAAGCAATCGATCCAGCCACTTCTGGGCAGGTACCTGCTGTTCACTTTTTTTTTTTTTTTAATTGTATTAAATAAAAACTTTTAAATTTTTTTTTTAGAATATTTTATTAAATAAAATGTAACTTTTATTTAATTTTAATTTTAGTTAATTCAAGTGAAAGGGGAAATTTGACTGAGAAGCCAATAGAGATGGCTAAGTCAAATTGGTTTTATTATTTTTTTCTAATTTATCTAATTTAATCCCAAGCGTACCAAGGAGACAAAGAGCAAAGTGAATAAAAAAAATTGTATCTTGAGAAATAACAAAATGACCAGCAAACTGCATTGCCGGCCTATCGGCGCCGCCGTACGCCACCTCACCAAACCATATCCGCACCACCGCTCATTACACGAGGGTCCCGACACAATCGATGAACTCCTCGACAGACACCTAGTCAAGAACGACAAAAAGCCCCAACTCAACGACGACGAAGCCGAATTACTTACCCGGCAAAGGCTCACCAGCACTCGGCGTGAGGCACTGAGTCTGTACCGAGACATCATCCGGGCGACCCGTTTCTTCATGTGGCCCGATTCGAAGGGCCTATTGTGGCGTGACGTTTTGAGGGAAAATGCACGGAATGAATTCGAAGCGGCCCGATTTGAGAAGGATCCGGAAGTCATAACCCGGTTGCTCATAGGAGGACGAGATGCGGTTCAGGCTGCAATTGATAAGCTCGTGGAGAAGCAGAAGCAGCAGATTGAGAAGGAAAGAAATGATTTTGCTCGGCGATGATTTGTGGTGTTAGGTTTCATTCCAATTGTTCTAACAAATGGTAAGTGTTAATTTTAGATTTAATTCATTTACACTTTCTTTTGGTTTACTTGGTGCATATGTTGTTTCAGTATTCATTTATATGGAGATGCATATATGTATATACAACAATAACATTCTTTGTGGAAGAATTATTGAATTTGCTGGGATTTTGCTCCTATAGCGGGTTAAGCTGATTGAATTTGATCAAATAATTTGCAGTCTGTAATTACTTAAATATAGACAGTTTCAAAGCATAGTTACCATGTATCTACAAACAAAGGAGAGTGGGAAATTTGAGATCTTGGAGCAAGAAATTGGGTAAGGATAATTGCCGAAAAGGATTCCAATCTCTATATGAAGCTAATTGATTTGGGATAAACTATGGAGCAGCATTTTCAAAACTATATAGATTTGACAACTCATTTGGTGGCCTTAGGAATGCAAACTCAAGCCATTGGAGATGGTAGACTTCTGTGTTGGATTTCTGTAATATCAGTTGAGCCCTTTAAAACTTTCAAGTTCAAATTTGACTTGAGCTTGAAAATTTGTGCATCTTGGTTGTCATAGTTAGAAAGCCAGTAACTGCATTTAGATGGAATTAAATATCAAAATTTCTGGTAAAGATAACTAAAAGAGCTCGAATCTCATCTCGTTTTTTCAGTGTTTGCCACTTGAGTGGTTGAGCAAGTAACAACATGCCTTGAAATTTTGAAAAATTATGGGCTCTTTGTTGACCCAACTAGCCAATTGAGAATGGTAGACGAGGATATTTGTCCGAGAAATTCTCTAATTTCTTTTAGTTTTGCATTTCAGTGAAAGATGCAATGACGCAGAAATCATTTTTTTTTTTACGCTTAAACACTTTGCATATTCGACTCTTAGTTGCAAATAATACATTATTTATTGCCTACAATAGTATTTTACATAATGCTGTTGCTTTTTAGTTTGTGAGGCATATTGGTTTGTTTGTGTATCAGGTTGATGATCTGAGTGACGAGCTAAATACAAAGCAGCAGAGGCAACTGATTGGCTCCCTTTTCAATTCAGAACCATGGAGGCTTAAAATAGTTATGTTCATTGTTAGAGTCAGAGAGTGGTCTTTATGACCCAATACATGAGAGTGTTAATCTAGAAGAATGCAACATAAGTTGTGAATTGTCCCACCAAATTTATCATGTTGTTAGTTCCCTTTCTTTTTCCAATTTTTCTTCATCTTTTTCCTACTGGCTTCTTGGCAAGGAAAAGTTCCAACTGGTGTTTTTGTCATACAGACTATGTATCATATATATATATATATATATATCTTTTTTGTATCTGGATATTTTTCGGAGCAGTCGGGTTGTTGTATCTGGTACAAGCTCTAGTTATCCTATGTGACTCAAACACGGGTTCCAATCTGTTCAAGTTGCGACTAGAAGGCTACTTAAGGTTGCTCGTATGTGTAGGTCACCTCGGACTATTGTGAAGGTCGTCACTCTTTCACTTGGATACATAACAGAGTGAATTCGAACTTAGAGGAGAGATTTTTCATCAATATAGTTACTGAATTCTTTATTTCACCATCAGGCGATGAAAAAGATATATTTGCAGTGTTGGCTTTTGAGGAAATAGTGTAGTACTATTATTTTAGCTTTTAAAAAGTGAAAATTATTAAAATATGTTTCTTGATGTTGGATGTCTGAGAAATAGATTTTTGGAGTTTTATATACTTCGGAATTGTAAAATCTTCAACTTTAAGTCGTGGCATCTAAATATGTTCAAAAGGTTTAGCAGTTTTGAATCTACTGTTATACAGGGCAGAAAAATCAAACAAAGCTATTCGAACTCGCCTCGAATTCGTTCGATAAGAGCTTGTTAGAGCTCGATTTACCAAACAAATCAAATAAGTTTGAACATGATTTTTCGTTTAGTAAGTTTTAAAGTTCGGCTCGAGCTCAACTCAATAAGTTAATTATTTAAAAAACACATGTAAAATACTAAGCTACTCGATATTCTGTTCGAGCTTATTCGATAAAAGGTCGTTTGAACTCGGTTTGTTAAGAAATCAAATTAAACTCAAACAAAAAATTTCAAGCTCGATAAAATACAAATCGAGCTTGAACAATGTATCATTCGATACTACTTGACTGATGACTTGTTTACACCCCTACCGCTACATCAGTTTTTTCCCATTCATATTTTCCCTTGCCTCTAAAAATGTCTTGAATATACTCAGTTTCTTTTCTGAACTTTTTCACTCCACTTATTGTATCTAACAAGAAAGAAAAAATCGCTGTTATTGAACCTCTAAAAACGATTTAGAGATATACTCCGATTCTGTAATCAAATTAGAGTTTACTTAAGACTTTTCTTTCCATAGAACGATAGAATTTCTTAAAATGATATTATTTTTGCAAATTGATAGATAGTTTTAAAATTATTTTCTAGCAGGTCCTACATGTTCGGATTTGGGTGTAATAAATAAATAAATAAATACAATCTGATTTACTGCATATCAACTTCATTTACAGGGGGCAAAAGAAAATTAATGCTACAGCCCCTTGAACAAAAAGGTATGCCACATGCTAAAACCTCCTTGTACTACAACCATTGTACGTGCAACCAAGCACAAAATCTAAAATGAAACTGAGAAATGAATGATTTGACAATATTACCCTTTAGACACCTACTAAACAAAACCCAAAACACTTGGTAAATAAGATTACGAACGGAGAACGCTTTTGTCTTTCCGTGCCTTCCGTTTCAACTTCTTCTTCCCCACCGACCTAACAGTCCCACTCCATCCAAAATCTTCGATCACCTGTCATAATTCCCTATTTCGCATAATCTTCAACCCTAAATCTGTATAAAACATCCTCAATTTTTAAGTTCCAGTACGATTTTATTCGGGTAAAATGGCCAAGAGGGGTAGTCGGCATCACGGGAAGAGATCTTCGACAGTAGTTTTAGTGCTGTCCATGCTATTAATGCTGTCGATAGTTCTATTGATGCTTTTAGGCCTCGGAATCCTCGCTCTTCCCATTGGCTCCGACCAGAATGCCTCCCCGATCGGCGATCAGATCAAACTGAAGCGCTTGATGTTAGACATGTAATTTTTTTGTTTGTTAATAATCGTCTTTATATTAATGTAAAATTTGATATTTGCATTGATGAGAGCTACTCTTTTTTTTGGCAGAAAAAATGAAGGAGAAGGACTGGGGAAAAGAGGAGATCAGTGGACGGAGATTCTCTCGTGGGAGCCTAGGGCTTTCCTCTATCACAATTTTTTGGTGAGTTATGGTTTTATGTTTCAGAATTTTTTTAGGCTTGATATTGTATATGAAATCAGTTTCATTCAGAGCTATATATTTTTTCTTCTGTCTATTTGCTTTGTTTAGTTAATTGAATTGCTATACTGATAGTTTAGGAAAGCAAAATGCATATAAGAGCTTTAACTGAATGAACTTTTTATGCTGCGTAGAGCTTCTGATCATGGGACTTGTATCGATGATGTAAATCATCTTAACTCATTGATAATGAAAACCTTTTGAGTGCGTAATAGTTAACGTCATCAGGAACCTTCAGTAACTGAATTTTTGAAACCGAGAGGTAGAAGTTTCTGGGGGAAAAAAGAAGCTAATTTATCATTTGATGTGGGTTGAAGTTAACATATGAATGTTAGATAGACGATTGGCAAGTTAGTTTGTCAAACATTGCAATTAACTACATCTCTTTGTCACAAGTTGTTCCAAACTGGGCAAGATTCGTTTACATAACTCCATTTTTATCAGAACTAGCAATATATTTACATCGCACATATTTAAACTTTATTATGCAAATGATGATATTGGGGCCTTGTGATTGTGATAAAAAAAAGGGCTAGTACAAAAACCTTTGCTACTGTATTGGCTGTTTACTTTTTGGCTTATCTAACGCAAAAATTAATAATTATATGATCTCTCAATCATTTTCTGACAGTCTAAGGAAGAATGTGAGCATCTAATAAATCTTGCCAAACCTCATATGACGAAGTCAACAGTTGTTGATAGCAAGACTGGCAAGAGTAAAGATAGCAGGTTTGTTCCTTTGACCTATCTGATTTTTGCAGTTTTAGTTTCATCTGAATTAAATATACTTGTAAACTTCTTTTTCCTGTATCTTGGTACTTCCTTTTTTGGCTTATAAAGCAGCAATCATATCATGTTTCAGAGTTCGTACTAGTTCTGGGATGTTCTTGACGAGAGGACGAGATAAAGTTATCAGGGATATTGAAAAAAGAATAGCAGACTTTACGTTCATACCTGCAGGTGCGGGAGATAAAATTCACCTAGAATAATATGTACCATGTTTTCTCATCTTGAGTTTTTCTTAGTTAATAGCATGTATAATAATCATGATTGGGCCTGAACCTGAAATAAAGAAGTCACACTTCTGGTAATATTCTATTTCCTTTGTCCAATTGAAGGTTGGAAATGATATTCTCAAACATTACCAGACAATTTTTCTTGAGAAAGGATGATTTTTACTTTTGAGTTCTTTAATTTCTGCATTGTGAAGAAGAACGTGGCAAGATACTTTAGATATGGAAATCACCACCCCTGCAGTTGCTTTATATCAGACTGAAATTGTTGCTTCTGCTAGCTTTCTCTTGCTTTACAAAGTCTTCTATTTTTTTTTTTTTTTTGCTTCTAGCAATTGCCTTTCTGGCTATGTACATACACTCAGGCAATCTGATGCTTCTACTTGTTGATACGATGGTTCGAAGTAATCTTTTTATTGATCTTACTACCCACAAACTGTTGCCTGATTATGCTTGGATCTTCTCACAGAGCATGGAGAAGGTTTACAAGTCCTGCACTATGAAGTGGGGCAAAAATACGAGCCTCATTATGACTATTTTCTTGATGAATTTAACACAAAAAATGGAGGTCAACGCATAGCTACTGTTCTCATGTATTTGTAAGTGCTTTACTAATTTCTCGCTACTGAGTTGCATATTCTTAAAATTATTATTGTTTAATTACAAAAGTTAATCGTGATCTTGATTGCATTTCTTTCTACCCTCTGCAAACTTATGCAGGTCAGATGTTGAAGAAGGCGGCGAGACTATTTTCCCTGCTGCCAAGGGAAATTTTAGCGCTGTGCCAGGATGGAATGAGAAGTCGGAATGTGCTAAGAGGGGCCTTGCCGTGAAACCAAATATGGGTGATGCCTTACTTTTCTGGAGTATGCGACCCGATGCCACTCTAGATGCAACAAGCTTGCATGGTGAGCTTTCATTTGAGTCCACTAACACTTTTTCATCACCTTGAATTCTCTTCTGTCTCCACCCTAACCCCCATCCCAATTTTTTATTTTTTTTTTAAAAAAAGCCAGAGAATAATCAGACAACAAAGAGATGAAGTAATAAAGTTAAGAGTCCTTTTGAAGGATTTCAATATGCACAAGTAATTTATTTCTAGTATGTGCTACACTAAAGATGATGAAAATTTTCTCTTATGTTGAATCATCTTGGGTGAAAAGATACAATCATTGTTTGTGTTTGAGCTAGTTGCTTACCTTGTGACCATATGACTTTGTTTAACTTTTATGTTCCTGAGTATGTGTTACAATTTGATTGCAGGAGGTTGCCCTGTTATCAAAGGGAATAAGTGGTCCTCAACAAAATGGTTGCATGTTGGTGAATACAAAATCTAGGCATTTCTCTAAGGTAGACGTGTAACACTGGTATCATATAATTTTTTTTCTTCATTTTCTTGGTTTTTTGGTTTTCATCAAGAACGAAATGGTGATTTCTGTTTTGAAAAATGTTCAAATTATATACCGTCTTGAATTTTGAGTGGATGCCTAGTATGTCCAATCTCCTTACTTTGCTGAGGGACATTGTATAAGCCTCAACTGTCAATTATAATTAAAAAATTATCCTTTCAGGTCTGTAGTTCTAAGGTGGTTCTACTGTGCGTTGCATATTGTAATTATAATTTATACATGTTTGACACTGTGTAGAGTTAAATGAGTGTAGTTATCCTCATTACAACTGATTGTGGAATAAAATCTAGCAGGATGTAAGGAGATGAAGGATTCTTCTGTCAACAATCATACGTACGACTGCAGCTGCTGTGCTATGGTTCGATATATAGGAATAAAGGCTTGACATATCAATACATGTTTCCATAAGGTTTATCATTTTTAACAATGAGGATATATGACAAGAGAGAAGAACGATTGAGTTTAACTTGCGACATTGAGTTGACATTGTAGTGTATTTGTAAATTATTGTTGTCATGATATATACATTAACATTAAATTATTTTTTTTCATAGGATCTTTTACTGAAATTTACAGAATATTTTTGCCAATCTTGTTAAATATTCTCTTCATGGTTCGACCATATTTCTCATTTTATTCATGAGCATGAGTTCACTAATCTTTTCTTTTTGAAGACAAATCTTCACGTAGTAATCAAGCGTGTTTCCAAGTTGGAAGGAAAAACAAGAACAAAAACAGCTTGCATTCTGATTGAACAAGAAAGAAACTAAAATTCACTTGCAAAGTAAAAAGGGAACATCATCCTTGTGTTAAAGGTTTAAGGCGCTTTAGGAACAATATAGTAAAACTTGCAAACAAAATTTATTGTCTAACTGGTGAATGCACAAAATCATTAAGAAAGAAAAAGAACCATGAATTCTACCATACTGACATTTAATGATACAACTGAAACTACAATAGAGTGAAATAAGCTTTGAGATGTTTCTAAGGGCTGCAGTGTCGAAGATCAGTAACCCAATCATCCCCCAACTAGCTCCCGTCTGGATATTGAGAAGTTTCAATAATTAAGACAGCAATCATTCTTCATGTCATAAACTCCAAAATCGTGAGCACCAATCCTTGGTTCTTGAACGCTATCATCAATGAAGTAGTAAATGGAATCCTCCTTAAACCCTTTAAGCTCCTTTGAAGACAAGCACAAACTCTGATGATTATCCCCCAAGAACAGAACCCCATCTTCCAAACTATCAACCTCTTTCAATTCTCCAACCTCTTCATCCATTCTCAAAACTCTGAATCTTCTTGTTTTGTAAGGAACCCAATCACTCACCTCTTCATCTACATCTTCATCTTCATCTTCATCTTTATCATACTTTTTCCACCCTATGTATCTATTAACCACAAGCAACCGTCCCTTGGTGTCGATAACCAAGTACTTCCCATCCGAATAATCTGGCTCCACAGGTCGATATATATAATCCCAGAAAATATTGCATGAACTAACCGCAGTTCTAATGGTTCCTTCATAGTTGACAGCGTGAATCCGACCTTCTTTATCGAAATCGACATCCTCGTATCCATGTACCATGTCTTGTTGTGGTATTACTGTCCACTCTTCATCCCCAACTCTGCAATAGGCAAGCCTTTTGGTCTCCCCAAATATGGCTACAGCAGTGCAATCCTCTTCGGTTGGA
Organism: Penstemon eatonii; assembly: GCA_038501285.1. NCBI lineage: Eukaryota > Viridiplantae > Streptophyta > Magnoliopsida > Lamiales > Plantaginaceae > Penstemon > Penstemon eatonii. The sequence continues at coordinate 78,205,794 of CM076710.1, forward strand.
TCTTTGGACAAGAATACTTTTTTAATGAAAGTATTCTTGATTTCACTCGATTTCAGGCTGACCTCTCCGATGAAATTGGACCAGTAAACGTATTCATCGCCATTGAAATCTAGCATGTCCGGGAAAGTCAAGAGGCTTGGAAAGTGAACGCGGTTTGAATTGAGAGGATCGAATGCGCAAATAGAAGGGGTGTTGTTTCCCAACATGATTAGCCATCCATGAGATGATCCTAAGAAGTGCATGTTTTGAAATTCATCTAAGATATTGTGGAAGTCTTTGTCATAAGGGAATTGACGGTCATCTGACGGTAGCATGAGCCAAGGAAGGCTTAAAGGTTGGTGTTGTTCGGCGGCCATTAATTCTGTTTTGGAGTAAAAAAGGAATTTGTTTATTGCTTTGGAAGAAGAGAGAAGTTTTGATGTATGTAAGATCGATAGAAGTAGGGGTTTGGGAGTATGGTTTATATATATAAAGTAGGGGGGCTGTGATTTTGTTTACTTTTGTAATTAGGATAGGATTCCTTGTGGTTTAATTTGGTTTCCTTTTTTATTTTGGATATTAAGACTTTTGACGCAAGGCACGAAAGTATGGTTCATATATATATATATACTCCTTAGGCCATCTCCAATGGTTGAGGGCTAGCCCCGGGCTCCGGAGCCCGGGGCTAGCCCAGGGCCAGCCCGGGGCCCTGCTGATCGTCTCCAATGGTTGGGGCTCCGTGGGGGAATTAATTAAATTTTTTTCCTTTGCCCACTCTCACTTAATATTATAGTTTTAAATTTAATTTTCTTGTCTATTTTAGTATGTATTTAAATTTTTAATTTAGATTAAGTATTAATCTAAATTTTATTTATATAAGTGTTAAATTAAATGGACTATTTCTATATTTATTAGTATATCATAATTTTATTTAAAATATGATTAAATAATTAATCATATTATATACTATATAATTAAAACCCTAATTAAAACAACACATTAATTACTATAACATATTTATTAAAATAAAACACTAATTATAATAACACATTAATTAAAATAAAACATTAAATAAAATCACATTAATTACAATAACACATTAATTAAAATAACACATTAATTAAAATCACATACAACACATTAATTATACAAAATTAACCATACACACATTAAATAAATCATACACACATTAATTCATTAGAAAAAAAAAAAAGAAAAAATTGCCTACATTCACTAACTGCACTGAAAGGCCCAATAGAAATATGAATCTCCTCAGCCCAACCCTAAAACCCCTTTGTATCACATAAAGTTCATATTAAGACTCAGCCAAATAACGAACGGCGCATTCATCTCTACAAAGCTCAAGTGGAATAACCTAGGGTTTCTGCAACTCGTACGCAATGGTTACTTACACGCGCCCCTTTTTTCTCCATCAAATCCACGCGGGCCGCGGGCTGGCCTGCGTGCTCCGCGGAGCCCGCGGCCCCGCCCGTTCCACCCCGCTGCCGACCCCGACCCCGGCCCCTCTCCATCTCCAACCGTTTCCCCCGCCGACCCCGACCCCGGCCCCGGCCCCGCGGCTGCCATTGGAGATGGCCTTAGGATCTGTGATTTTGTTTCCTTTTGTAATTAGGATAGGAGATAGGATTCCTTCTGGTTCAATTTTGTTTCCTTTTTATTTATTTCGTATATTAAGACTTTCGACGCAAGGCATTAAATTGTGGCCAATGGGTTGATGTATATATATCTTTATTTATGGGTAGTTTTGAGGATATATGATACTCCGTATATTTAGCTAGGGTTATTAATGAGCATTTTCTTCCAAGATATATGCTTTTCGGTTTTGTTATTTTGTCCATAACAAAATTTGTTCAATATATAAATATGGTAATTTTGATAGTTGACATTTAAAATTGTTAATAAAAAAAACTGCTATTATATTTTATTTTGTAAGAAATTTTCTTTTTATAATTCGATTATTTTCAATTTATTTTTAGTTTTTAGATGCTATTTAATAATCAAATATTGTTAGGATTATTATATTTTTTTTACTAATTTTACTTTATGGAGTATATGTCTTCTAGGTTCTGTTATATACATGAAGTTGTAGTAATTAAATGTAAAGTGCTAACAATCGTGCATCTAAATAATAAATAAACAAATAATAGACTTAAAGTCGAGAATGTTAGATCTAGAAAACCACCCTAGCTCGAATGAACCACAACTTCAATCTTTAGGCTCAAAAACGGAAATACTGGGTTGGATTGGACGCAAAAGCCGCACCAACTGTGGGTAACATTTTTGTAGTATCATAATTTACTTTAAGATTTTTGTATTGAAAATTTTAAAATGGTAACAAAATTTTAAACTCCATTGTACATGATGTCCTTCTATATTTGGCAATCATACAATTAAATACTTGTATTATAAAAAAAAAAATCATGAATTAAATTATTCTATCAAATACATTACTTAAAAGAGTTCTTTCTGTATTCAGCTCCACAAACTGCAACATTTTACTCCAGCAATCTGAAAACCAGAATGAACTGAGCCTCTCCAAAGCATGCTGATTGAATTGTCAATTGGGACTTAACCCGCAATTTAACCATCTTTCTGATATAATTCTAGATATAAGGTCATCAGTCGGTAATCTGAAATAATAATGTATGGTTTACATAGTCTTCGACTCAACTCGACTCTCAATTTCAATATCTATATTCCGAAGTCGAGTTCTCCCAAATATCATAACAGCCTGATACAAAGAATTTCCTGCATACGTGCACACGTGATTGTTCACAAATGTGGTAAAGTCGATGTACAAAATACTAATGGTATTCGATGTCAAGAAATCCAAAAAGAGAGAACTTTTGCTTGGTTCTCTTTGGCCAAGAGCTTACATAAACCGTACTCCTCAACCACCAAGTAGCTAGGTTACCTGGATATAAGTAGGTAAAGGCCATTAAATCATTTAACACACAAAGCCAGGTGAGTGAATACATATAAGGAGTTCTAATACAGAAAACTTTTGCTTGAAAATGGAGTTAAATTCTTGCAAGCATTAGAATGCACAGATTTCAGCTCCTTAAGTCATAAGACCAACATCACGCCAAGGCACTCAAATATCCTTTGAGAAGCATTGTTTACCTTACCTAAATTTTCTATACTGTCAGAAATCTGATTCGTCACCAAACTAAAAAAGTTACCTTCTTCGTGCCAATGTTGCGGAGCTGGTCCAATATCTCTGCAAAATCAGGAGGTGGTTTCTGAGAAAAGCATAGGTTTTCCCCTGTGTTTGGATGATTAAACCTGAAAAACAAACACAACAAACTTATTCTACATTTCCACTACTATTAAATAGAAGATATATCATATAGAGTAAGCTCACATACCCAAGACTTAAAGCATGGAGGCAGGGTCTATCTAATCTTGTAACTAGTTGCTGGAGTTGACTATGAGAACTAGATGGGTTCCTTGACTGAAGCAGTGACAGTGCCATGCTCTTAGTTCCTCCATACACGTCATCTCCCAAGAGTGGAAAACCAAGATACTTTGCGTGGGCTCGGATCTAATTCAGAAAAAAGTTTATTTTGATAATACCTAATGCAAATACCATGAAACAAGCAAATTCCTAGTTCATAATTAGGAAATACAAAGCTAGACTTCCTCTAACTAACATCCTACTGGAGTGTACCTTTAAATGGAAAGTTAGTTGCACAAGGTGTTCATGTGAATCATAAACAGTTGAAAGAAGAATAGGACTTTGAAATTTGGAAGAACACGAATTCTTAGAAGTTGGAAAACATATCAAGAGATGTTAATCCAAGAAGCAAAATCATATTTTTATCAGAACCCAAATCCAAATAGAAGCAGATAGTCCCAAAAAGCCTGTTAGACTCAAGAGCACATTTGATACAAATTATTCAATAACTTACAGAGGTAAGTTTACTCAAGTTTTAAACTAGACATCTGTAACCATCTTATCATAAGATGATGGGTTTATTACTAAGGATCAGAAAATATCAGACCTGATGAGTGCGTCCAGTTTCTAACCTCCATTCCACCAATGCACAACCACCGCCAGCAAGTACTTCAATTACTTTGTATCTGAACATAAATAAACCGATGTTGAATGTAGCCTGTGCAGTATTTTAGTGTACAGGCAGTTCCACAGAAGGAATAGGATGGAGGAACTAACATCACCTACTAACAGCATGGCGGGCCCTTCCACGGGCAAGAGATCCAGGAATAGCAATCATACGAATCCGATTGTTTGCATCACGACCTATTGGGATATCAACACGCCCAGAGACTGGTGAAGGCACCCCACAGGTAAGACTCACATAGACTCTCTTTATAGTGTGTTCCTTGAACTGTTCAGCCAAATGGGAATGAGAATGTTCATCCTGCATAGAGTAGTAACATAAGAAGCTGCTAAATACTTAATGCTTACAGTTCAAATTTCTCTAATAAATACAAGGATCAATGCAATTATCAGAAACTGGAAGAAAGAATCACCTTTGCAACAAGAAGTAATCCACTGGTTCCTTTATCTAATCTATGCACAATTCCTGGACGTACAGATGCCTCAGAGAGGCCAAAACCATCTCCTTTGTAACCATGATTTACAGAGAAGTCACTGACCTCATCATCGGAATCTTCATCAACCTCGGGTAGTACTTCTGGATTGAAACATAGAGTGGAAATACTACAATGGTGAAGAATTCCATTTACAAGTGTTCCATTTGCATTGCCTGGTGCTGGATGAACAACCTGCATCACCAATAAAACAATTATGGATCAAATCTTCTCTCCACCAAAAAGTCCCTATTTTTGGATCAGCCAAAACAAAACTACAGAATAGTTTCTATTCGCTATTTTTCTTTGATTTACATATATTTCCAAAAACAAATGGGAAATTTTCCAATACTTAACAGACCAAAACATACGGTGAAACTGAATCCACGAAAACAATAAATGAGAGCCAAAATCATCTGAAAATTGCAACATTCTTAAAATGAAGTACGATTAAGAATTTACCATGTGAGCAGGCTTGTTTACAACAAGAACGTGTTCGTCTTCATATACAATATCCAATGGTATATCCTCTGGTTCAGCCTTTAAAGGCTGCAACTCAGCTATCGTGCAATTCACGGTGTCCCCATCTCTCACCACATGCGAAACCTTCAACACGTAAGCAATTATCATTTAAAGCAAAAAAACACATGTTCATACACTAATTCAATAAGAAGAAGAAAAAAAACAGCTACCTTACTGATGACGTGGCCATTGACAGACACCAATCCGGAACGAATGCTGGATTGAACTCTGGCTCTACTGATTCCATTAATGCGAGAAGAAATCCACGAATCGAGTCTCAGCTTTTTCAAGTCCAATTCCACCGTTTCCTCGATTTTGAAGCCGGAAAAACTGCTCCTCCGGCCGGGAAATTCGTCGGAATCTGAGACTGCAGGTGAAATGGATTTGTTAGAATAAGAACAAGTTGTGATTAAGAATGGTCGGAATGAGAGGTTCCTAGGGTTTATAATTAGGGGTTTAGCAGAAGCCCAATGAAAGGATTGCAGGGATAACATTTTCCTAAACTCTCAAATAAAAAAGGAAATGCTGATGTAAATTTTCCTAAAAGATGGATAAATTCGGTAGTGCATGTTTGGGCGGGTCATACCGGTCAATATGCAGGAGTCTGTTTTCAGAAACTGTTAAATGTGTATTGGGACATGGTAGGCCAATCGAATTGACGAGACGAGGGATATCATTACAAAGCTAATAATAAAAGTTTAATTCCAATTATGATGTTTGATAATTTGTATTTTGAAAAGTTTAGACTCGATTTGTTGAAGTTATGTATTTAGCAATCTCTATCTCTATTTATCTATATTCTATTCGGAAAATTCTTGTATAGACCTGATCTATGAGCTTTTCATAGACCTTGTGGTTGTAAATGAACCACATCATACATTTTGATGATGTCATACTCTCAAAATGTATGATGTGGTTCATTTACAACCACAAGGTCTATGAAAAGCTCATAGACCAGGTCTATGCAAGAATTATCCCTTCTATTCATGGATCAAAATTTCGGTTCAAATGTATGTTTCGGTCGGTCAAATATTGAAAACTTTTCGAGACTATTCGGAAATGTTTCGGAAACACTAAGGAAAATTTGTAAAAAAAGTTACTAAATTTAGAAAAATAACAGAGTTCAAGGCAAATAAATAGTTTCAGAATTACATCTTGTTTTCGTTTCGCCTGATTCAAAAACGGAAACTTTTCGATGTTTTTGATAGAAAATATGAAAATTTTGATCAATGCTTCTATTATATTATAAAAGCATAATATTTTTTATTTTTTTTATTAGGACTAAATTGTCCCTATCTAACTAGTAAAGTGATATTTAATTTTATGACAAACATTGAAAATGTACAATTAGACTTGAAATCTTATTATATTTATCTGTTATATAAATATATAAAATTTATAAATTTTATCATGCATCAATTTTTATAATTTTAATCTTCTTCTATTATAATAGATAACAATTAAATAATAAAAACACTATTATTTTAAATAGCCCCTAATAGTTCTAAATACAAAAAATGAAAATTAAATTATCTTAAATACCATTATGTTAAAAAAATTAAAATAAATCAAATTCTACTTATGAAAGAATAAAAAAATACTTGTGACTTAGAATATGTAATTTACTTTGACTAGAATATAAAAATATAAATAATATTCAATAGTTCTTAAAAAAAGAATATTAATTCAATAATATCAAGAAGTACATAACCTTGAATTTTATGAAACAGTGCGGAAAAGATTCGATGGACTAGATAAAATTAGACTCGAGCAAGATTCGTATCCAACGAGAAATTGATCCGACATAAATGGAGCTAGATTTGGGTCGAGCTTGACCGACCCATTGACAGAGAGACATCCACAAACCTGCCTACTATGTTGTAAATTGTAATCCATTCACTTCTTTCTTCGTTATCTGTCCTGTTTATTCAATTAATACGGTTCGTGAAGTTATTAGAAAAACCTCACTCAAGAAGTCTATGCGGTAGCTTCGTTTTAATACTAGTTTTTTTCTCAAATATTCTTTCTTGAGTCCAACCACAGAAATTGTGAATTTGGAAGTTAGATTGATATAGTGACTAATGAGGACAATTTTACAAGTTCATTTAGGTGTGTCATTTCCAATTCGAATTGGTGAGTGAGCCAACTACAGATATCAAGCCAACTTGGGTATGTTGATCGAATTAAGCAGCTGCTGCTAAACACCTTAATTAGTTAGGAACTCACCATACTTATTGCAAGCATATATCTAAATTCAATCACCCAATTACTTGGTAGTCGTTTGCTTATGAAGCTAGGAATTAATTTCATCACAAAGTATTAAGGATTTTTAATTTCTCAGTTTATTGAGAATGAGTTCACTAGTGCTGTCTTTTGAAGACAGATCCTCAAGTGGGAATCAAGAGATTGTCCAAGTCGGAAAAACATTCACTTACAAATAGAAAATATTAGTATCATCCTTGACTCCTTGTATTTGGAATACAGAGAAAAATACAAATAAAAATTACAAACAAGCTTTGTTGTCTACTCGTAATTGAATAAGATCATTACAGAACATAAAAGTAAAACTACAATAGAGTTAACAGAAGCTTTGAGATGTTTCTAAGGGCTGCAGTGTGGAAGATCAGTAACCCAATCATACCCTAACTAGCTCTCGTCTGGATATTGAGAAGTTTCAATAATTAACACAGCAATCTTTCTTCATGTCATAAACTCCAAAATCATGAGCACCAATCCTTGGTTCTTGAACGCTATCATCAATGAAGTAGTAAATGGAATCCTCCATAAACCCTTTAAGCTCCTTTGAAGACAAGCACAAACTCTGATGATTATCCCCCAAGAACAGAATCCCATCTTCCAAACTATCAACCTCATTCAATTCTCTAACCTCTTCATCCATTCTCAAAACTCTGAATCTTCTTGTTTTGTAAGGAACCCAATCACTCACCTCTTCATCTTCATCTTCATCTTCATCTTCATCATACTTTTTCCACCCTATGTATCTATTAACCAAAAGCAACCGTCCCTTGGTGTCGATAACCAAGTACTTCCCATCCGAATAATCTGGCTCCGCAGGTCGATATATATAATCCCAGAAAATATTGCATGAACTAACTGCAGTTCTAATGGTTCCTTCATAGTTGACAGCGTGAATCCGACCTTCTTTATCGAAAACGACATCCTCGTATCCATGTACCATGTCTTGTTGGGGTATTACTGTCCACTCTTCATCCCCAACTCTGCAATAGGCAAGCCTTTTGGTCTCCCCAAATATGGCTACAGCAGTGCAATCCTCTTCAGTTGGATCTTTGGACAAGAATACTTGATTTCACTCGATTTCAGGCTGATCTCTCCGATGAAATTGGACCAGTAAACTTATTCATCGCCGTTGAAATCTAGCATGTCCGGGAAAGTCATGAGACTTGGAAAGTGAACGCGGTTTGAATTGAGAGGATTGAATGCAAAAATAGAAGGCGTGTTGTTTTCCAACATGATTAGCCATCCATGAGATGATCCTAAGAAGTGCCTGTTTTGAAATTCATCTAAGATATTGTGGAAGTCTTTTTCATAAGGGAAGTGACGGTCATCTGATGGTAGCATGAGCCAAGGAAGGCTTAAAGGTTGGTGTTGTTCGGCGGCCATTAATTCTGTTTTAGAGTAAAAAAAGAATTTGTTTATTGCTTTGGAAGAAGAGAGAAGATTTGATGTATGTAAGATCGATATTGAAGTAGGGGTTTGGGGAGTATGGTTAATATATATAAAGTCGGGGGGCCTGTTTTGTTTTCCTTTTGTAATTAGGATAGGGTTCCTGGTGGTTTGATTTTGTTTCCTTTTTTATTTCGGAAATTAAGACTTTCGACGCAAGGCACTAAATTATAGTTAATATATATACTCCTTAGGATCTGTGATTTTGTTTCCTTTTGTAATTAGGATATGAGATAGGATTCCTTCTGGTTTAATTTTGTTTCCTTTTTTTTTTTTTTTATTTCGGATATTAAGACTTTCGACGCAAGGCATTAAATTGTGGTCGATGGGTTGATGTATATATATCTATCTTTTTATTTATTTATGGGTAGTTTCTAGTAGATATGGTACTAATATTTCATATACTTAGATAGGGTTATTGATAAGGTTTGTTACCTGGAGCGTTTGTTTTTGGGATCTAGGTTTTGTTACTTTGTCCACAAGAAATTGTTCAATTAAAGTCTTTAATATATTTTATTTTGTTTAAAAATTTTGGTGTTACCAACCGATTGTTTTTAGTTTTAATTTATTTGTTGAATTAGATGATAATTAATAATCAACTTTTATTAGGATTATTATATTTTTAGACTATTTTGTTAAATGAATTTTTACATTACTGTATTTTATACTTGAAAATAAAGTAAAAAGTCGAGAATATTTAACCGCAAAAATCACCTTCTATAAAATACATGTAATTTAAAAAGTCATTTCTGTATTCATATCCTCACATAATTTAACTCCAGCAATCTGAAAACCAGAAGAACAGAGGCTCTCCATTTGGCAATGTTTTCAGAATCGGACCGGACAATGAACCGGTAAGTCGACTGGCCACTGGTTTTACTGGTCGAATCGGTCGGACCGGACAATAAACCGATAAATCGATTGGCCACTGGTTTTACTGGTCGAATTGGTCAAACTATTGGTCGGACCGGATGACGCCATTTAATATTAAAGTATAAGTAATAAGCATAAAATTTAAACATTATCATACAATTGATTATAATATACAAAATCTTATAGTATATTTAAAATTAAATCATATAATATTTGTCTAACTTATATCATAAAGGTAATATGATACTAATTTGTAAACTCATATAAATATAATATGATTATATTTCTTTATAAAAATTTAAAAATATAACTTAAGAATACAACAAAATAAGATATTCATAAATTTTAAAATGTGGTTATGTATAAAAGTCTAATATTCAAAATCAGACATGCATAATACATCGATTTGACTCTATATCCTAAAAACAATATTGGAAAGAAATATTTTATAGAACAAATTTTAATAAAAAAATTATTTGAGTATTAATTTTCATTGATAATGTGTAAAATGTTAATTTGAGTTAATTATCTTATTTAAAAATAATTTGGCTACAAGATTCTATAATTTATAAATTTTTGTAGTAAAAATTGAACAAAAATGATTTATCTCAAATGGTAGGAGGTTATTTTTCATGTATGAGGTTAGGTGTTCAAATCTCACCTTTTACAATAATTTTAAAAATCGAAAAAAAAAAAAGGAAATTTAGAATCGGGTTGAACCGGTTCACCAGTTTTGGACCGGTTCAACCCGATTCAAACTGATTTTTTAATCAAGTGGTTTTAGTGGGTAAACCGGATCGGACCAACCTCTGGTTCGCGATCAAACCGGACCGGCCGGTCTGGTCCGGTTTTAATAACATTGCCATTAGGAACTTAATCCACAAGAAAGGCTTTTAAGTGCAGAAAACTTTTGCTGGTATTAATATCTTGCAAGCATATGGATGCACAGATTTCAACGCCAAGGCCCAAATATCATTTGTGAAATAGGGAAATTATTCATCAACAAGCTAATTAAACGAGTTACCTTCTTCATGCCAATGTTGCAGGGCAGAGCTGGTCCAAAATCTCTGCAAAATCAGGAGGTGGTTTCTGAGAATTAAACCTGAAAAATATACACAACAAACTAACTAATTAATTGACATACACAACAAAATAAATTACAAATACTACAAGATATAACATGCATAAATAGTACAAGCTCACATACCCAAGACTTAAAGCATGGAGGGTGCAGGGTCTATATCTAATCTTGTAACTAGGAGTCGGAGGAAATGCAAGCCGCGGTTGGAACTTTAGAGGGAATAATTGACACTGTATCTTCAGTTCACGCGCTTAATTAGTCTGTTGAATCCACACGGGAAGGTTGTGCTGCCGGTGTTCCCATTGCTTACGGGGCGGAAGGCGGTGGCGGCGAGTTCGATTGGTGGGGTGAAAGAGATGCAGGAGATGATTGATTTTGCGGCAAGAATAATATATTGCCTGATGTGGAGATTATTTCGATGGACTATGTGAATACGTGAGCCGATGTGAAGTATCGGTTTGTGATTGATGTTGGGAACACATTGAAAGCCGATTGATTGAATTCGGCGCGGTTTTATGCAGCGGTGTTGGGTGTGTGCATAATTTTGTTGTGAAGCAGTGTATGATTGAATTATAGTTAAATAACATTATCGGTGTCTTCTAGTTTGAAAATTAAACTTTGCAGTAAAGTATTTGATTTACATAATCCCTATATTACTATAATCTTTATACTTGTGTAACTATTGTTGTAGTATTATTTAAACATGTTTGATGTGTGTAAGAAGTCTCAAGCAAAATCTTATCAATTTCCAAATCTCGAATTAATTATTTTATTTAGTTTCAGCAAGGGGTTTGATTAAGAATTCAAGAAAGTTAAATATAAACAATGGTAAAATACACTGTTATCTCCTGATCACATTCATCCTGAAATTTATATATTCTGTGAAATAAAAAATTAATCCGTTCTTTTTTGGTCATCAAAGTCCACCGTTCCCCTTTTCATCATAGCGACAAATTCATCATAATTTATCCTCCCATCCTGTGCAATAAAATTTGGAGTATTTATTTACACTTTCGTGTGCCTAGTTTTGACATTAAATAAGATAAAAAAAAAAAATCAAGGCAAAAACTAATTAAACAAACACAAATTCTTCATACTTACCTTGTCTGTGTCTACATCATCAAGAATCTCATCAATTGAAGCTTCATCCCCCAAACCATATTGTGTCATAGCTTGTCGAAGCTCATCTCTTGTGATAAATCTGATAATTGAAAAATTCTAAGTTCACAATTTCGAATAAGTAGACATAATATATATATATATATATATATATAGATCTTACGTTACATGCATGTTTTGAAGTCATCAATATAATAGTATAACACATGTATGTAAGTATGTACGTACCCGCTATTATCCTTGTCAAAATACTGAAAAGCCTTGTACAAATTCTCTTCTTTATCCAGCCTATGCCGATGCATTGTAGCAGTGATGAATTCAATATAGTCTATCGACCCATTCTTGTCAACATCCGCCTTTGTGCAAAATAAAAATAACTTATTTTATAATTAAACTAACAGATAATAAAATATATTAAATCTTACAGCTTCCATGAGTTGATGTATTTCTGATTCACTAAGTGTGGATCCTAGTTTAGATAATCCTGCCCTGAGTTCTTCATATGTGATTGTATTACTTCCATCAGTGTCCATATTCTTGAACATTTGTTTCAATCCCTTAATGTCCTCTTCTGATAGGTTCTCTGCAATAACCTTCAAGTAATCCCCATTTTGAATTTATATCAGTCAGATAAACATATAGTAATAACTATCAGATATTATTAATCCATATTTTAATTTAGACGAGTTTTGATACCATTAGTGCAAGCTTCTTGAGCTTGTTCATTGCCCTGAATTGCTTCATCCTGATTAGAACAGCACTATCAATTGGTTTATCTGATGCTTCGCCGTCTTTTTTGAGCCACGGATGCTCTGATGAATCGATATTAGCTAGCTAGGCTACGTACGTAAAAGATTTGTTTTAACAAAGTGTTTAATTAATGTACTAACCAAGGGCCTCAGCAGCAGTAATTCTTCTTTTGGGATCAATAGTGAGCATTTTCTTGATGAGATCCTTTGCTCCGTTCGATATAGAAGGCCAGGGATCTGATTGAAGATCTAGATAACCATCCAAGATTGCTTCAAATATTCCTTTCTCCGTCTCTAAAAAACACGCCAAACGGTAAATTAATAGTATTGGATCATTATTCAAGTGTGATTTCTAAAGAGAATAGCTTTTTTGTTTTTTTTTACCAGCCCAGAATGGAGGAAAACCACTTAAAAGTATGTACAGTATGACTCCAGCACTCCACACATCTATTTCCTTCCCATAGTTTCGTCGCAGTACTTCTGGTGCGACGTAATAAGCACTCCCGACCAGATCTTTGTAAATTTTTCCTGGACAATATAAATGTAGTTAACATTGCTGCAATGATAGAATCATATAGTGATTGTTCAAAGCTCAGAGCAGATACATGAAATGGTTTGCTAACTTAATATACAAATTGTTTACTAGTGTGAATTAATACTAACAAATTAGAATCAATCAGTTCTCATTCTCACTTAGTAATTATGTTATTAAATACTACTGCAGTAGTTTTGACTGTTTTACTAATCAAGTTTCACTTACAAGCTACAAGAAAAGACCTGATGATATGATTGTTTCTTTTATTGTCCACTAAGGTCAATGTTAACGTAATAAATGGTCCACCTGCACTTAGGTATTCTTCTTCTTCTTCAATAGAAAAATAAAAATGAAACAGGACTTGACCCTGTCATTTTCAAGTTGACCTGAGGCTCTTCTTCACCTAAAGTGACATCCACACCTACGAAACTTAGGTTGTACAAAAGTGACACCCACTATATGCGTATAGCTTAAATTGAGTTCGTCTACATCTAAATCAATTTAAAATCCACTTATATATCCTACAATTTTTTTAGTTCTACAATACAAACATATAATTCTAGTTTAGATTGAGTTCGGGTGCATCCATATCAAATAATTACCAAGTGCAATGTACTAAAAATTATCTTCAAAATGTAACAAAATTAAAATAAAAAATACATTTATATTGTAATTAAACAAAAAGTCATCACCACTCAAAATTTTCTAAATTTTAGATGGTCCTAATTCACTAATCATACACACAAACAAGCCTTCACTTTTTCTATGACAACAAAACAGGGGAAAAATATTATACCAATCATTCATGATATGCCGCGTAAACGTACAACAAATTCCATCTTCTACCAAACTGAGTACACTTCACATACTTTATCTTATTATCTACTGTATATTCCAATTAATGTAAACAAGAACCTAAACAATTAACAAATAATACTATGACAATAGACCAAAATCAACAATAAAAAACAGAGCAATACACAGAATTGAAAACTAACCTTGTTCAATAAAGACAGAGAGCCCAAAATCAGTAGCCTTCAACATAGAATCCGCATCATTGTTCACCATCAAGAAATTCTCCGGTTTAAGATCCCTATGCATAACTCCCATAAAATGACAAACATGAACTACATTCACAATCTGTCTTCCAATTCTTGCAGCTTCCTTCTCAGAATAACTTCCATTTGCAGTAATCCTATCAAAAAGTTCACCACCAGAGCACAATTCCATTACCAAATACAAATGATTTCTATCTTCATAAGCACCTTTAAATTCCACAATATTCGGTTGTCCTGTTAAATGTTGAAGGATCAAGACTTCCCTTTTAACATCTTGTATGTCCTTGTCTGTAATAAGCTTTCTTCTTGAGATTGATTTGCATGCGTATTGTAGGCCAGTGGTTTTCTCTGTGCAGAGGTAAGTTATTCCGAACTGGCCTCTGCCTAGTTCTTTGTGTAGATCGTAGAGTGTTGTTATGTCGGTGTAAGGCTTACCGAGAATTGAGCCGACGGTGGGAGGTGGTGGTGGAGCGGCGGTGAGAGGAGGTGGTGGTGGGAGGGGGTGGTAACGAGGATGAGGCCTAGGGGGGGAGTTTGAAGGAGAGGATGATGCTATTGGAACTTCCATTGATTTGTTCATCAATTTTGTGAAACAACATCCCATTTGAAAAATAGTATGTAATGTGTGTGTGAGAGAGGAGGAATGGAAGTTTTGGGGGACTTTATACATAAGATTTTGGAACATGCAATGTATTTTAAGTTGGAAATAACAGCAAAAAATTAAGTTTGTATGTGTGTATTTGTGGAGAACAAATTCAAGACCCATGACGTCCTAGGCGAAATCTACACGATATTACCCTTTAAAATATTTATTTATTAAAATATGCCATCAAACTTTACATGAATAAGAGGTCCGGTGCCAAATTTTAAATAATACGTATAAATTTTATCCAATAAATAATTCACAAGTGTATCACATGACACATATGAGTGCCTTTTATGAAATTTCACATATTTGTGAGCATGTTTGAGCAGCAAGATAAAGATTTGTGCCCATTAATAAACATAATTTTCTTGTAATAATATTATAGGTATTTATTTAAGATCTAAAATATACCATTATTGTACTAAAAATATGTCATGATTATGCAAAATAATATTTTTGGAGGTCTCAAGTGCTACTTTATGATAAGGTGCTTTGCTTTGGAGTTTGCCTATTGTATCATTTGGGATATGCTTCGTAAAGAGCATAGAGATGGAAAATATATAATTTTTTAATCGAATGCTTGCTTAAAAGTTTGGTGTATGGAATTTTTGTTAAGTTGCTTTTTGGTTTTCTTGTGTAATGTTATTGTATTTTTACACAGGATGTGTATTTAATTTGTTGAGGAATACATATTCAACATAGAGAATTTTCCTTTTCACTACCAAAAAAAAAAAAAAACATAGAGAATTTTCCTTTTCAATGGAATTCCTTTTGTGCCAAGCAACACTATATAATAAAATGGGATACTTAGGGTCTATTTGAATGGGTTTTGGCTCGATTTCGTGAGTCTCAGTTTAAAAAAATTGGTTTGGGTGATTTCGATAAAACCTTTGAGACTTCATTTTGATAGGTTTTGGCTATTGGGTTTTGTGGTTTAAATAAGTTGAAACCCCACTTTGATTGGGTTAGGATGTTGGGGATTAGGGAAAAAAGTAGGTGATGAGTGTCAAATCAATGTCTTTTTTAGTGAGATTTGAAGGAAAAAATAGATAATAGGTATCAAATCAATGTTTTATAGGTTTGAAGAGTTTGAGTGTGAGTTTTTGAATAGGTTTTTGATGATTTTATGAGTTTGGCGAAAATTTATTTGAAAGGATTTTGGCTCGATCCCGCGACCGGGCCAAAACCCATCCACAATCACCCTTAGGCCATCTCCAATGGGTATGGACTCTCATTCCCCTCAGACTCACATTCCCCTCAGACTTCCCTTCCCCTTCAGACTCCTCTTTTTATAGTCATCTTCAGTGACTCAGTCTTCATATTCTATTTAATTTCAATTCTCAAACATCCCCACTCTCACTTAATTTTTTCAATGTTCACATTCTATTTAATTCCAATTCTCATTCATTTAATAATAATAATAATAATAATAATAATAATAATAATAATAAAGTCAATATTAACTTAAATATTGGCATTAATAATAAGTAATTTAACATTGACATTAATAATAACTAATTTAGCATTGACATTAATAATAAAAAAAATATAATAATAACAATATTATAGCATCACAATAATTAATAATTCATATATGAAAATTTATCGCCGGTGCCACCATTATGTCATTTCTAATTTAATTTATCGTATTTAAATTATGTAACCAGTATTCTATTTTTAATTTAGAAGTCGTATTTAATTTCAATGTAACTTTATTTATTCCACAAAATTATAATTCTCATATTTTTTCACTCACTTAATAAAATTAATAATAATAGAGCTTAATAATAATAACAATTTATAAACATTATACATAAAATTATAATATTACAAGTTATAAAAGTACAAAATGCACAAGTAATAAAAATTAATTAATGTTAAGATATTAAAAGAATATATTTTTAAATATTTACATTAAAAAAATAAAAAAAAATATGGGTGCCCAGCCCAATTACAAATAAAAAAGGAATTAAAAAAAATATATAAAAAAAAAGAAGAAATGGGGCTTGGGCATCGCCCAGCCCAATTTCTTAAACAAAAAAAAAATTAAAAAAAAAAACAAAAAGTGGGGCTGGGCGCGTCCCTGCCCCAAAACAATAGATGTGTGGGGCGGTCCACTCATCCACCGCCCCACACATCTAGGCGGTGGTTGAGGACTCCTCAACCACCTCCCAAAATTCATCCCCTTCCCCATAAAATTTCATTTTTTCTCCCCCTTCTTCATGGCTTCCCCCATCCATTGAAGCATTGGAGATGCCCTTAGGTACACACACCCTTAGGCCATCTCCTATGTATCCCTCAGCCCAAGTCCAACTTCCCCTCACTCATTCCAGCTTCCCCTCAGAATCCAAGTCCAGCTTCCCCTTTCATTTTCATAAGTCATCTAAAATGTATCAATCTAGCAATTCCATTTAATTAGAATTCTCAATTCCCCCACTCTCACTTAATAATAATAATAATAATAATAGCAATACTAATAAATAAAAATTAACTCGTATGTGAAATAAATAAATAATTAATAACAATAAGATATAATTTAAGATTGACAATAATAATAACAATAACAACCAATATTTAAAAAAAAAAGTTCGTTTAAGGTTTCATTTTTATTAATAGTTACATTAAATTTGATTTTATTAAATAAAAGTTACATTTTTATAATAAAATTAACTTTTTTAAAATATTACACAAATTAACTTTTTAAAAATATTACATATGTAATGTTCATTAAGTTCTTTTAAGGTTTATTATAAAAAAAAGTTCGTTTAAGGTTTCATTTTTATTAATAGTTACATTAAATTTGATTTTATTAAATAAAAGTTACATTTTTATAATAAAATTAACTTTTTAAAAATATTACACAAATTAAATAAAAGTAAGATAAAATAAGACTTACATTTTATTAAGTAAGGTATTTTAATTTTTTTTTAAATTAAAATAGTTTTTATTATATAAAATAAATAAAACAAAAAAAAAAAGTAAAGGGTGGGTTAACAGGGCACTCGCCCGCCCAGCGAGTGACCCACCGCGAGCGGTGAGATGAGGGGGGAAAGTTGATTTTGCATTTTATCCCCTCTATACATAAAAGTTGATAAATTTACCCCCTCAATCCAAACACCCCCAAAATCCACTATCCCCTCTATACATAGGAGATGCTCTTAGGTGTATACTTCGAAGGTCGGATGAAATTACAAATAAACCATTGATGTTTAAATAATTACAAACATCTTTCATAATTTACGCTGCTTCTTATAAGTACACTAACTTAATCAGCTTTCTAACATGAAAAGTGATACCATATCAATTTTTTTGATGAGATGTATGTTTTGCCACGAATGAATTCTAATCAACTTTGACGGTAAAAAATTTGGACAAAAATATCTTATTTTCATTAAGCATATGGTCTATAGGAATGACGAATTGTGTCTATGATTATATATCGTAGAATTGCTTTTTCAAGAACTACACTACAGGAATTATATAATTTACAGATAATAATTTTAGTGTAGATTTTTGTTTAGTTTTGATGCAAGTACTTAATTATTTATTTTCGTAAATATATTATGGTGTATAATTTTTTTTGATTAAAGTTATATATCTGGGTTAAGGAACTAAATAACAAATAGAATAGATTCTGTTTTTTTCATTAGTATTTTTACCTTTCACATTTAAAAGAATAAATAGCTAATTCGAATTCTTAATTATATAATCGAAATTTGTTTTAATGAAGGGGATGGTTTTTATAATTATTCAAATATTTTTAACGAATCTCGATACAAAACAAATATTACAGTGTTTGAAGAACATATATGATATACCAAGAGACTCGGTTAACATTTGCTCTGCAGCAACATTCCCAAATTTGGCTTAACATCACTTTGAGCATACCTTATTTTATATATATATATATATATATATATATATATATATATATTTATAAGGGCATCTCCAATCCTAAGCCATCAAAGTGGGTAATCAAATACTCATTTGATGACTGCTACAGTGTTTTGGGGCCCCTGCAAATGTTTTATATTCCAATGCACAGCCATCAAAATGGAACATCAATTTTTTTCATTATTTAAAATTAAGTCAAATTGATATTAAAACAAAATCAAACTCATTTAAAAATGCAATCAAATATAAAAATGAGATTAAAGTGTATATTACAAATATTATATCTTGCTAACTTTTTATATTATATCATATGATAAAATTTAAAAATGTCACGTGTCGATTTGAATTCAAATATCAAGGTATATGATCAGATTTCGTATCCATATAATATAATATATTTATATTATATCAAGATAGATAAGATTTTCCGATGCCGATTTCAAATATCAAGGTATATGATCACGTGTCAATTTGAATTCAAATATCAAGGATGAAGATAGATATATTTATATAATATAATTTTTTTTTATTCATCTAGATATGTTGCAAGTATAATTTTGTGATGAAAATGATGTTTAATTTATACACAAAATTTTGCAACGGCTCTTTTTCAAAAAAAAAAAGTTACTGTTTTCAATCTTCTAGCCGTTGGGAGTGTGAAATTTTTCCTACCAAAATTTGGGGCCAAGAGGAATTGGCCCTATTTTTGATGGCAGGAGCTTGTGGACATCATTTTGATGGCTCAAATAGGGCCTCCATTGGAGAGGAGTTTTTTTGATTTCAGCCATCAAATTGGAAGTTGATGGGTTTGATGACCCATATAGGGTCTCCATTGGAGATGCCCTAATATACACACACATTATATTCATTCTTCTTTAAATAAAATTAATTAATACTAGTAAACTTCATACATATATAGATGCAAATCATTGAAGAGACGAGCAAATCTGATTAAATCCCATGGTCTACAGCCCTCACACACTTGGGATGCACCTCATAGCCACATCCCATACACTGATACGCCCATCCTGCCCCCTGTTCCTCACAATCGCAACATATGAACGGACCTCCGCCATTCCCTTCCGACACCAACATTAGCTCATGACTATGCCCAATATGGTACTCAAATTTCGGTAGCTTACTACCCTCCTCATCCATTTCCCTCTCCAACAACTCAATTCTTCCCCGTGTAAAAGGATACGCACTTTCTTCGTACAAGTTCACGAGGTTTCTCCCGTGCTTGGTCATGGTTTTCCCATCCGGGCCTAGAATAACCAAGCTTGGAATATCTTGTACATCGAAATATTTTGCAAGACGTTTTATGTTTGGATCACCAAACGGTAGTGCAAGCCATGGCATCGTAGTGAAGTATGAATCGAACGATGTTTGGTCACGGTCACTTGACACGAACACTATTTCAAATCCCATTTCGTTGTTAGGAGTCGACTTTTGGTTTATCTTTTCATAGATGGAGGCGAGTTTGGGCGTAAATTTCTTCGCGGGAGAGCACCATTGAGCCGAGAAATAGAGCCCGAGTGTCTTACCGGATAAAGAAGCCGCTGGCACCTAAAGGGACAAAATAAGGAACATTCCTAATTTTTTCAAAATTGGATATAAACACAATCCCAGTATTCTTGCAAGAGAATTACCCTTCATTAACACAGATTAAACAATATTAACATGCATGAGCTTCTTAAACAGACACATAAACGTGTTGCCGCGTCTTAATTCCCTGTAAATACATAATTTAGTGAAATATTCCACAAAAATAAATCTCAAAACACAAGTTCCGTGAATTGCGGACTTACCACTTCCGGCAGAGAATCTGGTATAGAATGAGCAATGAGAAAATCTTTATCATGGTTAGTCAGTAAATCTTTAAGACTTTGATTTTCATGCTTGTTCTTCTCCTGTAACAACAACTCATCCAATTTCTTTCTTGTGAAGGGATAAGCTTGTATCCCATAGCGATATATGAGGTCAACCCCGTCTTGAATTGTTGAATCTTCATGGATATCATTTGGTTGTAAAATAATCAAGCAAGGCATACTTTCGATATCAAACCTCCGATTCAGGGATCGTTTTGTGTCTAAATCGGAAAACGGAATAGAGAGCCACGGCATGGAAGCACGGTAATTATTGAAGGAATCTAAATCTTCATCGGATGACACAAAAATAACCTCAAAACCAGGATCATAATTCTTCAGCTGCTCGTAAGCATTGGCTAGTACAACGGTGAACTTTTGACAAGGTTCATACCAGTTAGCAGAGAAGTAAATGCCGATAACTTTGCTTTCGAGGTCAGAGATTTTCACCTGTTACGGAAAAAACAGGCAATCCAAAATCATAACTTTAAAGCTAATGAGCCTATGAATGCTAATCTGTTTATTTAATTATGTGTGGATTTAAATTGTCTCATTTTATTGAAAAGCCAGATGCCAAAATATCAATTACACATATACATCGATCCAAACAGCACTAAACACAAAGAAAGGCATTTATTTACAAAAGAAAAGAGAAGAGCAACTTCATTATTGGCATAAGTTTCAGACATGAAAAAAGAGGAATAGTAAATTAACTCTTCGTGTTATTCTAAATAGGCAATTTAACTCCATGTAATAAGTAAAAGGGCAAAATACCTCTCTGTGATATCCTAAATAGACAATTTAACTCCTTGTGATAAGAAAAAAGGCAAATTACCTCAAATTGCTCATTAATTCATATCATAGAGAGTTAAATTGCTCATTAATTTATATCACAAGGAATTAAATTGCTCGTTATTTCATTTCACAGGGAGGTAATTGCCTATATTTATATAACAAGAAATAAATTGCTCATTATTTCATTTAACATGGAGTTAAAATTGCCCATTTTGAGTTCACAAGGAGATAATTTGCCCATTAAACATATCACTGGGAATTAACTTGCAAAAGACCCCATGAAAAAATGAAGCAAGTCAGGTAATCTATAAGAAATTCTTCATGGAGTAAAAAAATGATTAGCATGTGAAAATATTAAAAATTTTGGATACGAAATCTTTAGAGCTAGCCTTTAGGTACTATTGTGATATTCCAGATTTGCATTTATGATTGATGATTGTCCATATATATTTAAAAAAAAAAAAAAAAAAAGAAGAAGAAGAAGAAGATTAATTATTTTAGAAAATTCAGTATTAATAATTTGATAACATATGGAGTAGTATATAAATCTAGATGGAGGGAATTAAACAGGCAAATAAAAATATTTCAGAACTAACTCAAGAGTCATATATAGTAATAATAGTTATGCTGTGAATAAAATCAATTTGCATATATATTACAAGTTCAAATTCTTCTTCTTTATAACCAAAAACTAATTAGCCTAAAAGATTTTAATTACCTGAGTTCCAGTACTAGGGGAAAGTAGATAGTCAGGATTTTTGGAAGCTAAAAGAGACAACAATCTCAATCTTGATCCATTAATCTTCTCCACCTCTTCTTCTTCTTCTTCTTGCACCATCATATTCATAGGAGGAGTTGTACTGGTAGTCTCCATTATATATTTCGATTCACTGTATTATATTAATGCAAATTAAATTGTGCTGCTTTCTGTTCTGGTATCTTTTCTGCGTAGTACTGTCTACTGTACATGTTGTACTCTATCTCACAATTTCCCATGTAAATCAAAATACTACTTACGATCGAGTAACTACCTAGCTAGACAAGCAACACGTAGCTAACTTACTTACACATCTTTCTTTAAAATGAGTAGTCATTCTCTACGGCGTATGGCCATCATTTATGCTGCTCCACTTTTATATCCCAAGAAAGGCCATGTTTGTGTTGTGGCCCTAAATTAATTAATGTGATACTCCACAAGCAGCAGCCAATTAAGAATAAATACATTACATACATACATAGCCTTTTGAAATCCCAATAATATCCTAGCTAGCAACCTAGTTGAAAGAGGATTTCATGTTTGGTTAATATAATTATATTGACAATCGTACCCTTCATGTTTAATGTATTATCATTATTTAAATTATTTTTGAGACGGTGCTTGTGAATATCATCAAAAGAATAATTAGAATTTCATAAATACAATTATCATATAATCATAAATATTTTCAGGAATAACAAACCAAATTTCATCTATGTTTTTACAGATAATTGATTTCACTCATTTTCTTTTACGGATTTCATCGAACTTAATTTCCTCCTAAATAACCCAATTTCACAATTCTTTCACAAATTTCACCATTTTTTCACGTCAATTTTTATGTAAGATGGGGTGTATAATTTCTCACTTCATAAGAGGGGTTGTATTAAGTATAATTTCTCAAATATAAAGGTGATTAGTGTAATTACAAGATACTCCGTATTTCTTAACTTTATGAAACTATGAAATGAGATTGTGCCACGTATAAAGCGAATGGTGTGGGGAATTGCAGAGAATTAAAACGCTTTAAAATGGGGTAAGTTGAGTTTCTTTTTGGTAGGAGAAGGTCCCGTGTCTGTCTTCCTAGAAAACAGCTTAGATCTGTACATTGGGCTGTGTGTATAACTAAGAGGGACACCTGTCTCATTTTCTGTCCCTTTATTTTACTATTAAATTACTACTTTTGATATTTTTAACACAAATGCTTTTCGGGCCCAAAGTCTGCCGTGTGTCCCTATGGCCAAGTGCCAACAGCCAAACAGGCAATCATTTATATACGCGTACTGGAAGTGTATTGTATTGTGGAAATCCATTTGTTGTGCAGTTGTCACGATTACTGCTAAACGGTGTCGTATTGGAGTTAGCAAACCACACACACAAGAAATTTGATTTAGAAAGGAGAACATAGAAAACATAAAGCAAAACGAAAGTACAAATTTGCCTAAGAATGTTAATTAAACCTAAAAGTTTATAAAAAGGAAAAAAAAAAAAACAAACTGAGAATATTATAGGAGTAGTTCATACAAGAATTTTAAGCATACCTCAATTTGCATCGAGTATATCAAAATTTCTTACAAAATTGTTTAAAAGTAAAGGAGAAAATAAGGCTCATTTGGGGCTTAAATATTAGTATTAGGGAAACGCCAAAAACTAATGTACTGGCCTATTACTTATAGACGTTCGTCTAAATTACATTTTATTGTATTACACTTATGTCATATAAGTTACCACGTCGATTGATACATGTCTCAATTTAAATTTTACGTGGATCTCTACATAAATGTTTATCAATAAATTAGTGATAAAAGTGCGACAATGAAAAAAATGTAATCGAAAATCTTTGTGCGGCTTACCAGTACAACACAATGTAAAATGTTAGTGGACCGTATATGGGCCAAAGTTCATTTATTGAATTGCTTCTTGTTATATGTAGGAGTAATGCCTAAACACGTTTCCAGCTTTCTTATATAGTAGTATTATGTATTTCCAAGTTCCAACACCATATGGAATAAATCTAGAGAAACTCTCACCGAACAGTTGTCTTATAGACGGTGACCTTACGTCTTGCGCTTTTAATTAAACATGGCAGCAAATTCCAACTTCATTTCTTCGCACTTTACGCAACATTCTAAGCATTCTCGTTCGCGCCATTTCAGACATAATTTCACCGATCAACAACATAATTTTTGTCGAAAGAATAGAAGGAATATCGGTGTCACATACTCATTCCCTCCGTTTCATATTAATTGACATATTTCCTATTTTTACACTAAATAAATAAGAAACTTCATCATTACATACTTTTTCACGATAAAATGTCTCAAATACTATTGTTTATAATTATGACTACTTTTTATTTTTTTATTAGTGATTGATAACCGTTGAGTTTCCCAACTTAAATATTTTAAAGGGACAAAATTAAAAAAAAATGTTTTGAAAATCTAAACATGTCAATTAATATAAAACAAAAAATTTCATAAATATGTCAATTAATATGAAACAGCAGGAGTAACAATCTTCCCCTTTCTTATTGAATTTCATTTTTATAATACTTCAACCTTAAATTATACTAACTAGCATACGTCCCGTGCTATGCACGGGTTTTAAAAAATATATATGTTAAGTACCTTGTTTAATATATTAAAAATATTTATTGTACGACATGGTTAAATATATAAAATGATTGTACCAAATATATATATATATATATATATATATATATATATATATATATATATATATATATATATATATATATATATATATATATATATATATAATTTGAATAACAATATTTATATACAAAGAAAAATAATATGTTAAATATTAACAAAAAAGGATAGAGGATGAAGTTATATTCTTTACAAATACATCACTATGGACATCTAAGCTACATATGAATATTTGCACACCGTCAATGTTAAACTAAAACCTGCAAAACGAATGAAAAATTAAAGTAAAAATTCTGTCAATTGTAAGTTAAAAAAAGAAAGAAATAAAAATTAATCCCTTTCGAATCTCCAAGTTCGTAATTCGTCAAGCTCACTTAAGTCCTCCTCTATACAAGCTTGATACCCCCAAATAACCCAAAATTCATATACGATTAAAAATAAATTTATAATCATATGTTGTATTAAAAGAAAAAAAAAATTATTTTAATATCATATATGATTATTGTGTATTTTAACCTTAGAGTTCTAAATTAATAAAAATAGCTACTCAATTTGACTCTTATTCACAACAATCGTGTTAATTTCTCCATAATTGCAAATAAAAAAGGAGTGAATGACATTTGTCAAAATGGTTTGATTATTTTCGTAGAAGGAAAAAGAATTATCCCCAAATTAAATATGGCAGAAGAAAACATGGTAACAGAAGAACTCATAATGCAAGAAATTGGTTTAAATGCTAGTTTACTTAATTTACCCTATTGGAATTATAATAAAGTTCGTTCACTGTAAATTTCCATCAATTAGTAAGTACAACTCATTCACGCAAATCATCTTTAATGAGACATCCTTTCACATTATACTCCACTCACGTTCCAGCTATTTTCCATAATAAGTTGCACATTCAAATTCCAACTCTTCTTCTGTTCACATGTTCTTCATTTCCTCACTTCCCACAGTTTCGGAGATTTACTAGCCTACGCATCTCGTAAATTGAATTTTCCATCGAAAATATGAAAATGTTTTCATTTTCTTACCGATTAAAAGAAAATGCGATTTATACCATATAACATACACACATAGAGAATTCAATGTCCGAGATTAGACCCTCTTCTAATCAACAATTTTACTGCAAACACCAAAAGATCAAACTCTATAGAGAATGAAGAAAAAGAATCGAACCAAATTCAGTCAAGAACAACCATTTTGAATCGATCAAGATTTTTCTATACTGAATAAATTGAACAAAAGCTACAGAGAAAGAATCGAATGAATTTGAATTATATTCCTAAACAATCTATTCCTCACCTTAAACCCTTACAAATTCATCTAACAATTGATACCCTTAATGTTTTAAATTGAGAGGTTACAATCCAACATTTAGCAAGGATTATTTTCGATCGGATCAAGAAGATCTGGCCCAATTTTGGCCCTACAAACAGGGCAAATCGAGTTCTTACTAAGCCATGCATCGGCGCATTGTATATGGAACCCATGATTACAACCTGGAATCATCCTAGCCGGTTGCTCACTCTCAATTTCATCCAAACAAACCGCACAATCTGTGCCTAAGACCAAGTCTTTTCCGGTGACTTTTGGGAGTTTTTCGAGATCAGATGCGGAGAGTCCTTTATCTTGACTGGGTTTTACCGGTGCGTGAAACACCTGATTTGCATTATCGTTGTTTGCACTTGCGTCGTGAAATAGCAAACAGATGTAGACTAGAAATACTGTGCTCATTCCTGCACATGGTAGAAACAGAGCAAGAAAAACTGAAACAAACATTTTTTACTCCTTTTTTTTTTTTTGGTGATTTGTAGACTTGGGTATTTAGGTGGATGTCGAGGATTTTTAAACTAAGGTGAGTTGAGAGTGATGCTCACCATGGCTGCTGAAGGAAGGTTCAGGAGAAATGAGAGCGGTTTATATATAGGGGGGTGGTGACGGAGGGTTTTAAGGGGGTGTTTGGCTGCGGGAAAAAATATGTAGTGGGCCTTTCACATGAGAAAAGAACGAGTGACGTTATTTATTTCAGGTGCTGAGGTTAAGTAATTGTAGTCTAGCCCTGATTTCGTGGCATGAAATCGTGTATTACATATAAAATTGGCAAAATTGGCGAAATTGCCTATTCAATATCTTGTGGTTATAAATACACCACATCATATATTATGAAAGAAATATATAATTTATGACAAAATAGAGGATCCCCTTAAAGTATGGGGTGGTACCAATTACCCCATAAAATATCACCTATAACACCTACCACCTAGGATATAGTATTGAAAATTTTATTTCAAAACTACCCAAACACCTTTTATGACAAATAATTTATTTTTATAAAAAAAAATATTTATTAATTGTGAATTCATCTATCCACCAAACAATATTATTTTTCAATTTCTTCATGTCTTTTGTTTCCTTTCGGTCTTCTGATCTCAATTTTTTTCTTCATCTTCATCTAATTTTTTCCTTTATTTTCATTTCAATTTGATTTCTTTATTTTTGGTTTCAATTTTTTTCTTTATTTATATCTCAATTTTTTCTTTACAATTTGTCTTAAAATTTATTTGGTGATAATTATCTCCTTTGTTTTCGTTAAAAGTTATATTTGAGTAATTCTCCTTCAAAATTTTACTAGAAACTTCACTCAGACTTGACTCAGGCTTGTATCGTTATTTATGAACATATAATTAAGCTAACTTCTTTATATTGATTACAAATAAGAAGTAGATTCAATACCAATAGATTTATTACCAATAGTATGGTCATGTGTCACACTTGAATTTTACGAGAAAAAATTTGAAGGAGAATTATTAAATATTTTGAATAATAATTTGTACCCAAAATAAATGAGATAATTATCATCAAATAAAAACTGAGAAAAATATAAAGAAAAGAATTGAGATAGAAATAAATAAAATTGAAACAGAAAATAAAGAAAACAAATTGAAACATAAATAAAGAAAAAAACGAGATGAAAATAAAGAAAAAAATTGAGATAAAAAACAGAAGGAAACAATAGAAATGAAGATATTGAAACATAATGTTGTTTGATGCATGGATGGATGGATTTTTTTTAAGAAATAGACAATTTTTTTGATAAATTAAAAAAAATTATTATTTATAAAAGGTGCGGGGAATTTTTGGATTAAAAACTTTAACACTATATATAACAGAGCGGGAAATTATCAAAAAAAATATATATAACAGAGCGGGTAAATGTAACGAGTGATACTTTAGGGGGTAACTGATAACACCCCATACTTTGTGGGGGAAAACATTTCACCCTGTAATTTATATTACTTAAATTAATAATGTGGTGAATTTATAACTTCAAGGTCTATGAAATTCTCCTTCTAAACCAGGTCTAGTCATGATCTTTTTAACGAAAATGTACTTTGTCTAATTTTATTAATTTTTTTTCTTTTAAGTGAAAAGATTATTAAATCATTACAACTATAATTAAATGGGAGAATATACTCGAATACAATCAAATTATAAAGAAAATTATAACCAAGCAATAGTATTAAGTTAGTTGAAGAAAATGCACACCAGTGAGAATCTCTAGGTCTTGATTATTATAATTGTCATTAATTGACCCGATTAAAATATTTACAAATATAATCTTATTGTAACAACACAAAATAAGTGTGAATTGCTTCTTCTCATCTATCAATTATTTATTGCTAGTAACAAATTGCTTTAGATGAATTCATTTGCTGTTTATAATCTCTCAAAGGTTTGTAAATCTTAAATATTAATTAATCTTATCTAGCATTCTATAATATAAATTTTTAAATATGATTCCTTTTAGTTCACCATATGTATGTTTTTGTCACAATCTAATGTGTTCTTAAATACGGAGTACAATATAATATTTATTGACGACATGTTATATTGTATTTGAATTTTCGATGGCTTATGAAATAAGATAGATCGAATTTTAAGTTAATAAAATCACATAAAATATAATTCGGCTCTTTAACTCTTTAACCATGAATTCGTTCATGGTGATGTTATACAATTATGAAAATTAACTCTTATAAATAAAAATAATAAATCAATATTTTTTAAAAGTTAAGCAAAGTGAACGTTTTTACATTACGCTCTCGAGATCACTATTTAAATATGTAGTAAAGAACGTTGACCAGTATACAAATGAGAAATGAATTGTAGGCTAAAATGATAAATTTGTTTGATAAATAGGCCAGAGATGATAATGTATAGTCGAGTAGAACTGTTGGGATTCGGTAAGAAACACAGCCCTAGGCACAGCGGAATATAAAAATTTTCTAGGGCTTCTTAAAGAATCTTGCCAGGATATTCTCTAGTTGTATATATATGAATATAAATCAATGACAGTATAAGTTTTCTCGTTTATACCTGTCTCCTTGCAAATCCAAGTTGACTAGATGAACTCTGAATTCTCTCACAGAAAATCGATCCAAGCTTTTTGTATAGCGCCCCACGTGTTGCGCCTCTACGAGTTGATACACCACAATATCACGAAAATAATATAACCTAATCGACTA
Organism: Penstemon eatonii; assembly: GCA_038501285.1. Lineage (NCBI taxonomy): Eukaryota > Viridiplantae > Streptophyta > Magnoliopsida > Lamiales > Plantaginaceae > Penstemon > Penstemon eatonii. The sequence continues at coordinate 78,235,148 of CM076710.1, forward strand.
GAACATAGGCTATATTAATTCAGGACTTTAAGAACGATTTTGGAACAAAGATCGAACACGAAAAATTCTTCCAAAGTGGAAGTAGGTTCGGCCGATCACACTTGGGAGAGGGAGAGAGATTTTTGCTTTGCTCAATTTTTGCTTAAGGAGTTGTGTGAAAAATAACTAGAAGAAAGCTATTTATAGTTTTCTTTCTATCCTAGTCCTATTAGGACTAGGTCTTCTCTCTCCTACATGGGTCATGGCCCTATTTAATTAGAAGACCTAGTCTCCTAATTAATTCATGGCCCATATTAATTAATCTTTCAGGGCTTTATTTAATTTCCCAATTAAATAGCCCAATTAATTAAATCATCTCCCAATTAAATAATTAAACTCCAAGTCCAATTAATTAATTATTCCATTAATTAATTAAATCCTAATTAATTAATTTACTCATAAATTAAATTCCAATTTAATTTATAATCTTGATCCAATTCCAATTGGATCCAATTTTGTTCCATATGGGTCGACCCAGTCGACCCACCCATTTAATCGACCCAGTCGATTTTGACCCAGTCGACCCAGTCGACTGGTTCGTTCTTGTTTCCTCGCTTTCGCTTCATGTGTATTGTGTATGCCCCCGTAGGTTCACCACATAATTGGCCGCGGGTTGTAATTAAATATTATTTAATTACTCGAGCAATTAATACTCTAAATTAATCGAACACTCTGTCGATCAATCATTCCAAAATTAGCACCCCTGCTAATTTGGGAATTCTCCCACACTCCACGGTCGATGTCCAGTCACAAGCCCATGGAGCCCAATCACTGGTGAATTAATTCAGTGAACCTTTTATCATTTACAATTTCCACATACGACACAATCTCTCCATCGATCAATCTCCCAGTCGAGACTTAAGGGTATGGTCTTTCATCGGATTCCCTTATCTTTTGTCTTGACCTTATGTTCTCTGATCTTGAAATAAATTCTTTCTGACTTGTTCTTTATGAGCTACTTACATAAAGTCGTCAGTTACCTTGGCCAAGGATTTCATCAGAATTAATTTCTCACAGAAATCCATAGGAGAATTTCTCGACCTATCAAGTCGAGTCAATGGATCCTTTGTTGATGATATGAATCTGCATACGAGTTCCTCTATACCCAACATGAGTCCACAGAGACTTTCTGGTGATCCCCAGTCAGTCGGAACTCATATCAAAGTATAGACGTTCTCGTACCAGATAAACCCTATCATCTCAAGTTGTTAGGGATCGTTCCTCGTATACTATTGTAAATTGGAATAACTTCAACCCCGATATGCGACTACCGCTTCCATGGTGAGTTATTTCCTAATTGGGGTATTCAGTGCGCTTGCCATCCCAGCAAGCCACCCACTTATGTGTATCGACTATCCCAGTCACGCTCGTGGACCCCAGCGTCCTCCAGTTCATCGGAGTATACACAATAGTGAGAGTCTAACCGAATCCAACGATGTCCTATCTCGATTGGATTCTACGACTCTTGAATATATTCTAGATCACGGCCTTAGAGATCAGTCCACGGGTTGTCCCATAGCCCTGTGATCTAAGGACTTCTATCCTTATGCGTAGACAAATATTACATAAGATAAAGTTGACCATTTAATAAAAGTGCATTTATTAATCTAAATTGAATAGTTCCTCATTAATTACAATTAATGCTATGTTGGGATTCGGTAAGAAACACAGCCCTAGGCACAGCGGAATATAAAAATTTTCTAGGGCTTCTTAAAGAATCTTGCCAGGATATTCTCTAGTTGTATATATATGAATATAAATCAATGACAGTATAAGTTTTCTCGTTTATACCTGTCTCCTTGCAAATCCAAGTTGACTAGATGAACTCTGAATTCTCTCACAGAAAATCGATCCAAGCTTTTTGTATAGCGCCCCACGTGTTGCGCCTCTACGAGTTGATACACCACAATATCACGAAAATAATATAACCTAATCGACTAGAACATAGGCTATATTAATTCAGGACTTTAAGAACGATTTTGGAACAAAGATCGAACACGAAAAATTCTTCCAAAGTGGAAGTAGGTTCGGCCGATCACACTTGGGAGAGGGAGAGAGATTTTTGCTTTGCTCAATTTTTGCTTAAGGAGTTGTGTGAAAAATAACTAGAAGAAAGCTATTTATAGTTTTCTTTCTATCCTAGTCCTATTAGGACTAGGTCTTCTCTCTCCTACATGGGCCATGGCCCTATTTAATTAGAAGACCTAGTCTCCTAATTAATTCATGGCCCATATTAATTAATCTTTCAGGGCTTTATTTAATTTCCCAATTAAATAGCCCAATTAATTAAATCATCTCCCAATTAAATAATTAAACTCCAAGTCCAATTAATTAATTATTCCATTAATTAATTAAATCCTAATTAATTAATTTACTCATAAATTAAATTCCAATTTAATTTATAATCTTGATCCAATTCCAATTGGATCCAATTTTGTTCCATATGGGTCGACCCAGTCGACCCACCCATTTAATCGACCCAGTCGATTTTGACCCAGTCGACCCAGTCGACTGGTTCGTTCTTGTTTCCTCGCTTTCGCTTCATGTGTATTGTGTATGCCCCCGTAGGTTCACCACATAATTGGCCGCGGGTTGTAATTAAATATTATTTAATTACTCGAGCAATTAATACTCTAAATTAATCGAACACTCTGTCGATCAATCATTCCAAAATTAGCACCCCTGCTAATTTGGGAATTCTCCCACACTCCACGGTCGATGTCCAGTCACAAGCCCATGGAGCCCAATCACTGGTGAATTAATTCAGTGAACCTTTTATCATTTACAATTTCCACATACGACACAATCTCTCCATCGATCAATCTCCCAGTCGAGACTTAAGGGTATGGTCTTTCATCGGATTCCCTTATCTTTTGTCTTGACCTTATGTTCTCTGATCTTGAAATAAATTCTTTCTGACTTGTTCTTTATGAGCTACTTACATAAAGTCGTCAGTTACCTTGGCCAAGGATTTCATCAGAATTAATTTCTCACAGAAATCCATAGGAGAATTTCTCGACCTATCAAGTCGAGTCAATGGATCCTTTGTTGATGATATGAATCTGCATACGAGTTCCTCTATACCCAACATGAGTCCACAGAGACTTTCTGGTGATCCCCAGTCAGTCGGAACTCATATCAAAGTATAGACGTTCTCGTACCAGATAAACCCTATCATCTCAAGTTGTTAGGGATCGTTCCTCGTATACTATTGTAAATTGGAATAACTTCAACCCCGATATGCGACTACCGCTTCCATGGTGAGTTATTTCCTAATTGGGGTATTCAGTGCGCTTGCCATCCCAGCAAGCCACCCACTTATGTGTATCGACTATCCCAGTCACGCTCGTGGACCCCAGCGTCCTCCAGTTCATCGGAGTATACACAATAGTGAGAGTCTAACCGAATCCAACGATGTCCTATCTCGATTGGATTCTACGACTCTTGAATATATTCTAGATCACGGCCTTAGAGATCAGTCCACGGGTTGTCCCATAGCCCTGTGATCTAAGGACTTCTATCCTTATGCGTAGACAAATATTACATAAGATAAAGTTGACCATTTAATAAAAGTGCATTTATTAATCTAAATTGAATAGTTCCTCATTAATTACAATTAATGCTAGCCATACAGCTGGCTTGCAGGACACTATTTCTATCAATCTCCCACTTGTCCTAAAGCCAGTCTTTTATGTTCTTGAGTCCCATCTTATGCAGATGTTTCTCAAATGCCTTTTGAGGCAGAGGCTTCGTTAGCGGGTCCGCCGTATTATCTTCCGAGTCGACACGTTCCATCTTAATGTCTCCTCTACCAATGATATCTCTTATCACATGGTATCGTCTCTGTACGTGCTTGGATTTCTGATGAGATCTCGGCTCCTTTGCTTGCGCTATTGCCCCATTATTATCGCAGAAGATAGTAATGGGCTCAGCAATGCTAGGTATTACATCCAATTCCTGGATGAAGTTCCTCATCCAAACACCTTCCTTTGCTGCGTCACTCGCGGCAATGTATTCTGCTTCAGTGGTTGAATCCGCGGTTGTTTCCTGCTTGGAGCTCTTCCAGCTAACCGCACCACCATTGAGGCAGAAAACATATCCTGATGTCGACTTGAAGTCGTCTACATCACATTGGAAGCTTGAGTCTGTATAGCCTTCCAATTTCAATTCTCCTCCACCGTATACCAAGAACAATTCCTTAGTCCTTCTCAGGTACTTCAGAATTGCCTTTACGGCTATCCAGTGCTGCTCACCTGGATCAGACTGGTAGCGACTTGTAACGCTTAGAGCGTACGCTACGTCTGGTCTCGTACACAGCATACCATACATTATGCTTCCTATCGCGGATGCATACGGTATTCGAGACATATTGCTTCTCTCCTCTGGCGTCTTTGGGGCCATAGACTTGGAGAGTGCAATTCCATGTCTCATTGGAAGCAATCCTCTCTTGGATTCTTCCATACTAAATCTTTTCAAGATTTTGTCTATGTACTGGGATTGGGAGAGGCCCAGCAGTCCTTTTGATCTATCTCGGTAGATCCTTATACCTAGTACAAAGGATGCTTCTCCCATATCCTTCATTGAGAATTGTGTAGACAACCATGCTTTAGTTTCAGACAATGCTTTTACATTGTTTCCAATGAGAAGAATGTCGTCAACGTAAAGCACCAAAAATTCAACTGTACTCCCACTGATCTTCTTGTACACGCAAGGTTCGAACATGTTCTTGATGAATCCAAAAGTTTGGATTGTCTCATCAAAACGAATGTTCCAACTTCGGGAAGCTTGCTTCAGTCCATAAATGGACCTCTGGAGTTTGCACACCTTGTGTTCATCTCCTTTGGATGCATATCCTTTTGGTTGCTCCATGTAGATCTCCTTATCAATGTCTCCATTGAGAAAGGCAGTCTTTACATCCATCTGCCATATCTCGTAGTTATACCACGCAGCTATGGCCAGCAAGATCCGAATGGATTTGGGCATTGCGACGGGCGAGAAAGTCTCCTCAAAGTCGATACCTGGTCTTTGAGTGTATCCTTTTGCCACTAGTCGCGCCTTGTAGGTAATCACCTCTCCATTCACTCCAAGCTTTCGCTTATAGATCCACTTGCAACCCACGGGAGCCACTCCCACTGGTGGATCTACCAAGGCCCAGACCTTGTTTGAGTGCATGGAGTCCAGTTCGGATTCCATGGCTTCGCGCCACCTTCCCGAGTCTATGTCTAGCATAGCCTCTTCGTAAGTCCTTGGGTCGGTTAGAGACTGTCCAGTCTCATGCAGCAGACCGCAGTACCTCTCGGGTTCTCTACGTTGTCTTTCTGACCTACGAAGTATCGGCGTACTTTCTGGTGCACTTTCATGCTCTTGTTCTCCCACTGCCTGTGGTGATGGGTCAGCTCGATCGACCTCTAAGGCCTTTTCAGCTTCAGTGACCTCATCTAGTTCTACGTTATTTTCTTTCTTGTCCACCAAGAAATCCTTCTCCAAGAAGTGAGCGTTCCTCGAGACAAACATTGTTTGTCTTGTAGGATCGTAGAACTCGTATCCTATTGAGTTTTCCGGATACCCCACGAATTTGCACAAAGTGGATTTAGTTTCCAATTTATCTCCCACTAGCTTTTTAACGTAAGCGGGAGATCCCCATATGCGCATGAATGCGTATGAGGGTGCCTTGCCAAACCACAGTTCGTATGGTGTCTTTTCTACGGATTTCGAAGGTACCATATTCAGTATCTTCGTTGCCGTGAGGAGGGCATGTCCCCAAAAATGAAAGAGGTAAGTCAGTGGCACTCATCATGGATCGAACCATGTCCATCAAGGTTCGATTCCTTCTCTCTGCTACTCCATTTAACTGGGGTGTTGCAGGAGGAGTCCACTGCGATAGTATTCCATGCTCTACAAGATAATTCAGAAATTCGTTACTAAGAAATTCTCCACCTCGGTCAGAACGAAGAGCCTTTATCGTATGACCAAGTTGATTCTCTACTTCCATCTTGAATTCTTTGAATCGCTCAAAGGCTTCAGACTTGTGTTTCAACAAGAACACATATCCATAACGACTAAAGTCGTCAGTGAAAGTGATGAAGTAGTCATAGCCACCTCGGGCGCTTTTTCTTAGTGGTCCACATACGTCAGTATGTATTAAGTCCAATGTTTGCTTGGCTCGCTCAGGGTTTCCCTTAAACGGCAACTTAGCCATTTTACCCTTTAAACATGGTTCACATGTCGGCATTTCATCAATGCGATTGATTTCAATCGCGCCAGATGATGCTAACTTTTGAATCCTTGACTTAGATATATGTCCAAGTCTAGCGTGCCATAATTGGGCAGATATTTCATTATCTTGTTTCCTGTTGTACGTGCATGACTAACTTAGGTGGTTTTATAATGTAAAGTCAATAATTTAATGTACCAAATGAAAAACAAAAACAGGAGCTTTTATTTAAAATCAACATTATTCATTAACATGAATAAAAAGGTTTTTCATTAAAAAACTAGGTACATAAATGAAAGTTTCCTAATGACTTTATCAAACCACCTAAATCTACTTTTGCCTACGGCCTTGGTAGCAGCTCCAGCTCCATTGCCTTTATTCAAGGATCCAATCCTCAGGCTCCAGTTTCTTTAATGCTCCCATCACCTACAAGGATGAGAACTCCAGTCAGTGTCTAACACCAAAATGCACAGTTAATTGTAAAATTAACTTTAACAAGGAATATACCTGTTCGAACTCTCCATAGGTTCGAATTTAATCCTTTCCTTTGACCTTGTGCAGTAAGGAGCTCTGGTTTCCATTTGTCTTGGTTTTGAACGCCGCCCAGTCTTTTCGCCAACCCTTGCTTTCTTTCCAAAAGAAGCCTCGTGTTCCTCGAGCATTTGTCGCAGGACATGTACAGTGATCTCTCGCCTCTGGAGATTCAAGTCCGCGATAAATCGGTCATATGATCTAGGAAGAGATTGTAGAATAATATCCACTCGGAAATCATTGTCCATCACGACACCCATATCATCGAGTTCAGATAGAAGTCGAATCATCTTGTGTACGTGGATTCCGACAGGAGTTTCCCTTCTCTTTCTTGCTTGCAAGAGTTCCCTCGTGATCGCGAATCTGCGACGACCATCTCTAATCCCATAAAGGAATTTGAGATTCGAGAGAACCTCTTTCGCGGATGCCATATGCTCATGTTGCAAACGCAGATCAAGTGACATATATTCCAACATGTATTCACGAGCTAAGCCATCATCCAGTTTCCACTTGGTGATGCTTTTACGGAGCTCATCAGGAACGTTATGTGAAATAGTAATGGGTGGTGGCACAGACAAAACATAAGATATGTTTTCAGCTTCAAATAATCCATTCAAATGATGCGTCCAGAAATGCAAGTTGGGTCCAGTTAAAATATTACGTTCAAGTGATGAGATGGACAAATCTCTAAGTGCTCTAAGCTCTTTTGACATCATATCTATAAAATGACGATAGAAGAAATAAATACGCGAAAGATTAACTTAAAAATGCACAATTCACAAACATGGATTTCATTTGCAAATTACTCCCACTATTTTAATCAAAATCTTATGCCCCCACATAAGTTTCGGGAATTTAAAATATCATAGCGGGCTTAAGGCCCAAATGCAATCTCCTAGTACCCACGACTCGTTGGCCATACTATTTGATCCACTTGGTGGTCGACTATGTCAACGGTTAACCATCGCAGCTAACCCTTAAGTTCATTTAGCCTCGTTTTTCGATATGGACCCACGACTCGTGAGACATCCATACTTACTAGCGTTAAATCATGTCCAATACTCGTGAAGAGAAATAGTTCAATCCTAGACGCCCCACGACTCGTGAGACAGCGCCTAAAACCTTGCTATCCCCTCCCTTGGCACTTAACTCGTGCATCGAGGCAATAGACATATTATCTTCCTATAGCTCGACCCACGACTCGTGAGACATCGAGATATATTTGTACAATATGCCTAAGACCTAGTAATTGGATAGGCTCGGACCATAGACACTATTCATATGCGCCCGTTATTCGATTTAATATTCTAATTGAATTTTAAGTTCAATTGGAGGTTTCTAAGTGTGCGAGGTCTCATCAGATTATGCTTATCTTGTTTACGTTTTCTATCCTAAGCATGCATCTCATACATCAAAGAATAATGTGCGAAAAAGTAAACATTCATCACCTAGCAAGATATGATTGGTCGATTGCCCATCCTATGCGATCCATCACGAGCCACGTGATGAATCAATTGGTCAGTCTAGGGTGAAAATTAAATGTCCTAACTATTACAATTTTTAAACCCATACATCATGGGCCTTCTTGTAATATCCAGCTTGATTGGGCCTCCATGTAATGAATTGGGCCTCCATGTCCTCCAAGGTAAATGGGCCTCCATGTGGATCTCCAAGTCTTCATGGGGTCTTCTCGGCTCCAAGCCTAATCTAAGCCTAGCTTACATAATTTAAATGGTCCTATTCTATTACATTTGTTTGCGCAAGCAAGGGCACCAATCAGGCCCATTTAATTACAACCCATAAAATAAATAAACCAAAACTACACAGGGCTTAAGGGCAAAATCGACCAATCCACATATTCACTCAAGAACATGCATAAATTCACATAAGGGCAAAAATGTAAATTTACCGGCTCCTTTAATTTTAATTCATAAAATTTATCCAAGTTAATTAATTTTGAATTAATAATTAACCTCTAAGATTAATTAGCTCTTACTTGAGCTTCAAGTAATCTACAAATCCTATCTTGATTAAGATTGGTTAATTAAGGTAATCTAAATCTCTAAGATTCTTACCTTATCCAAAACTCTAAGTTTCCCAATATTCCCAAATCTCCAAGATTCTCAAGATAATCCTATTTTGTTTAGATTAGTTTAATTAAGGTAGTGTTTAATTCTAACAAGATAACTACCTTATCCCAAAACTCCAAGTTTCCTAATCTTCCCAAAATTCTAAATTTCCAGAATTTTCAAAATAGGCAGAATTAGAGTCCAACCCAAACATGACCAGTCGAAGCTAATCAGGAGCTGCCACGCGGACAACCCACGCGCGATCCCGCAGGGGTGCGTGAGCTGCCACGGGCAGCAGCCACGCGCAGACAACAGCCCGTGGGCTGCTGCTGTGCGCAGCGTGCGCGGACAGCATGCTGTCCGCATGCTGCCGCATGCCGCGGCTTGCGGTGGTCGCCCAGCCGCGGTGCGCTGCCGCGCACCGCCGCGTGCCACCGCAGGGTTGGATCTAAATTTTTTTTTTTTTTTTTTTGATTACTTATGATTTAATTAAACAAAAACAGTCAATTAAATCCCAATCCAAAATTAAAAACAACATGATAAAAATTTTCGAATCCAAAATTAAACATTAACTCCAAGTTAATTAAACATATGTCCTATAACATGCAAAGTTAAAGAACTAGCCACATAAATCAAACATATGATTTAATAATCACAGAATTCGCAAATTCATATATATACAAAGCCTAGAGTTGGCTCTGATACCACTGTTGGGATTCGGTAAGAAACACAGCCCTAGGCACAGCGGAATATAAAAATTTTCTAGGGCTTCTTAAAGAATCTTGCCAGGATATTCTCTAGTTGTATATATATGAATATAAATCAATGACAGTATAAGTTTTCTCGTTTATACCTGTCTCCTTGCAAATCCAAGTTGACTAGATGAACTCTGAATTCTCTCACAGAAAATCGATCCAAGCTTTTTGTATAGCGCCCCACGTGTTGCGCCTCTACGAGTTGATACACCACAATATCACGAAAATAATATAACCTAATCGACTAGAACATAGGCTATATTAATTCAGGACTTTAAGAACGATTTTGGAACAAAGATCGAACACGAAAAATTCTTCCAAAGTGGAAGTAGGTTCGGCCGATCACACTTGGGAGAGGGAGAGAGATTTTTGCTTTGCTCAATTTTTGCTTAAGGAGTTGTGTGAAAAATAACTAGAAGAAAGCTATTTATAGTTTTCTTTCTATCCTAGTCCTATTAGGACTAGGTCTTCTCTCTCCTACATGGGTCATGGCCCTATTTAATTAGAAGACCTAGTCTCCTAATTAATTCATGGCCCATATTAATTAATCTTTCAGGGCTTTATTTAATTTCCCAATTAAATAGCCCAATTAATTAAATCATCTCCCAATTAAATAATTAAACTCCAAGTCCAATTAATTAATTATTCCATTAATTAATTAAATCCTAATTAATTAATTTACTCATAAATTAAATTCCAATTTAATTTATAATCTTGATCCAATTCCAATTGGATCCAATTTTGTTCCATATGGGTCGACCCAGTCGACCCACCCATTTAATCGACCCAGTCGATTTTGACCCAGTCGACCCAGTCGACTGGTTCGTTCTTGTTTCCTCGCTTTCGCTTCATGTGTATTGTGTATGCCCCCGTAGGTTCACCACATAATTGGCCGCGGGTTGTAATTAAATATTATTTAATTACTCGAGCAATTAATACTCTAAATTAATCGAACACTCTGTCGATCAATCATTCCAAAATTAGCACCCCTGCTAATTTGGGAATTCTCCCACACTCCACGGTCGATGTCCAGTCACAAGCCCATGGAGCCCAATCACTGGTGAATTAATTCAGTGAACCTTTTATCATTTACAATTTCCACATACGACACAATCTCTCCATCGATCAATCTCCCAGTCGAGACTTAAGGGTATGGTCTTTCATCGGATTCCCTTATCTTTTGTCTTGACCTTATGTTCTCTGATCTTGAAATAAATTCTTTCTGACTTGTTCTTTATGAGCTACTTACATAAAGTCGTCAGTTACCTTGGCCAAGGATTTCATCAGAATTAATTTCTCACAGAAATCCATAGGAGAATTTCTCGACCTATCAAGTCGAGTCAATGGATCCTTTGTTGATGATATGAATCTGCATACGAGTTCCTCTATACCCAACATGAGTCCACAGAGACTTTCTGGTGATCCCCAGTCAGTCGGAACTCATATCAAAGTATAGACGTTCTCGTACCAGATAAACCCTATCATCTCAAGTTGTTAGGGATCGTTCCTCGTATACTATTGTAAATTGGAATAACTTCAACCCCGATATGCGACTACCGCTTCCATGGTGAGTTATTTCCTAATTGGGGTATTCAGTGCGCTTGCCATCCCAGCAAGCCACCCACTTATGTGTATCGACTATCCCAGTCACGCTCGTGGACCCCAGCGTCCTCCAGTTCATCGGAGTATACACAATAGTGAGAGTCTAACCGAATCCAACGATGTCCTATCTCGATTGGATTCTACGACTCTTGAATATATTCTAGATCACGGCCTTAGAGATCAGTCCACGGGTTGTCCCATAGCCCTGTGATCTAAGGACTTCTATCCTTATGCGTAGACAAATATTACATAAGATAAAGTTGACCATTTAATAAAAGTGCATTTATTAATCTAAATTGAATAGTTCCTCATTAATTACAATTAATGCTAGCCATACAGCTGGCTTGCAGGACACTATTTCTATCATGCTAGCCATACAGCTGGCTTGCAGGACACTATTTCTATCAATCTCCCACTTGTCCTAAAGCCAGTCTTTTATGTTCTTGAGTCCCATCTTATGCAGATGTTTCTCAAATGCCTTTTGAGGCAGAGGCTTCGTTAGCGGGTCCGCCGTATTATCTTCCGAGTCGACACGTTCCATCTTAATGTCTCCTCTACCAATGATATCTCTTATCACATGGTATCGTCTCTGTACGTGCTTGGATTTCTGATGAGATCTCGGCTCCTTTGCTTGCGCTATTGCCCCATTATTATCGCAGAAGATAGTAATGGGCTCAGCAATGCTAGGTATTACATCCAATTCCTGGATGAAGTTCCTCATCCAAACACCTTCCTTTGCTGCGTCACTCGCGGCAATGTATTCTGCTTCAGTGGTTGAATCCGCGGTTGTTTCCTGCTTGGAGCTCTTCCAGCTAACCGCACCACCATTGAGGCAGAAAACATATCCTGATGTCGACTTGAAGTCGTCTACATCACATTGGAAGCTTGAGTCTGTATAGCCTTCCAATTTCAATTCTCCTCCACCGTATACCAAGAACAATTCCTTAGTCCTTCTCAGGTACTTCAGAATTGCCTTTACGGCTATCCAGTGCTGCTCACCTGGATCAGACTGGTAGCGACTTGTAACGCTTAGAGCGTACGCTACGTCTGGTCTCGTACACAGCATACCATACATTATGCTTCCTATCGCGGATGCATACGGTATTCGAGACATATTGCTTCTCTCCTCTGGCGTCTTTGGGGCCATAGACTTGGAGAGTGCAATTCCATGTCTCATTGGAAGCAATCCTCTCTTGGATTCTTCCATACTAAATCTTTTCAAGATTTTGTCTATGTACTGGGATTGGGAGAGGCCCAGCAGTCCTTTTGATCTATCTCGGTAGATCCTTATACCTAGTACAAAGGATGCTTCTCCCATATCCTTCATTGAGAATTGTGTAGACAACCATGCTTTAGTTTCAGACAATGCTTTTACATTGTTTCCAATGAGAAGAATGTCGTCAACGTAAAGCACCAAAAATTCAACTGTACTCCCACTGATCTTCTTGTACACGCAAGGTTCGAACATGTTCTTGATGAATCCAAAAGTTTGGATTGTCTCATCAAAACGAATGTTCCAACTTCGGGAAGCTTGCTTCAGTCCATAAATGGACCTCTGGAGTTTGCACACCTTGTGTTCATCTCCTTTGGATGCATATCCTTTTGGTTGCTCCATGTAGATCTCCTTATCAATGTCTCCATTGAGAAAGGCAGTCTTTACATCCATCTGCCATATCTCGTAGTTATACCACGCAGCTATGGCCAGCAAGATCCGAATGGATTTGGGCATTGCGACGGGCGAAAAAGTCTCCTCAAAGTCGATACCTGGTCTTTGAGTGTATCCTTTTGCCACTAGTCGCGCCTTGTAGGTAATCACCTCTCCATTCACTCCAAGCTTTCGCTTATAGATCCACTTGCAACCCACGGGAGCCACTCCCACTGGTGGATCTACCAAGGCCCAGACCTTGTTTGAGTGCATGGAGTCCAGTTCGGATTCCATGGCTTCGCGCCACCTTCCCGAGTCTATGTCTAGCATAGCCTCTTCGTAAGTCCTTGGGTCGGTTAGAGACTGTCCAGTCTCATGCAGCAGACCGCAGTACCTCTCGGGTTCTCTACGTTGTCTTTCTGACCTACGAAGTATCGGCGTACTTTCTGGTGCACTTTCATGCTCTTGTTCTCCCACTGCCTGTGGTGATGGGTCAGCTCGATCGACCTCTAAGGCCTTTTCAGCTTCAGTGACCTCATCTAGTTCTACGTTATTTTCTTTCTTGTCCACCAAGAAATCCTTCTCCAAGAAGTGAGCGTTCCTCGAGACAAACATTGTTTGTCTTGTAGGATCGTAGAACTCGTATCCTATTGAGTTTTCCGGATACCCCACGAATTTGCACAAAGTGGATTTAGTTTCCAATTTATCTCCCACTAGCTTTTTAACGTAAGCGGGAGATCCCCATATGCGCATGAATGCGTATGAGGGTGCCTTGCCAAACCACAGTTCGTATGGTGTCTTTTCTACGGATTTCGAAGGTACCATATTCAGTATCTTCGTTGCCGTGAGGAGGGCATGTCCCCAAAAATGAAAGAGGTAAGTCAGTGGCACTCATCATGGATCGAACCATGTCCATCAAGGTTCGATTCCTTCTCTCTGCTACTCCATTTAACTGGGGTGTTGCAGGAGGAGTCCACTGCGATAGTATTCCATGCTCTACAAGATAATTCAGAAATTCGTTACTAAGAAATTCTCCACCTCGGTCAGAACGAAGAGCCTTTATCGTATGACCAAGTTGATTCTCTACTTCCATCTTGAATTCTTTGAATCGCTCAAAGGCTTCAGACTTGTGTTTCAACAAGAACACATATCCATAACGACTAAAGTCGTCAGTGAAAGTGATGAAGTAGTCATAGCCACCTCGGGCGCTTTTTCTTAGTGGTCCACATACGTCAGTATGTATTAAGTCCAATGTTTGCTTGGCTCGCTCAGGGTTTCCCTTAAACGGCAACTTAGCCATTTTACCCTTTAAACATGGTTCACATGTCGGCATTTCATCAATGCGATTGATTTCAATCGCGCCAGATGATGCTAACTTTTGAATCCTTGACTTAGATATATGTCCAAGTCTAGCGTGCCATAATTGGGCAGATATTTCATTATCTTGTTTCCTGTTGTACGTGCATGACTAACTTAGGTGGTTTTATAATGTAAAGTCAATAATTTAATGTACCAAATGAAAAACAAAAACAGGAGCTTTTATTTAAAATCAACATTATTCATTAACATGAATAAAAAGGTTTTTCATTAAAAAACTAGGTACATAAATGAAAGTTTCCTAATGACTTTATCAAACCACCTAAATCTACTTTTGCCTACGGCCTTGGTAGCAGCTCCAGCTCCATTGCCTTTATTCAAGGATCCAATCCTCAGGCTCCAGTTTCTTTAATGCTCCCATCACCTACAAGGATGAGAACTCCAGTCAGTGTCTAACACCAAAATGCACAGTTAATTGTAAAATTAACTTTAACAAGGAATATACCTGTTCGAACTCTCCATAGGTTCGAATTTAATCCTTTCCTTTGACCTTGTGCAGTAAGGAGCTCTGGTTTCCATTTGTCTTGGTTTTGAACGCCGCCCAATCTTTTCGCCAACCCTTGCTTTCTTTCCAAAAGAAGCCTCGTGTTCCTCGAGCATTTGTCGCAGGACATGTACAGTGATCTCTCGCCTCTGGAGATTCAAGTCCGCGATAAATCGGTCATATGATCTAGGAAGAGATTGTAGAATAATATCCACTCGGAAATCATTGTCCATCACGACACCCATATCATCGAGTTCAGATAGAAGTCGAATCATCTTGTGTACGTGGATTCCGACAGGAGTTTCCCTTCTCTTTCTTGCTTGCAAGAGTTCCCTCGTGATCGCGAATCTGCGACGACCATCTCTAATCCCATAAAGGAATTTGAGATTCGAGAGAACCTCTTTCGCGGATGCCATATGCTCATGTTGCAAACGCAGATCAAGTGACATATATTCCAACATGTATTCACGAGCTAAGCCATCATCCAGTTTCCACTTGGTGATGCTTTTACGGAGCTCATCAGGAACGTTATGTGAAATAGTAATGGGTGGTGGCACAGACAAAACATAAGATATGTTTTCAGCTTCAAATAATCCATTCAAATGATGCGTCCAGAAATGCAAGTTGGGTCCAGTTAAAATATTACGTTCAAGTGATGAGATGGACAAATCTCTAAGTGCTCTAAGCTCTTTTGACATCATATCTATAAAATGACGATAGAAGAAATAAATACGCGAAAGATTAACTTAAAAATGCACAATTCACAAACATGGATTTCATTTGCAAATTACTCCCACTATTTTAATCAAAATCTTATGCCCCCACATAAGTTTCGGGAATTTAAAATATCCTAGCGGGCTTAAGGCCCAAATGCAATCTCCTAGTACCCACGACTCGTTGGCCATACTATTTGATCCACTTGGTGGTCGACTATGTCAACGGTTAACCATCGCAGCTAACCCTTAAGTTCATTTAGCCTCGTTTTTCGATATGGACCCACGACTCGTGAGACATCCATACTTACTAGCGTTAAATCATGTCCAATACTCGTGAAGAGAAATAGTTCAATCCTAGACGCCCCACGACTCGTGAGACAGCGCCTAAAACCTTGCTATCCCCTCCCTTGGCACTTAACTCGTGCATCGAGGCAATAGACATATTATCTTCCTATAGCTCGACCCACGACTCGTGAGACATCGAGATATATTTGTACAATATGCCTAAGACCTAGTAATTGGATAGGCTCGGACCATAGACACTATTCATATGCGCCCGTTATTCGATTTAATATTCTAATTGAATTTTAAGTTCAATTGGAGGTTTCTAAGTGTGCGAGGTCTCATCAGATTATGCTTATCTTGTTTACGTTTTCTATCCTAAGCATGCATCTCATACATCAAAGAATAATGTGCGAAAAAGTAAACATTCATCACCTAGCAAGATATGATTGGTCGATTGCCCATCCTATGCGATCCATCACGAGCCACGTGATGAATCAATTGGTCAGTCTAGGGTGAAAATTAAATGTCCTAACTATTACAATTTTTAAACCCATACATCATGGGCCTTCTTGTAATATCCAGCTTGATTGGGCCTCCATGTAATGAATTGGGCCTCCATGTCCTCCAAGGTAAATGGGCCTCCATGTGGATCTCCAAGTCTTCATGGGGTCTTCTCGGCTCCAAGCCTAATCTAAGCCTAGCTTACATAATTTAAATGGTCCTATTCTATTACATTTGTTTGCGCAAGCAAGGGCACCAATCAGGCCCATTTAATTACAACCCATAAAATAAATAAACCAAAACTACACAGGGCTTAAGGGCAAAATCGACCAATCCACATATTCACTCAAGAACATGCATAAATTCACATAAGGGCAAAAATGTAAATTTACCGGCTCCTTTAATTTTAATTCATAAAATTTATCCAAGTTAATTAATTTTGAATTAATAATTAACCTCTAAGATTAATTAGCTCTTACTTGAGCTTCAAGTAATCTACAAATCCTATCTTGATTAAGATTGGTTAATTAAGGTAATCTAAATCTCTAAGATTCTTACCTTATCCAAAACTCTAAGTTTCCCAATATTCCCAAATCTCCAAGATTCTCAAGATAATCCTATTTTGTTTAGATTAGTTTAATTAAGGTAGTGTTTAATTCTAACAAGATAACTACCTTATCCCAAAACTCCAAGTTTCCTAATCTTCCCAAAATTCTAAATTTCCAGAATTTTCAAAATAGGCAGAATTAGAGTCCAACCCAAACATGACCAGTCGAAGCTAATCAGGAGCTGCCACGCGGACAACCCACGCGCGATCCCGCAGGGGTGCGTGAGCTGCCACGGGCAGCAGCCACGCGCAGACAACAGCCCGTGGGCTGCTGCTGTGCGCAGCGTGCGCGGACAGCATGCTGTCCGCATGCTGCCGCATGCCGCGGCTTGCGGTGGTCGCCCAGCCGCGGTGCGCTGCCGCGCACCGCCGCGTGCCACCGCAGGGTTGGATCTAAATTTTTTTTTTTTTTTTTTTGATTACTTATGATTTAATTAAACAAAAACAGTCAATTAAATCCCAATCCAAAATTAAAAACAACATGATAAAAATTTTCGAATCCAAAATTAAACATTAACTCCAAGTTAATTAAACATATGTCCTATAACATGCAAAGTTAAAGAACTAGCCACATAAATCAAACATATGATTTAATAATCACAGAATTCGCAAATTCATATATATACAAAGCCTAGAGTTGGCTCTGATACCACTGTTGGGATTCGGTAAGAAACACAGCCCTAGGCACAGCGGAATATAAAAATTTTCTAGGGCTTCTTAAAGAATCTTGCCAGGATATTCTCTAGTTGTATATATATGAATATAAATCAATGACAGTATAAGTTTTCTCGTTTATACCTGTCTCCTTGCAAATCCAAGTTGACTAGATGAACTCTGAATTCTCTCACAGAAAATCGATCCAAGCTTTTTGTATAGCGCCCCACGTGTTGCGCCTCTACGAGTTGATACACCACAATATCACGAAAATAATATAACCTAATCGACTAGAACATAGGCTATATTAATTCAGGACTTTAAGAACGATTTTGGAACAAAGATCGAACACGAAAAATTCTTCCAAAGTGGAAGTAGGTTCGGCCGATCACACTTGGGAGAGGGAGAGAGATTTTTGCTTTGCTCAATTTTTGCTTAAGGAGTTGTGTGAAAAATAACTAGAAGAAAGCTATTTATAGTTTTCTTTCTATCCTAGTCCTATTAGGACTAGGTCTTCTCTCTCCTACATGGGCCATGGCCCTATTTAATTAGAAGACCTAGTCTCCTAATTAATTCATGGCCCATATTAATTAATCTTTCAGGGCTTTATTTAATTTCCCAATTAAATAGCCCAATTAATTAAATCATCTCCCAATTAAATAATTAAACTCCAAGTCCAATTAATTAATTATTCCATTAATTAATTAAATCCTAATTAATTAATTTACTCATAAATTAAATTCCAATTTAATTTATAATCTTGATCCAATTCCAATTGGATCCAATTTTGTTCCATATGGGTCGACCCAGTCGACCCACCCATTTAATCGACCCAGTCGATTTTGACCCAGTCGACTGGTTCGTTCTTGTTTCCTCGCTTTCGCTTCATGTGTATTGTGTATGCCCCCGTAGGTTCACCACATAATTGGCCGCGGGTTGTAATTAAATATTATTTAATTACTCGAGCAATTAATACTCTAAATTAATCGAACACTCTGTCGATCAATCATTCCAAAATTAGCACCCCTGCTAATTTGGGAATTCTCCCACACTCCACGGTCGATGTCCAGTCACAAGCCCATGGAGCCCAATCACTGGTGAATTAATTCAGTGAACCTTTTATCATTTACAATTTCCACATACGACACAATCTCTCCATCGATCAATCTCCCAGTCGAGACTTAAGGGTATGGTCTTTCATCGGATTCCCTTATCTTTTGTCTTGACCTTATGTTCTCTGATCTTGAAATAAATTCTTTCTGACTTGTTCTTTATGAGCTACTTACATAAAGTCGTCAGTTACCTTGGCCAAGGATTTCATCAGAATTAATTTCTCACAGAAATCCATAGGAGAATTTCTCGACCTATCAAGTCGAGTCAATGGATCCTTTGTTGATGATATGAATCTGCATACGAGTTCCTCTATACCCAACATGAGTCCACAGAGACTTTCTGGTGATCCCCAGTCAGTCGGAACTCATATCAAAGTATAGACGTTCTCGTACCAGATAAACCCTATCATCTCAAGTTGTTAGGGATCGTTCCTCGTATACTATTGTAAATTGGAATAACTTCAACCCCGATATGCGACTACCGCTTCCATGGTGAGTTATTTCCTAATTGGGGTATTCAGTGCGCTTGCCATCCCAGCAAGCCACCCACTTATGTGTATCGACTATCCCAGTCACGCTCGTGGACCCCAGCGTCCTCCAGTTCATCGGAGTATACACAATAGTGAGAGTCTAACCGAATCCAACGATGTCCTATCTCGATTGGATTCTACGACTCTTGAATATATTCTAGATCACGGCCTTAGAGATCAGTCCACGGGTTGTCCCATAGCCCTGTGATCTAAGGACTTCTATCCTTATGCGTAGACAAATATTACATAAGATAAAGTTGACCATTTAATAAAAGTGCATTTATTAATCTAAATTGAATAGTTCCTCATTAATTACAATTAATGCTAGCCATACAGCTGGCTTGCAGGACACTATTTCTATCAAGAACCACATGTGAATTTTTTTTTTTATGATGTACTATGTGAAATCCATTGTATTTGTATATATGGGTGAGTGATGAAGTTAAGCCAAAAACAAATGGAGACCAACAAAAAATTGCTTTTGCAATTCTGGGTGGTGACGCGTTTCTTGAAACTCAAGGAAAGGAAAACAGTCGTATGTTTTTTTGATAAATAAAGGAAAAGGGTTGTATGAATTGTATTTTTGAAGGAGATATATAAAAGGATCTTTCTAGAAAATTTGTGTTACATCGATATTATTGAAGGAGAGATATAAAAGGATCTTTATTTAATACTATAGAATTTTACTTTTGCTAGTTGGTCTTACTTTAAAGTTACGTTACACTAATACATTTGGTACCAATAGTTAATGAGGCTCGCCATATTTGATACTTCAGTTAATTTTTTGTCGAAAATTTCTATTTGGACGGAAAATTGATGAAAAATTGTAGAATTGGTCCTATATTATGATTGATGCTAAAGTTTTCCCCACATATTTTCTGACCGATAAATTTACCCCACAATTCACAAGTTTGAAGCATTTCAGTCCCGTTTGCAAAAAGGGTTAAATTATTAATCCTATTTAATAAATTTTATATATATTATCAAACCTCTTAAACTATATGGATTTAATATATATATATATATATATATATATATATATATATATATATATATATATATATATATATATATACATATAAATATATTTTATATTCAATATTTATTCAATTTATATATTTTTTTATGTAAAATCAATTTAAAAGATTGTTTTTAAAATTTAAAAAGTCTAATCAGTTTAATTGATATGTATTTTTCAGATTTTATATAAAATATTATTTTATTTATATATATTATATTCATATCTAGTTAGTTTAAAATATTTTTTTTTTCAAAATTTAAAAAATCTAATAAGTTTAATTGATATTTATTTGTTCAAAATTTATATAAAATCTAATTAGTTTAAGAGATTTAATAATAATATACAAAATTTATTAAATAGGATTAATAATTCAGCCATATTTGCAATTGAGACTGAAATGCTTCAAACTTGTGAATTGTGGGGTAAATTTGTCTGCTAGAAAATATGTTGGGCAAGCTTTGGCAGCAATCTTTAATTATGGGACTAATTATGCTGAATTAGAATATCCGTAAAAATTTGACGGAAGTATCTAATGTGTTGAGCCACATTAAGATTTGGTACCAAATGTGTTGGTTTTATAACTTATGCTATCGTAACATTAAAGTAAGACTACTTATGGTATCAAAAATGAAATTCTCTCTTATTTAATACTATAGAATTTAAGTAACCGACATGTAATTGGTTTAGTCCAAGGGATTGGTCTCCCCAATGCAACTAACTCACGTTCGAATCATTGTTGAGAAAAAAAAATCCATATAAAATGATTGACGCGATTCCAAAGAGATTAATAAACCTCTGAGAAACAAAAAATATTGAGTTCAAGTACTAAGTAATCTTTTTATTTTTAAAATGAGGGTTGTCATACAAGTTTTTATCTTAATATTAAAAAATAATATTATTTGAAAATATTATCTTCTATCTTGAAAAAAAAAGTTAAAATAATCATACTCTGATTTGCAATTAAACAATTCATTTATTATTTATTCCACTTCCTTTTTTAGGGAATTATTTATTCCACTTCACTTACATAACAACACTGATGACATGTTTAAATTTATTAGTTACTATACTTCTCTTTTACTTGTAATTTCTAGAAATTAAATTACTAATTTCCTAAACGAACTAACCTATTATTAATTTTATCTCTAAAAATGCAGATTTTTTGGGTTAATGGTAATTTAGCCTCTGTAATTATCCTAATATTCAATTTATTCCTCAATGATTAGAATAAGAGTAATTGAGTCCCTCTGATTTTAAAAATGACTCACACCGCCTCCCTAGAAATTTTAAGCCTTCAAAAAAAGTTGAATTGACAATAATACCCTTTTATGTGGATCGTTTTACCCCCGTTAAAGGGTAATTTCATCTTTTCACATAATATATTTCAAGTCCACTTTCATATTTGAGCGAGTGAGATACACTCTCCAATTAGGGAGGTAAATTGCTCCTTTAAGAAAATTATAGGGGATAAATTGCTCTTTTTTAAAATTACAGGGGGTAAATTGAATATTTTGATAATCACAGGGGGTAAATTGCCATTAATCTTTTTTTTCTTTTTCAAATAAAATTTATGATATGATTTTAAAAAAATCCCCAAAGCCTCAAACACTCTTAGAAGATTCAAACAACCGCAAACACTCTTAGAAGATTCAAACAAACAGGACGATGTATTTAAGAACTATTATTACATGTATTGGTAAAAACTTTTATATTTAAGAAATATTATTGCATTTATTGGTAAAAAGTAAAAACATCTTAAATCCCTACATCAGTATTTCTTACATATGATGTATTTATTAGTGAAATATGTGCAAAGGTTTTATTAGGAAATTCTTGAATGGTCCAGGCTTGCATAACATAATTTAAAATTAATTGTGTAATGAAAACGAATAGGATTTCCCAAAACCCCATCTTTTCGGGAAATCACGTGTCCAAAATGTCAATTTAAAATTAATTGTGCAATGAAATATTCAATTGTGCTATACAGAATAAATTATAAATGTTGGGTTGTGCTTTAGTCAGGCGACTCCACTAACATTTATTTTTGGTAGATACTTAGATTGTACTATAGAATTAAATTAGTTTAAAAGCTAAATAAAGACGAAAAACTTATTTAGAAATGTATTGTAATATATAACAAATAGGTTCAATCGGACTATGACATATGATTTAACTATTTAACTGAACTTTGATATCAGTCGATATATCTATAATATTTTTCTATAGCAAATTTAAGTAACAATACAACAAATCATTAAAGTTCAATTTTTTTTCCAATAACTTTAGATACAACTTAAATAATTAATATTAACTGTTGATTAATGTTTGAACGCGATGTAAATAATAAAATCCTAGTGGAATGGTAAATTTTTGACTGTTTATAATTCTATTACTCCTATTTTGTTTGTTTGAACGCAATGTAAATTAAATATTATGAAAATTTACAATTTAAATAATTAATATTGACTGTTTATAATTCTATTACTCCTATTTTGTTTGTCTTGTTCATCAAATGGGACGAGAGACATTATATGTTACTTTCTCTTTTGTTAGGATTTGACTAAATTAGAATTGATGTGATTCATATTATAACTTGTTTGGTCAATGCCATGAATAACTCAAAATTCAAAACTTTATGACAAAAATTTAAACCACTAATTAATTTGTCAATTATTATATAAATGATAAAATTAAGGAATTGTTTGTCACATGTAAAAGTTCTACAGTTGATATTTTAAGAAGATAACGAATCGACAGAATTTTATTTTTGGTCCTCTAATGTGGTTGTGTTTTGAAATTGACATTTATTGTGGCATCTTGACAATATACATCCTACACCATCATCAATTTAAGTCTATTTGACCGAAAAATTTAAATTTGATCGGAATATAATAAAATTGAGGATTTCAGATTCTGACTCCGAAATTTGCACTTTTTTCGTGAATGAAAAATGGTTAAAGTTTCTCAAAAAAATGAAACATCTATTCTTTTATTTATATAAAAAAAAATTTTGCCGAACAAACCTGTTAGCTCAATTAAAACTACTTTTTTTTTTTGAGAGGAACAAGTGAATTCATTCATAAAGATTGTTCAAGGATTACAATGGAGGCAATAGAATCAGGAAGATCAGAAGAAAAATTAAAATCACTAGCTGCAAGTTTAGCTAATCCATGCGCAGTACTATTGTGTTTCCTATCAACATGAAGAGCTTGGAACGAATGAAACCCCTTAGCAAGTCTTCTAATATCATCATAGATTGGACCAAGAGCGCATAAAGAAGAAGAGGTGTTTCGGATACCATTGATAACAGCTAGGCAGTCCCCTTCGATGATAAGATTATCCCAGCCGTTTTCTAGTCCGAACTCAATCGCACTAAGAGCCGCGAGTGCCTCCGCTGATTCCAGGTTAAGTGGTAGCCGAAGCGATTTAGTATTCCAATCAATACATGCGCCTGCTGAATTTCTTGCAATAAGACCGATTCCAACTGTTTCTCCGTTAGTACTAAAAGCGGCATCCATGTTGATCTTGCAAAAATCGTTAGGTGGTGGGGTCCAGCTATAAGATGAAGAATTGGGGGGCTGATTTGAGACTTGGGACCTTGAGTCCAAATATCTTGCCACAAAATTAGAAGACAGTACACAAAGTTGAGGAGGTTGTAGGTCCGAATTCTCCCAAACCCACTTATTACGGCTATACCAGATCCACCAACATAACATGGAGAAGCGACCAAACTCTTTTGCATCCGTTTTCGAACGAACAAAATTGAACCAACATTCGATATCGATAAGATCACTATTATATGTAGCAAAAGGGATGTCTGAGAGAGCCCAAACCTGCCTAGCATAAGTGCATTTAAGAACACAATGGATAATTGATTCGGACTCGTACCCACATCGAGGACAGCTGCCATCAATAGCTACTCGTCTCTGTCGGAGTCGATCACAAACCGGCAGCAAATTCGAACAGCAAAACCAGAGGAACATTTTGACTTTTGGAGGCGCCTGGAATTAAAACTACTTGTATAACACATCATTCAAAAATTCAAAAAAATCTTAAATTCGATGAGAAAAATAGACCTATCTTAAAAAGTGCAATTACTAATTCTTTTCCCTTTCATTTATTTTATTTTTTCCTTGAAAATTTAACTGCAACCGATTGGGCCGGTAAATAAGATTTAGGGCACAATCTTGGACCCGGAATATAAAAGCTTGGGAAGCACGCAGCAAAGTTTTCAGGGCGTAACGAAAAAACGAAGCCGGAGAAGAGGGCTTTCCCTTAGTGGAGCATTTTATCTTATCCATACATACATATTTATTCACTGCACCAAGGTAAATAAGATTTTCGATTATTTAAATTCTAGATCTGTTTTCTTCTTCTCACCAAAAAAATCCTACTTATCAACCTTTTTATGTTTAATTGATTCCTGTGATTTGTTTTTGAAAAATTAAATTTTATAGAGCATGGATCGGTACCAGAAAGTTGAGAAACCGAAGGTGGAAACGCCAATTGATGAGAATGAGATTCGGATTACAAGCCAAGGCAGGATGCGAAGCTACATAACTTATGCTATGAGTCTGCTTCAGGTATTTATATGTTTTCATTGTAGAAATAATTTAGCTTCTTATTTCTCGAGCTTCTCTATTTGAATTGAGGCATTGAGCTGTTTCTTTTTCCTATGGTATTTGACGCTTGTGTTATATTATTTCTGGATTTGTATTTGGTGATGCTTTGGTAGTTTGACATTGTGTCATGAAGTTCGATTCGCTACATTGCCTAAATTGCTGATTTAAAAACTCCTTTTGCTTCAAATTCCCTTCGGAGATGAATCCGTGAGGAAGCTCGAAATTCTTTTGCGTAATCCTAATGAGTGTTTCTCCTTGTTGGTCTTGTCATTAATTGGACTAATTAAATTGAGAAGAAGCAGGGTGGTGATGTAATGTATTATACTTTGGTTGCTTCGTCATCTTGTTTCCTTTTGAAGTTTGTTTGATTTGCATATTTATTAACAAAGTAGCTCAGCATTTGCATCACTTCTGTACTTAAATGGTTAAATTTTGTCTAAGGTTAGAAATAAGAGAATTTTGGTTTATCATGTTTTGCATGATTTTTATTAGCTGGATCCCTATTCATTCGAATGATTTGCCTTTTAATAAATTAGTTTTTTTCTCACTTTAATGCAAGATTATTTGGACAGTTACTTTTACGCAGCATTATATTCTGTTTAACATACAATGAATTGTAGGAGAAGGGCTCGGACGAGATAGTGTTTAAAGCAATGGGCAGAGCCATCAACAAAACTGTTACAATTGTGGAGTTAATCAAGGTTTTTAATTTGTTGTGATTCTTATATATTTTCACTTTGTTCTCTCTTCTGATGGTGATCTGAGATATTGTTCTTTTAATTAATCAGAGGAGAATTGTTGGTCTTCACCAAATTACATCAATTCAGTCCACTGACATAACAGACACATGGGAACCCCTGGAGGAAGGCCTCCAGATGTGAGTGTTCTGCATTATTTATAGTGAACAGAAATAGGATGTTTGAACACATGAATATTGCTCAAGTGCTACAATATTAAATGTCTTTTGTGTCATTGATGCTCATTGTTACAGTCTAGAGACCACAAGGAAAGTTTCAATGGTTACCATTACTCTCTCAAAAAAGGAATTGGATCAAAAGAATATTGGGTGAGTTTTTACGTTTGCTGTTTGATATTTTGCTTGTTACGACGCAAATCAGAACAAAATTAATGTAGCTTTACAGGCTTTGTCTTTTCAATTCCTTGTGGAAGAATATATTGGAAATAAGTTAATTTCACAGAACAAAAAACTTTCTCTTTTTCAAAACTATCAATTCTTGTCGGTTGTTAATTGTCTAGTGCTATGTAGGTACCAACCTCCCATACCAGCTGATCAGGTCAAGGTGTTTACAGAGCTTGACTATGATGGAGGTGGAGTTACATTCTCAATTTTCAATGCTTATTCCATATGTTATGGGGAGGCATAGTATTTGACATTTTTAAATTTTGCAGAGAGATCACCTCCTGCCAGAGGACGAGGCCGATTTGGTAGAGGGAGGGGGAGACCTAGAGGCCCACCTGGTATGGAGTTGGTTTGATTTATAAGATTTATGTAATGTTGATTCAGATAATGTGAGGATCAGGTGTTCTAGCAGTTTACATGGTTATGCATCTGTGGGAGATTTAGTATTAATGTGCATCTACAATTTTCTACTATATTTTCTTTAGGGAATGGTTTTGCATCTGGGGAGTATGAGGATGGAGGCTATGAGCAGGATCGTGGGTATGCCAGGGGTAGGGGACGAGGTAGAGGTCGCAATTTCCGTGGCCGTGGGAGGGGAGGTTACAATGGTCCTCAGGTGGATACTCAACATGATGATGGAGGCTACATTCAAGAAGCCTCGCGAGGTACTGCTTCTCAGTATTGGTTGGCATTCTGTCACTTTATTTTGAAAAAAATTGTAGTAATGCACACCTGCAAGATATAAGCCGCCCATGAGCTACCACTCCACCTGGCATTGGTATGCCAAATTGCATGATGACCTTTTTGGGCTGTTTAAGTGGCAAAACTTCATACATATATTGGTTCGGCTATGAGAATAGGCTCAATTCTCGTCAGTGGACAAGATTGAGCCATAACCTATCTATAACTGCCTCATAAATTAGGCGTGTCTGTTTCTCTTTTAGTAATATCTCTGGCTCGTGTCTATCATGCATTTTGGTATGTGAATTTGGCATTTAGATTTTGAGGGCACATATCTACTAACTTTATAGAAATACTGTGTTAAAGGGCAGGAGGGTGTCGATCCCTTACGTCTGACACTAGAATCCTTTACTTTCAGCTTGGGACTTAGAAATTTAATTAAATTTCAAATCGTTATCTCTTCGTCCGAGTTCCCAGTTTCTATTGATATGTACTCTCAAAACAAAAAACATTATTTTTATTTGGCAGCTTTTATCGTGTAGTTCACCTACCTGTTGATTTTGTCTGCCTGCAGGTCGTGGCCGTGGTAGGGGAACCGGTGGCAGGGGTCGTGGATTCCGATCTAATGGGCCGCCTCCGGTCCATGCAATTGCTTGATGTGCTCAGGTGTTCAAATTTTATGGGTCTATCTATCTTACAAGGATAATTTGATGTTCAATGTGTTGATGGATGCCTTGCTCCAATTTTATGTTATTTTCCGTTAGTTGTTGCCTAGTATTGACTGTAGGATGTTTATCGGACTTTTGGCAGCTTGCACCCTCGAAAATGGGTCTTTTGGCAGATTGCACCCTCGAATTCAGATTTTGGCAGATTGCACCCTCGAAATACATAAGCTTTGGCAGATTGCACCCTCTAAAAGTTTTCCGGTCAAATAATTCGCCGGAAAATTAAAATTCTAATGTTGACAAGGGTATAATTATCTTTTTAATTAATACCCTCCAAAAATTTAAATTTTGTAACTAAATTTTCATTTTTCTTACAACACATTTAAATCTTTCAACCATTTTTGCATAGTTCTTCATCAGTTCAAAAATTAATATTATTGCATTTAACATAAAAATGATTGCCAAGACATAATAAACACATGTAAACACAATTAACTTATCAACCCACAAATAAGAAATAGCAACAATATTCATTTTAATCTAATAATCGATTTTCTTACCATAATACATAAATATAGTACTATGAAATGAACAGTGCCCGAAAATATGTTTGAATAACAAAAGAAACTAATAATCGATTTTTTTACTATAATGTGGAGCTTGACAACCCAAGGGAATGAGGAACTCATAATTTTCATCTTCTTCTACTCGCAATTTCAACCCCATTGATCAATACACGGCGCATAATACCTAATATTACATATAACTTCGATTTTATAGTAAATGTGATGCAAAAATAGGGCAAAATTGAAGTTAGAATGTGATAAAGCTCTAATCGGTGTTGCTGGAGCAGGGTTTTTATATTTTTCTTTTAGGAATTTAGATTAAATTAATGTGTAAATGGACAAATTAACCCCTAAACTACACATTTAATTTAGTTGGCTTAATTTTTTGGCGGGTAATAATTTTTTTTGGAGGGAATTGAATTAAAAAGACAATTATACCCTTTCCAACATCAGAATTTTGATTTTCCGACGAATTATTTGGGCGGAAAAATTTAGAGGGTGCAATCTGCCAAAGCTTATGTATTTCGAGGGTGCAATCTGCCAAAATTTAAATTCAAGGGTGCAATCTGCCAAAAGATCCATTTTCGAGGGTGCAAGCTGCCAAAAGTCCGATGTTTATCTGTAATCACTGTAGACTGACTTTGGCCATGAATGCGTGGTTAGCCTTTTTGTTTTCTTTTTCAACCTTTTCTTGCCTGTAGTTGTTTAGTAGCTTTAGTCTAAGTGTAATAACTTGATTGATTAGAAGTTAAAACCCACATTCTTTTAGTTATGTCGTCTTTGATTATCTTGCTGCCTGCTGGTTAATCCTCTACAGGCGAACTTCTATATCCTCTTAAAAAAACAGATTGAAATTAATACAGTATTATAGAAATGCAGTTTAGGGTATGTGGGAATAAAGATTCGATGCCGATACATTTATCTGGCATATTTAAATTTTTATAAATAAATTTTATAAAGGGGAATTTTACACTGGTGAATTTTGTGTTTTTCACCCATCCAACTAACTCCAAAGGCCCAAACCAAATTATATCCCATATTCAATTCCAATAATTCTTTTTTAAAGGTATCTTATATTTTAAAATTTCCAGTAAAACACTGAATTGTAACTGAAGCAGCATATCATATCAAGCCAATTTAAATCAAAAATCAAAATCCTGACCCAAAAAAGGGAAAAGGATAAGAAAGTACAACAATTGAAATGCAATTTTAATTCAAAAATCAAAATCCTGACCAAGAAAAGGAAAAAGGATAAGCAAGTACAATCATTGGAATGGCTGGTGAATTCAGATCACACATCCAAATGATAATCTTTGAAGCTCGATTGAAGTTCGACTCAATAGATTAAAAACTGACAAAATATATGTAAAAATAATAAACTACGCGATTTCGACTCGTGTTCGGCTTTACTAAAGTCCGTTTGATCTCAATTCAAAAAATCAGACAAAGCTTGACCACGGCTCCATAAAAAGGTTCAAAATATTATGTTAGTTCGATGCTACTCCATTCGTTTATATATCATCAATTGTAACAAAAGTCCCTCCTAGCTCTATTTTCGCCATTTCATTAATTACTTTATTTCCCGATTCTCCAATCTCATCCCCATTTGGAATCGATAAATGAATGTAGCAATGAGTGAAGAAGATATAGTGATAGCTGGTGCTGGCATTGCTGGTCTCACTACAGCTTTGGGACTTCACAGGTACATATATATATGGTGTTCATAAGTACGTATATCAGTAATTATTATGTACGTAGTCAAAAATAATAATTAAATAAGAATATCATGCTAATTTCAAATATTTAAGTAATTATTCAATTTAATTTGTGAGGAGATTTTACCTGTTCAGAATGTGTGCAGAATGTTTTGGGAATAAGTTCTAACTCTCACTACTAGAAAACTCTTGTCGACAAAATTGGACATTATCATCTCATCTCTCAATTTTTGGTAAATGCAAAAAACTTCCCTAAGTTATGCGAAATATGCGCGGAACTAGCGTGTGAAATATCCATTGCACATATTTCTCGTGTATTATTAAATATTCGGCACGAAACCCCTCATCAATACAGTTTTAACGAGCCTATTTTGCATGGAGACTCTATGCAATAAACATTTCACGTACAGTTCAAGTTCAGTGCAGCACGAAGAGTGTCTTGCATTTTTGCCCAAGTAGAGCAATTTCCTGAACAAGTGTTGCAAGTGCTAATTTTGTAGGTTGGGAGTTAGGAGTGTGGTTCTAGAATCTTCGGACATGTTGAGAAATACAGGATTTGCTCTTACAATGTGGACTAATGCCTGGAGGGCACTTGATGCTGTCGAGATTGGAGACGTCATGAGGCAAAAATCTCTCCAAATTCAAGGGTAAGATGATTGATTCTTGATTGTGTATCTAATATGAAATTTATGAAAAGAATGTGAAAATTATGATTACTGATTTACTTACTGTCTTAGTATAATGAACTGTTCAAATACTTATTATTCTTAGCATTAATTGTAATTGGTTCGATCAGTGTTAAAGTTGCTTCATCAGATTCCAAGCTGCTTTCTTCAGATCAAAGTCCTGAGGCACTTGACAAATTGTGAGTGCACTGCTAATTGTTAACCAATTGTGTATAACTCTATTGCGGTTCCCATTCGTGAAATCTGTCAAATAGTCGATACTTCTTTTGTCAAAATGTTAACAAAAGTTGTTATGAAAGATGTCCACAAGATAAACTTAGAAGTAATTATACAGAATAATGTTACCACACTCAAGTAAAATAGATGTTCATATTTAATGTTAATACAAGGTATAATGTTAACAGTCTAGTAAAATTGATGGTCATAATGTTAACTCAATTTTAGAGTATGTTCTTACGGCATAAAAATATTTACTTTTATTGCATAGTCATCATTGATTCTACGATAATTTGTTGCAAAAGGTTTGGAAATATCATTTGTGTATGTACGTAGTGGCAATTATGAAAGTCGTTGCTTGAGAAGAAAAGATTTACTAGAAGTTTTAGAGAGAGAACTGCCACGAGGAACCATCAGATACTCTTCAAAGATCGTTTCTATCGAAGAATCAGGGAACTTAAAATTGCTGCTCCTTGCAGATGGTTCACTTGTCAAAACTAAGGTAAAATTCAATTTTTCATCAAGTATTATTACAGACAATTCTTAAGTAGTATTTAAAATTAACGAATTTTGTACTACTACAAATTGAAGGTGTTGATTGGATGTGATGGAGTCAATTCAATTGTGGCTAAATGGTTGGGACTTCAGATTCCAGTTAGTTCTAATCGATCAGCAATTAGAGGCTGGGTTGACTATCCACATGGCCATGGCTTGGAGCCAAAGTTCCACGCGTACTTTGGACAAGGTGTACGCTTTGGTTTTGGTCCTTGTGATGCCAAGAGCTTATACTGGTTTTGCACTTTTACTTCATCACTCTTTAAATGTAAGCCACAATCAACCACATGGTACTCCATTTTATATATAATCACTTTATTTGCATGAGTCGTCATACAAACATTGGTTGACAATTTGTTATATATAGTCGTATAATAATGTCCTTTTGTTTTCCACAGATGATGAAGATCCCCTGAAAATGAAGGAGTTTGTGGTAAGCAGTATTAGCAATGCACCAAAACAAGTATCGGATATTGTACAAAGAACAGGGCTGGAGAGCATTTCCTGTACTAATTTAAGATTCAGACCGCCACTGAACATTTTGTTTGGAAACTTTGTCCAAAACAATGTTTGTGTAGTTGGGGACGCCCTTCATCCCATGACACCGGATATAGGTCAAGGAGGATCTTCGGCTTTGGAAGACAGTATAGTTCTTGTTAGGTGTCTAGCCGAAGCTTTGTCGTCAAAATCAACTAGCAATGATGATGAACAATATGCAAAGATACAAAAGGGTCTAGAAAAGTACTCAAAGGAAAGGAGATGGCGGAGTTTTAGTCTCATTACTATATCAAATTTGGTTGGATTTATACAAGAGAGTGATGGTAAGGTGATGAGCTTTTTGAAGAAGTTGTTTTTATCA
Organism: Penstemon eatonii; assembly: GCA_038501285.1. Taxonomy (NCBI): domain Eukaryota; kingdom Viridiplantae; phylum Streptophyta; class Magnoliopsida; order Lamiales; family Plantaginaceae; genus Penstemon; species Penstemon eatonii. Next base: position 78,266,996 of record CM076710.1, read on the forward strand.
AGGTATACTGTTGGGACTATGGTCAGGATGGCTGATTTCGATTGTGGAAAGTTAATTGATTCATCAAGTTAAGATTCAGGATAGTGGATTTATGGTTGTGTAATTGACAAATATACATTTCTCTTTATGATGTAAAAGTTTGTTTTTTGAAGCCAAAGTAGTTGTAATAAAAGATTATCTATTAGCCCCTGAGGCTGAGGCAACTATCAAATTGTGAGTTTCCTTGAATATGCAACAATGCTAATATTTATGGATTTGAATGAAATAATCGAGCCTCTATTCGAATTTAGAAATTTTCATTCATCAATTGGTATGTAGTGGCAATTATATTATATATGAAAGTCGTTGCTTGAGAAGAAAAGATTTACTAGATATTTTAGAGAGAGAACTGCCCCAAGGAACCAACCATATATCTCGAAAGGTTGTTTGTATTGAAGAAGTAATCAGGGAAATGCAAAAGTGCCTAGGCGAAGCTTTGTTGACTGGAGACAGTACTGTCAAGACCAGAGGATAGGAGATGGAGGGGTTTGTTTTAGTCTAATAACTACAAGTGTAGCATAGCATATTTAGGTTGGATTTATATATACAAGAAAGTGAGGGAGGGTATGTAAGATAATATGAGCTATTTAGGATGACTGATTTTGACTCTGGATAATTAATTGCTTCTTCAAGTTTTATGGTGAGAGTTAAGTGTACTTCATATATTATAAGTGAACAGAACCATGCCAATGCTTGTTGTGTGATTTGTTATGGGAAATAAATTTTCCATTAGGTGTAATAACATGTAAATATATATATATATATATATCAAAAGTTATGTACAATAACTGGGCAAACCCAGAAAATCACAAAGGAGACAAGGTCAATATCCTTTTATTCTATTATGTAAGTAATTTATTTATTTGAAATTTAAGTTTAACTGAAATTTAGTGGATAAAAAATCTTTATGACTCTGATTATTTATCACTCATTATAATTCTCATTCATTTCATTTGGTCCCAATAAATAGTTTGAAAGAACTTTCAAAGTCCGGGTTGTCTACGGGCAGCTGATTCACTTCCCGGGTCAAAAATTGCAACCCTCCCTCCCTGCTTAGTCATCATCATCATCATCAACAACGTTAAAACAAGAGCCTTACAATATATATATATATATATAGGTTTTTCCTTGTAAAAAATTAACGGAACTGGTATGGAAATCCATGAAGACATTGTAATCGTGGGTGCTGGATTAGCAGGTCTAACTACAGCCTTGGGACTTCACAGGTACTAATTTAAATAAATATATACTGGTAAGTCTTTTTGTGGCATGATATGATATTAATATATATTTTTTGCAGATTGGGAGTTGGGAGTGTGGTTTTGGAATCATCGGAGAGCTTACGAGTAACAGGTTTTGCACTTATTCTTTGGACGAATGCGTGGAGGGCGCTTGATGCCGTTGGTGTTGGAGATTTCCTCAGGGGAAAAACTCTCAAAATTATTGGGTATTGCTGCTGCCTGGGTTCTTCAATTCAATTCAATTCAATTCAATTCAATTAAAATAGATAGAATAGATGTGCGTCTTCCGATGAATAAAATGCTACTTTCATATGTATGATTATTATTGATGATGGGCAGGCTCAAAATTGCTTCTCATGACTCCAGCGTGCCTAATTCTGGAGCGGATTTAAATTTGTGAGTTTTCTTGATTTCCACTATAACTTAATAATGTGTGGACTGACTACTGAGTGAGATATTATATATGATCAATTAATCTTTTTTGTTCTTTACGCTTATATATAATATCTCTAAATTAAATGCAGACCAGAAGAATTCTTCTATTATAGTTAATAATTGTGAGAAATTCATTGAACACCATGATGGTGATGCAGGGGAAACATAGAGATCCGCTGCGTTAAAAGGAAAGACTTACTGGAAACATTAGAAAAAGAGCTGCCACAGGGCACTGTCCGATACTCTTCCAAAGTCGATTTCATTGAGGAGTTAGGGAACTTCAAATTAATTCACCTTGCAGATGGTTCAGTTCTCAAAACAAAGGTGTGAAGGAATTACACTACTTCTAATAAATTACTTTTACATGTTTGCCAGATCTTATATATACTTCCCAACTACAATAATGGAGCTAATCTTAATAAAATGGTTGTTATTTTCACTCCTCGTGATCAAATTAATTAGGTCTTAATCGGATGTGATGGAGTCAATTCAAAGGTGGCTAGCTTGTTGGGCCTTCAGAGTCCGGTTAGTGCCGGGCGATCAGCAATAAGGGGCATTGTCAACTATCCAGACGGCCATGATTTCGAGCCTAAACTCCACACCTACTTTGGAGGAGGTGTACGTTGTGGCTTTACTCCTTGCGATGATAAGAGCATATATTGGTTTTTTACTTTCACACCATCCGTCTTCAAATGTAAGCTTAATCAAGTAATTTTGTACTTGACCTTATATGCTTTAATTTGTTGCAATGTCAAATAATATACTAGTTTCTTTTTATTTGGTAATTTATTCTCATAATTTGCTATGCATAGATGATGAAGTTGAGCAAAATCCCTTATTAATGAAGCAATTCGTTGTGAACACTATCCGCAATGCAGCTAGACATGTAACCGAAGTTGTAGAGAGAACCGAGCTTGATTGCATATCCTATGCTCCTTTAAAGTTTAGAAAACCATGGAATGTTTTATTGGGAAACATTGTCAAGAACAACGTTTGTGTAGCTGGTGATGCTCTTCACCCCATGACACCTGATATCGGTCAAGGTGGGTGTTCGGCTTTAGAAGATGGTGTCATTCTTGCGAGGTGCATCGCGGAAGCTCTGATGACGAATCCAACGGCCAATATCAAAGAAAAAGACGAAGAATTTGTGCAGTTTGAAAAGGGTCTTAAAAAGTATGGGAAAGAGAGGAGATGGAGAAGTTTTAGTCTAATTAGTGCTGCTTATGTGGTTGGTTTAGTACAAGAGAGTGACAGTAAGTTGATGAGCTTCTTGAGGAAGAAGTTTTTGTCCAAGTTTACGGTCGGGGCTGTGACAAAGATGGCTGATTTTGATTGTGGGAAGTTAATTATTTCTTGAAATTATAAAATTGGGTGAATTTCAAATTATGTTTTAAGTTCTTAATTAGTTCGAAGAGAATAAGAAGAATCGATGTACGACCTTCCTTTAATTTGTGATGTAGTAGAGTTTGTAGTTTTGATCTAACGCGTTACTTTACATTTTGTACACGAATTGATAGGTACACGATTTTGACACGTGAAGTGTGAGACTATATATATGTTAGTGTTAAATAAAAATCATAAAATACACTTCTCCCTTAGATTACCAGAGTGGTATCATTTATCTCCAAAGCATCCCTTTCATAATAATCCATTTATTTATTAATTTATCAAAAAAATTGTATTTTTATTATTTATGAATTAATCCATCTACCAAACAACATTATGTTTCAATTTTTGACAATAAAAATGAGTAAATCTAGATACTAACATAGTTTTTATTAGGAAATGAAAGGGTTTTTTATTTAGTAATCTTTCTCTAACTCGTCACATGATTTCCACGCTTTATTGAAAAAGCTTGAAAAAGTGACTCTAAAAACCTCTGTTGAACTTTTTTGAGCTTATATACTTTTTATTTTATACTCAAAGGTACAATCTATTACAGAAATATAGTTCCGCATATATATTGCAGTTTCCAAAATTTTTACCTTACTATATCTGTCAATATTCCCTGTTGAATTTCCTTGAATTAATAATAATATGTATATTTATCAATAGTAGTATAAGTCTCTCAAGGTTGAACGGCTCTAATTAGTCTTGAAATTTCAATGATTGACATCCAATTTCCCTATATGACAATCAGTGGTTCATGTTTATTTATTTATTATAACCCAGTTGTTCATTTTCTTTTCCTTGTGAATAATTCTTGGTTACTTTAAAAAAAGGTCTATTTATTGACTTCAATGATGGAAATATTTTCACATGGACATGATTATTAATGGGATACATAACTCATTATTAGTCTTCCGTGTCAGTAATCTATATGCCATTTGGTACGATTTTCCACCTACGAACAATCATACGAGCATATACCCAAAAATATCAACTAGTTTTTCTACAAGGAAAGGGATGAAGAATGGAAAATTAAAATGCAGGATACTTTTTTAAACTCTTTTTTAACTTTCACAATTACGAATTGCAATTAGAGAACACGGTAAAATTGATTAGCCTTGATATTAAATATAGGGAGAGATAAAAACAGCATCTAATCTTAGAATGTAAGAATATCGTAGGCATGTGCGTCACACATGAGAATGATGGGGCTGTGGCACAAATGGCCAAAGAAAGACACATTAGGTGAATATTTTTTGCCAAATATTTTATTAATAATCATTCATTACGATGTGTTTTTTCTCAAATATCTAAAGAATGTGACAACTGATATATTTTGGCGGTGTACAGTTCTACCTTTTCATAGGGTCTTTTTAAATATTTTCTTATAGAGTATATCTGTACGTAATTTTGACTAAAATTTATTTAGTTTAGATTTTTATAATGTAAAATAATGTTAATTGAATAGATAAAGCTCGGATCGAAGAGTGCAAATGGTATTGATCATTGATGTCTTACGTAGGATTCAAATTTAAGTCTCATTTCTGAAGATCGCAAATCACTACAACTTGGTCCAACCATTTGGATATTAAAATTTCAAGGTGAAAATAATTTATCAAATATAATCATACATAATGGATTATATGGGTAAACCCAAAACTATTTTCCCACTATATATTTGGATGGATCAAACATTAAAACAAATTAAATTGATGGAGCCAAATAATTTTGTATGGAAATTTGTTCCATTCACGCCTCCCTCTGTTGAAAGATCCATGTGGGATTGGATGAGAACGTGGGAATAATTGAATGAGATTCAGAAATCTTAAAGATAATTCAATATAAAATGTTAAGATTTTTTTTTTTTTGGGCTAATTGCAGCTCTGTCTTTCACATGTGAGGTTGTTGTTTAGCAAAAATTCTTCTTGCATCTATATAAATAGCACAAAATCTTGTGCAGTAAAAATCAAATCTTCATCAAAAGCAATTTTCCCAATTTTCATTTGCAATTTGCACCCGAAAACGCTAAGGAAAAATATGTCGAAAATGGGCATTTTCCCAATAATATTCCTAGTTGGTTTATGTTGTTTTATCATGAATGCCAATGCTTTCACAGCTTCCGGATTGACTCAGGCTCATGCCACTTTCTATGGAGGAAGTGATGCTTCTGGAACAATGGGTACTCAAAATTTCAAAATCCTTTACTCAATAATTGTCTCAATTCTTTTTGCTCCCTTTTAGTTTGATGCCTAATTTAAGTAACATATATTTTTACCATAGATTTTAGAAAAAAAAATAAAATTATTTTAATTGACAAGCTAGCGACGTCCAAGAATGGATTTAATAATACTAATGACATCGATTTCATTTTTATGCTATAGGGGGTGCTTGTGGATATGGAAACTTGTATTCAGCTGGGTATGGTACATCAACTGCAGCATTAAGTACTGCATTGTTTAATGATGGAGCATCATGTGGCCAATGCTACAAGATTACTTGTGATTACAAGGCTGATCCTAATTGGTGTAGAAAGGGTGCATCTGTGACTATCACTGCTACAAATTTCTGCCCTCCAAATTTTGCTCTTCCTAGTGATAATGGTGGGTGGTGCAACCCGCCTCGTCAGCATTTTGACATGGCTCAGCCGGCTTGGGAAAAAATCGGCATCTACAAAGGCGGAATCGTGCCCGTCCTTTACCAAAGGTAATTCCTACTACCCTTAGTTCTGATCTGATCAGGACATGATCCCATAAGGACAGTTAAATAGAACACACTTAATGAGGTTTACTCTTCTTACATATATTGGCCTACTAACTCGAGCTTCACTTGACTATTCTTCTCCTATTCGAAATACTATTAACTGACTAGAATTGAAAATCAAATCAAGTTATTTGATATTATACTCGATGTCAATCGATGAAAGCTTGTTTGAGCTCGATTCATAATATATATCAAGCAAACTTGCACAATATTTTTTGACAACCTTCGAAAGTCGATTCGAATTGAGCTCGATAAACTAAAAATTGATAAATTAAATATAAAAGTATCAAGATACACAATATTCAACTCGAGCTAAATATTAATTAATATATATATATATATATGATGCAGGGTTCCTTGCAAGAAGAGTGGTGGAGTTAGATTCACAATCAATGGAAGGAACTACTTTGAACTACTCATGATTAGCAACGTGGCGAATGCTGGATCCGTTGGATCAGTTAAAATCAAGGGCTCAAAAACAGGGTGGCTGGCTATGTCAAGAAACTGGGGTGCTAATTGGCAATCTAATGCTTATCTTAATGGCCAATCAATCTCCTTTATGGTCACAACAACTGATGGACTAACAAAAACATTCTTAAATGTTGTCCCATCTAATTGGGCTTTTGGACAGACATTTTCAAGCCACATTCAATTCTAAGTAAACATGGGCCTTCGAGTTTTGGGTTTTTTGGGCCTTTGGGCTTATAGCTGATAGGCCGCGGCGTGCTTACTATTTTACTGAAAGCAGCCCGCCAAATATATTTTGATTTTCACAAAATTATATTTGATAATTTGATAAAGACGGATTATTTGTTACTAATGTCTGAGTTGAGATGAGAAAAAGCCCACTAACTCGAGCCCAAATTAAATCTAGCAAAGAACTTTTTATACTGTCTATTTAGCCATTGTTTCCAATTTCAAATTTAAGGTACATGCGCTTCAGACTGTTTATTTCCATTTCTTTTGTATAAACCCATGTAATTACTCTATCACATAGTAAAATTATCAATGTTTTAGTTATTTATATTATACTTTTGTCTATTATTTGGAATTTAATTTTTGAGTTTATGCAATGACTATTCGCGATTATATTTGTCAGTTAAGAAAAAGATCCTCTTGTACTATATATTAAGTCAAAGACAAAAGTACTCACCATCATATTTTCACAAATTTTAGGCAAGTAAAATTCAGTTTTAGAAGATAGGAAATTACGTGCCTATCCCGGTGAATTCACTGAGGTATTGGATGAGCGACAAGTATATATGGGAAGACAACTTTTTGTCTTCTTATGCACATATGTAATCCACCGGTGTAGGATGAATGTAACCGTTTTTCATAGTCGAATAAATGTTAGGCGAGAAGTGATACTAATTGAATAATACATAAGATTTTTGCGAGTTATATAACTCAAGTAGATTTAACATGTTGGAAAAGGTAACCTTATTTTCTCTCTATTCAACATAAATAAATTTCAATGCTTCATTGCTTATTTGAGACCGCGGTCACTAACTTTAAAGTAATTAATTTCCTTAGCCTGACTGATACGTAGGTCTATTTCTTTTCATGTAAATATTTAATTGACAAAAACAAAAACAAAAGCGCCACTCTATGAAATTATGAAATAAATAACCCTTGAGGACTAGGTGAGATTTAAAAGAAATTTCACTTTTCATATATATACAGATACATATATTTTCTTTATATATATATACTAAGTCTAAGTGGAGTTGGAACATGAAGTTGAGAATGAATTATTATTGACTTTATTTGTTGAACCGGCCCCTATCTCCACCATTCTCTTATAATTAACTATTCAAAGTGATCCATGAGTACGTACTAGCTAGGGTCACTCGAGTTCTCATCATTATCAATTGGGTAGTTAGCATTCATACCTAAAACAGAAATTTACATCTTGACAACTTTAATTTCTCCCTCAGTATATCCAATTATATATATATATATATATATATATATATATATATATATATATATATATATATATTTTAATAATTCCGAGTTTCATATTGCTTCCGATTTTTTTTTAAAGTACACAAACTTTTAATCATTTGTTGTCAAAATGAATTATAAGAACGACTGAAACTCGTCTAGACCCAACTCTTTTTATTAGCTAGCTAGCTAGGTTGTACTCAAATGGATAGTTATACCAATTTAGGTCTAGATATATGGAATATTAATTGATCAAGAGTGACTAACATTTTTATGCTCCAATCAATCTTCTTCTTTATTTTGTTTTAAAAAAAATTCCAAATTCCTACAATGGATTTTAGTTACGCAAATATGGATTGTTTAACAATGAAGATTTAAATTGATATATAATTAATTAATTAGTTTATAATATCCTCAAACCAACTCTAACGATCGAACTGAAAGTGGTTCTAGCTCACCAAACATGCCAAAAGAATCTGCCACCTTCTCCCTCTACATATATATATATATACCCATATCATCTCTCATTAACTCAAATAAAAAAACAAATTATTCTACTTACAAACAATTAATACAATACTATGGCAACCATCTTTGTTTCTCTTGTTACTATTTTCTCTTTGATTAATTTGCATTCTTCAAATGCGTTAAGTGTAAATTACTATCACCAAACATGCCCCAATGTTGAATCGACAGTCACAAAGGTTGTGAAGAAGAGCATGATGAATGATAGAACAGTTCCGGCAGCTCTACTCAGGATGCACTTCCATGACTGTTTTATTAAAGTAACCAATTAATTAAATAATATATATATTTGTTTGATATTTTCTTCTTAAAGTTTAATTAATATGGGATGTTTAAATTTTTCTTTTTTTTTTTTAAAAAAAAAAGGGTTGTGATGCATCGGTGCTGCTAAATTCACAAGGAAACAATCAAGCTGAAAAGGATGGACCTCCAAATATTTCATTGCATGCATTTTATGTAATTGACAATGCAAAGAAAGAAGTCGAGAAAATGTGCCCTGGTGTCGTCTCTTGTGCTGACATTTTAGCTCTTGCTGCAAAGGATGCAGTTGCACTCGTAAGTACTTACTAGTTACTAGCTAGAGGAAATTAAATAAATTGATCATAAAATTAATTAATTAGAACTACACAATAGTATATAATTATAACGTACATTAAAGTTATGAAAATTATATAGCTTCCTATAATGAATTAATTTGCATGTTAATTAGTCTGGAGGTCCTAGTTGGGATGTACCAAAAGGGAGGAAAGATGGGAAAATTTCAAAGGCAAATGACACAATTAGACAATTACCATTTCCCACCTTCAATATATCTCAACTGCACCAAAGCTTCTCCCAAAGAGGCCTTTCCATCGATGACTTGGTCGCTCTCTCAGGTAACCAACCCCACATGCATGCATTCCTATACATATATATGCTTCTAATTAATTATTATAGAGATCAATTATTATAGAGATCGAGTCGTCTAAAAAATGTTCATATTTTTTTTTATATGTCCTCATTTAAATTAATTTATTATTTTCCTTGTGCAGGAGGACACACACTTGGTTTCTCACACTGTTCATCTTTCCAGAACAGAATCCACAATTTCAACAACATCACCAATGTCGACCCATCAATGAGCCCGTCATTCGCAGCCAGCCTAAGGCAGGTGTGCCCCATGCACAACAAGGTGAAGAGTGCAGGAGCCAATCTGGATTCTTCACCAACAGTATTTGACAATGCTTACTACAAAATGCTTCTTCAAGGAAAGAGCATTTTCTCCTCCGACCAGGCTTTGCTCACTAGTTCCAGAACTAAAGCATTAGTCACAAAATTTGCTACTTCTCAACAAGAATTTTATGATGCATTTGTGGAGTCTATGATCAAAATGAGCAGCATTAGTGGCACCGGAACTGAGATTAGACTAAATTGTGGAGTTGTTAATCACTAGCCAAATTTCATTTGTGGTCACCAAGATTGATTTTTCTTTTTTCTTTTTTAATGTTTCTTGTTATTGTTGTTGTTTAGGAAAAGTTAATTAGTGTGTGGAAATTTGTGATGCGCATTATTCATTATGCAAAATAATGTACTTTTGATTTTAATGTAATTGTGATTATTTCTGTTTTGATTGTTATTATCTCATAAAAAAATATATGATTCTTTGTCACATTTTAATCCAATTATTCATTTTTCATATGTGAAGAAGAATATAACTAAACTTGCACCATATCCACATTTTCTTTTTGATAATTAAAATTTCTAAATAAAATCAAACTAAGGGGATCTCCCATCACAAAAAAAACACAAAAAAATAAAATAAATACAATAAAAGTGATACAACCAGTATAAACTCTGATCATCAACATATGATTGGTCTAATGAAAGATTCACTATAAAGTAGTGGACTCAAGTTCGAATCCCTACTGGGAGAAGTACCCAGTTAATATGACCGATCCGCCTCCAAAGTGATTAAATCCTTGGAAAACCAAAAAAGAAAAAGTATAAACTCTGACCAAAGGACAAGGTTATAAGCCACAAAGTTTGGACCTCTCGGGACAAAATATTAGACCATGCTAAATAGTATAATAGTGAATTAATTTGTTTACTTTTATTGAATCAGAAGTCTATTTTTCTATTCATATACATCAAGTATTTTTATTGAATCGGAAGTCTTACTTTTCTATTCATATACAATTTATAATTAAAACTAAGTACTTATTAATTTATTATAAACACCCCACCCCCTCCAATGTCACTATCCCCTAATGTAATTGAATATAATTAATGGATCTTGCATTATCAAATTTGGCTTATGGACCAAACAAGGCCCAGGATGAAATGTCACCTTTAATTCCTAAACAATTTAAAGCCCAACCCAACCCAATTGGTTACTTTTACAGTAATTTTTGTTCATACGTAAGGCTACTGGATTCATTTTTCACAAATTGAAGGACGAATTGGGCAGAAAATACAGAACCGGAGAGGTTAACCGCAGTTGATCTTCAATGTCCGAAATAATTTCGCAAAGTGTTGAAAACTGCGACCCCATTATTTCATCTTGCGCTTCATCTCTACTCGCTGAAAAAGACCTCAAATTTGAAAATAAAAAGCTAAAACGTGAAGAACTAGAGGAAGATGAAGAAGAAGAATTAAGAAGGCTTTTGTTGCCTAATGTAGATGAATTGCCCAACACTCCCCCCTCTGCTATTGAAACTAATTTCGCTACTTTTTATGCTCCAGGTAAAAATGGCTGCTTTTTATTTACATTTATGTTTTAATGTTATTTATGATTTTTTATTTGCTTTTCTCATTTTCAGACTTAATGAAGCCTGGGCATGATCAGTATGTTCGTCGTCATGCCAATGGGTATGTCTAAAATCCTTCTTATTACAAACCCTTTTGTAGAATTTGTAGCATGTTTATTGATTCTCTGAGTTGTAATTCCAGGTTGTGTGTGATTGGTTTGGCTCCAAGTCACGTGGCGTTTAAGGACCAAGGGGGAATTGCTTCTGTTGATTTTAATGTAGGGAAATCTGATCGAAGTGGAATTAAAGTTACTGGAAAACGGAAAAAGGTCATTTTTTTTATCTCCTAAATAGTTGCATTTTGTGTTGATTAGGGTTAGTAATTTTCTGTTATGATTTTGATATTCCTAGGTTTGAGGATTGGGATTGACTAATGTTCAGAAACTAGTTTTTTCCAAATATACATATAGGGGATTATTTAGGTTTAAATTTCGTTTTAGGCCATGGTTATTAACTTGTTCTGGCAACTAATTCTTTATGTTTATAATCAAATGCTAATGTCTGCTCGTTACTTGGTACTTCGGAAGAAGAAATTTGTGCAAATATATTGTTCAATTTTCTATCCAGGAATTATATGTGCCATTATCGTAGTTATAAGTTTCTTGATTCTAGTTGGAGCTAATTTGTAGGGTATTTGCATCACTCTGTTACTGTTTCAGTAGGCTGCTTTATTAGATGACTTGGAAAAACTATGTTGCTTTAATTTTAGTTAGTGTATGTGCAAGCTTAGATATGGAATCAGTTTTTTTATTGCAATCTGTTGTGTCAAAATATATTTAGAGTTTTGATTTTGTTGAGTGTCTAATGCAGAATGCGCAACATTTTGAACCCAATACAGCATTGTGTAAGGTGTGCACTGCTGATGCTTCTTACATAGTGAGGTTGAGATGTTCTTCTTCTTCTTGTCTTTTCAACTGTTCCATTTTTATTTTTATTTTTATTTTTGTTCTCATATCTTAAATATATTATGACCTCGAGCAGGTGTTGTGTAAAGGGATCTCTATTGGAAGTCAATGAAAGGTTAATCAAGCATCCAGAATTGCTTAATTCATTGGTAGGAATATGTATTCACTCAGTTCTTTCCTTTTTAGTTTTTGGTTAATGTTTCTGTTTCTTGCATTATCTTAGCACGTACAATGAACCCTGTTGGTTGAAAACTTGTATTATCTATTTCTGTAGCCAGACAGAGAAGGATACATTGCGATTATGATGCCAAGACCCGCAGATTGGCTCAAGGCCAAGGCTTCTTTGATAGGCTTTGAAGAGTATAGGAAGCTGAGAACAGAAGAGTAGCTTGTAACAATTGGTGAACTGGGAATATGCATGCTTTGCTGTTAAGAGGAGGGTAGGCGACGTCATTTTGCGTTAGAGTTTGAAGTCACAAGTGTTTGGAATTTACTGCTATCGATCGTTTGTTAGTGAATTTTGTAGGAGTTATAATTTTACTCTTAGCTAATCTGGGTTCAATGAAAGGTAAATTTTGAAAGAAATTACTGCAACTTTTTATTCTAGTATCTAATCCAGATATTTTCATGATAAAAGTTGGCACCTCATTTGATCTCTAAACAAAGTGTTCCCAGTTTATGTACTTTTCAATAGCACTCATATCGAGCTTCATATTGTGTTTGAATTAGGCACTAGCCCAGTGAGTTCTACAACACGTACATGTCCAAGTTTGGTTTTATCTTCCTTTATTAATGGACTGATTTAAGCATCAGAAGATTATCGTCATAATCCCACCAGCGTAGTCTAACGGCGTTCGTGATTTCAGATATATAATCGTTCTATGGATTCCATCTCGCACCATTCAGATAACCGGATCCGTTCTATCTGCTTGAAAAAGATGGACTCCAGTTTGAAATTTAAGAGGTTGCGTTTGAGTGAGGTTTATAGAATAGAACTAGAGTTGCTTATGATTTGTACTCCTCTTATCTTTTATTTTTCGATTTGAGCTGGAATCAGCTCCAAAAATTATTAATAAAAAACGATGTATAATGAACAAAGTTCAAATGAGCTTTTATCGATGATCCATCGAATTTGAGTAGGATCCTGAGTAAGTAGATTTTATAGTTTATATTTCATGGCCACATGCAGTCACCTGAATAATTCCTCAACATTTTGGGATGAATTACATTTCCTGTACATAAAGCTGAACGTATCTCGATGCCTACACTATGTTCATAATCATACGGTGTAGATATAATAAAATCCAGCTTGCTTACACTCTCCTACAAACAAACGCACATATAGAGATACGTAATGTAATAAATTAATTAGTTGTATATATACATACATCCAGTTGGCGGGGCTTTCAACTCCGTCACGCCCGCAAAATGCACAACTCCAAATAGTACTAATTGCATCCCATTCCACAGACCAATTGTCTTCACTTCCCTCATTTCAATGCTTCAACCTTAATTACACAACCCCTTCATTCATTCCCTTCACAAATTCACCTTCCTTTTAAGTTGTACTCTACTAATAGTAATTAACTTCTCATTTAACCATGTCCTTAATCCTCCCATATTTGTTTTTCACTACTCTTTTCATCACCCAATTAATTCCCACAACTTATACACTTCCAGAACAAGGGCAGGATGAAAAATGCGGGGACTTTCAAATACCCTTTCCGTTTTACCTCAGCAATGTTAATATTTCTTCTTCCTCAATTTCTTCATTTTTCTCACTTTCTTGTGTCAATTCCTCCACCCTTTTCCTCAACATTGATTCTGAAAGTTATAAAGTACTCCACTTTTTCCCAGATGGGGTACTGGTGGATTTCCCAAACACGTCCTTTTGTCGTCGGTACAATGACTTGAAGTCTTTCCCTTTTTCGGGTAACCAATATTTAGGTGTTTCCTCTGAAAATGTTGTTGATTTGTACGATTGTGAGGATTCTTCTTTATGTAAACCTGATTGTGAAAAGACCTTTTTAATGCCTAGTTGTGAGGGGCAATCTGGTACTTATTCTTCTTGTTGTTATCCCTTGTCTGATCGTAGTGTTTGGCACGTAAATGATAGTTTTTCGGGTTTTTCGAAGTTCGGGTGCAGGGGATTTTCTTCTTGGGTTGTTTTGCCTGGAACTGGTAATGGCAAACGAGGTGTTAAGTTGGAATGGGCTGTGCCTAGAAACTTAAGTGTAGGTACTTGTGTTATTAATGCTGATGTAATTAATGCTACTTCTGTTGCTTCCGGAATTCGATGTCAATGTAAGGATGGATTTATCGGTGATGGATTTGCAGTCGGAGTTGGATGCCTCAAGTGTGAGTCTTACTTTAAATTCTTTGTCATTATAATGGACCTGAATACCAATTTGAGTGTATCAGTCAAACAGGCTCATTTAAATCTTGTTTAGTTTATTACGAATTTGAAATTTTGATTGCAAGGAATATTTTTTAGCACATTAATTTAGGATTAGCACATGTTGTTGCTTGATGCATAGTCTCACATGATTGATGAAGTAATGTCCTAATTCCACATTTTTTAAGATGGTTTTTTATTATCCATGGCATTAAGATGTATAATATTTTACAGCCTGCATCAAGGATGGAAAAGAAGTTCAAGGTAAAGATTGTTATCCAAACAAACATGGTATAAAGAAGACAACAATTTTAGCTGGTATGTATGTGCACGACTGAATTTTAGAAACTTTTATTGTGTCTAAGTAAAGACATATGATGAAATATTTTTATGTTGCAGGGGTAATAACCTCAGCTTTCACCGCTGTCTCTTTGATGGCAATCTTCTGTCTTCTAAAGAGGCGAATTCTTAGGACGGATAAATTCGTTTCCGATCAGGACAATTGCTCGGGATCCATTTTGTCTCAGAAAACACGTAGGTCTCGTTTATTCGCCTACCACGAGCTCGAGGAAGCCACTAAAGGATTCGATAATGGTAAGAAAATAGCTGATACCACAATGTATGTTGGAATTCTTCTAGAAGGATCTCATGTAGCTGTCCAAAAAGTTCAATGTGAAAACGAGAGGGACCTCATCAGCATCCTATTCAGAGTCGAGGCATTATTCGTTGTTTTTCATAAAAACTTGGCTCGTATTATAGGATGGTCTATAAACACCGGCTACACTCCATTAGTTGTTTACGAGTATCCTGAAAACGGGACCCTTGAGGAGCATTTGAGTCGAGCTAGATATCAGCAAATACCTTTCGATTGGTACAAAAGATTGAACATTGTTTCTGATACAGCAATTGTTCTTGCATTCCTCCACCATGAAAACTTACCTCCTATTTTCCACAATGATATTAAATCTAGTTGCATTTTTTTAGAAACCGATTTCTCAGTGAAACTTGCTGGATTTGAGATGAATAACGAGGAAAGTAGTGGGAAGAACGATGTTTGTAGTTTTGGAGTAGTGCTTTTGGAGATTATTACAGGTAATACGAAGCTGGATTTTTCGAAATTGGCTTTGCAGAAGATAAAGAATGGGAAGCTAGAAGAGATTGTGGATCCGAGTTTGTACTATCACGAGCAACCGGTGTTTAGGAGGGAGCAGATTGAAGTTATTGCTGACCTGGCAACGAGGTGTTTGTTGTATGGTGGTGATGGGAAACTTGGTATGGTTGATGTTGCAAGAGAATTGTTACATATTACGAAAGATAGTGTTGATGGGAGTAGTGGAAGGGTGCCTGCGTTGGAAGAAACGTTTTCGAACTCGAGTCTTCTTCAGATGATTTCCATGTCTCCGGATTCTATTTACGTGCCTTGACACGTTCGATGCTGCAAATGATGCTGCTGTAGTTTTTAATGAATCTTGTAAAACTTTTTTGTAGCTTGGGGATTATTTGGCTATTACCTAAGTATATATATAAAAAGTAGAAGCAAAAAATCAAATTTTGTACTGGAAACTATGCCATCAAATTAAATGCAAATGTTTGAAAATCGGAGTTGGCATAATTTTGTCGCAAGAACAATGATTTGATTTCATTCTAGTAGTGCAAACTGCTCTCAGTAGTGTGTAAAAGGGTCATGTAGGGCCTTGTGCTTATAACCCGATTAATTGTCCTAATTGCTATTGAAAATTGTACATATTCGAGTCTTATAGTGCATTAATACCCCATAAATGCACCCAATATTCGACTGTGACTTATCCTCGTACCTCCACTACCAATAATTTCATCAGTTTTAGTGTAAGCTTGAACATCTGAGTTTTTTTTAAAAAAAAAAGAATTTCATCAGTTGACAATTGTTGTCAAAATTAAGACAATAAAATTTATAATTCCAGTAATACAATGAAGTTTCATGATGCATAAATTTTCGAAAGAACACAGTTTTTACTTTTTATGAGGTCACACAATATTGCCCAAAGAAGTAACCTTAAAATATAATTTTTTTTTTTTTTTTGAGAACAACCAGATCATATATATCATTAGAAGTGGGAGTCATTTGTTACAAAGTACAAAACAGAGCTAGGAAGCTCATCTCCTAATGAAACATTTCTAATTACAAGTCTAGCTAAGTTACGTGCTACTAAATTAGCATGTTGTAAGATGCGACTAGCCGAGAAAGACCGAAAACAAAGTGTGTGTTCTTTTATGTCCTCCAAAACAGGTCCTATGGCTCCCAAAAAATATAATCCAGCATATCTAACGTGATACTTATCGATTTTAGATATTTTTTCTGCTTAATCTAATGGATACTTTTAATGGGCTTAACAAAGAACAGACAAACCCATTCAATTACCTCTGATTAATTAAAGACTTAATTTGTTAATGGGGACACTAAAAGACCCCAACTGAAAATTTCAAAAGCCCAGGACACAGCCCTGGTTATGGGACGCCCAACATGGCATCAGGAGGTGGTGCCACTTGACGTCACATGGTGCCTTTACTTATTATTTTGTTTTTTTTATAAATTAAAAATAATTATTCTTAAAATGTTATTAATAAGAAATATTAAAGATTGAAAAAATTGGAGGAGTTAGCCCTGACGGTTAGAGACGGTGTTCAGAGGGACAGATTCACCCGGGTGGAGATTAATACCCCTAAGCTGTGAAAAGCCCAGTGGGTTGGAGATGCTCTTAAATTATTTCAATAATAGTTCAAGTACGAAGAATTACAAATAATAAACCAATACCAAGCATTAATATTAAACTAGGAGAAAACACACATTAGTAAGAGTTGAACCTAAACCTCTCTTTTTCGTAGGACATCAATCTTGCCAGTAATTACTACTACTAGACTACGTCTTCATAGCCTTACAATTAATTTGGAGAACGTAAATTTATGCATAATAAGAAAATTATCACTTGATGTCTAGTTGAGTTAAATTCGTGAACAAATCATAAATGAATGTATTACACCTAATAAATACATTTGAGCATGTGATCGTGTATGTATTGTGTGTTGAGACTTGAGAGTGATACGTATATTCTAAATATATCGTGTCTTAATAATATTAATGAAATTTCATTTCTATATATAGTATACATAAATTTCAACCCGGCCACTGGCCAGCATATAGTAATTAGCTCCAGATCACTATTCACATGCAAATTCCATGCAATAAACATGTTACTCAAATCTAGGCAAATGTACTTCACTACATTAATCAATAGTTTCTTCCAAAAAGATTGGATACAAAAGGAAGGGATGATGAAAAGGACATGGAAAATTTGATAAAAAAAAAAAAAAAAAAAAAAAAGGACATGGAAAAGAACTAACCGGTGTTCCAATGAACAGTTGAATTCAACATCAATTTGAATCCCCTTCACATCAAAGACTTGTATCATTAATTAATATTGCAAATTTGCTATCTAAAGTACTCGTTCTATTTACTTAACCATTTCTTGCACAACTAACCTTCTTGACCTATTTATGTCAAGGAAACACAAATAAATTTGCTTCTCAAGCTCTTCCAACTGTTCAAGAAAGTAAGATTCATGCATTTGAAATTCCTTCACAACTTCCTTCATCATCTCATTTTTCCCTTTCTTAACACAAATATCAGCCACAAATTTTCTATGCTCCATCTCGTCATTCAACCTCTTTACGAGCCTACTCATCGTGTCAAAATCATTGATCAATATATACACGCCTCTTGCCGCAATATCAAGTTGTTCGCCTAAACCTTCAAGCCATGCCCTATTGAATTTCCGTTGGGCTCGTTTGACTTTCTTCGTGAAATATAAGCCCAAAGTACAAACAACGAGCCCGGGTGCAGCAACCATGCCTACCATGCTATGCATTGCTAGGATTAATAAAGCAATGGTTAATACACCACAACCCACTACTAGAAAAGTCCCCATGACCATTTTGATGCATCTAATGATTTTTGTTCTCCTCTTCGTTTTTCTACGTTGTGATGTTAGTTCCCGAAACAAATGTTCGTGGCTTTTGTGTAATTCATTGAATTTCTCCGGAGTCATTTTTGAAAATGGATTTCTGCATGAAGCTACTAAAGCAAGATTTTTGTACACCACGTGGTATTGATTGTGAGTCCAATTTGCATTGTCCGGTGCTCGTCTAATCAACTTTATAACATTTTTGATGGAACGGTAATTAATGTGTACTTGACGTGTTTTTGTGAGTAGAGATTCACATATTATACCCGCTTCTAGACTGATCTGGAAGTAATTGACAAGATATTGATTTAGATTTGAACTATCGATGAATGAGGTTAGGGTTTCTTGATGGGGCTCAAGTAAATACTCGGAGAGATTGACATTGGTCGGGGGCGTAGGAGGTAGTGACAATGATGACGATAAAGATGATATTGATGAAGAAGATGATGATTGTCCTTCATTAAGAGTTGTTCTAATTTCCAATTGCCCTTGAACTTTGTTGCATATTTCGATATAAGACTTCGTCCTAAAAGCTTCTTTATATTCTTCATTCACATTTGACTTATCCGTTAAGCTATTGGCATCTTCTTTCCCATGTCTCCCTAAACCAATTTATAAAAAACGTCAGGAACCTAATATATACTCAAATGCAATGAAATTATGTCACACGTTAATTATATATAACTATATATAACCAATAGAAAGAATTTTAAAATGAAACTCAATGAAAAGAACGAAAACTCTAAATCTAACAAAACCCTAGAATGGGATCAAATGAATTTGCATTTGACATAAACCTCATGATGATGAAGCATGGAATATTATTGATTAAACAAAAAATCATATATATGCTTCTACTTCATAATTATTTTGCACGAACAATAAGCAGTAAACAATATTTAATTGGAAAATTGAGACATACCTTTCTTCCGAAAGGGTAATCTGAGCTTCGACCATAGCATTTTTTTCATTGTAGACATTTTGATCATACTAGATGAGTATTGAAAAAGAAAACTTACAACCCAAAGAACACCCCTATATATATATACATATATAAATAATAATTAATTAATAGACGAATACCAAAGCAAGAAAATAGCTGGCGCTGTTAAATTTGCACCGCCTCATGCATTATATAGTTATGGCTTTTAATTAAAATCTATGACGAGACCATTAGACAAACAGTAGCTAGCGTTACTTACACGTTACTGTTCCTCTGCGTGTAAAATTAAACTTCGGAAGAAAAATAATATTAAACCAGCTGTATTACTTATTACATGGAAAAAAAGAGGTAATTACTTAATGGGGATCGGATAAGGGTTTTAGTTTGGGCCATCAATAAAGAAACCTTTTTGCTAAATTCTGGCGTTATCTATTTTCCTTACTATTAGATTTTATCTCCTTCTTTTGGTAAATCATCTGTTATTTTCACTATATATAAGAAATGTTATTTCATGCATTTAATTTATTGTATAGATGACGTGGTGTGTGACAATTAGATTATATTAATGTATTTAAATTAAATACTTGAATACTAAAACAAGATGGGGATGGGGGAAATTTTTTGTCCAAATCTGATTTGGCCAAACACATTCAACCACCAAGCAAATGTATTGCACTTGTTTTGTGTTTGGTCACTTTCCTGGAAGTTACAATATCCAATTACAAAGCAAGTGTATTATACTTACCATGTAGTTACTTTGGGTTCGGTCAAAAAGCCGATCTGGATAAGAATTTCCCGGAAAGGAGATCCTAAAGTTAGTTACTTTTTTATTTAAACATTAAAAATATCTGATTAATTTGTACTATATTGCACCGCATTATGCGTAAATGTAACAATTGTTAGAGTTATATTTTCGAGATTAAGAGAATTGTAGTGTGAGTTTTGGAGGGATAATTCTTACATAGACCAGGTCTATAAGCTTACTTGTAGACCTTGTGGTCTAAGTTTTGCCACCTCATTTTTTATTTTAAAAAAAACTTAAAACTATTAAATTTAACTAAAGCAACCTAACCATACTAAACCAGAGTTAAAAGAGAATAATAATTTGTTTATTTTGTAAAACTACTGTAGCAGCTTTAATTTTAATATAAGGGATTTGTGATTTTTTTATAGGAAAAGGGAGTGGGAAAAAAATTGCTTCATCACTTGAGCCAACGCTAGACATTCACAATCCTGGAGTTGCTTTTTCTCCTTTGACAGAGCTTCCTGTTGTTTCAAGTTTGGACAAGTCCATAAGATTTATTCAACAGGTCATTATTTTCTTACTAATTTGGTTGCTTTGTTATCATCAGAACTTATTTTTTTGTATTTTCGTCCCCATAAAAACAGGAGAGTCCTCACACTTTGAATAATTTATTTTCTCCAACTCTGTACGACATGACTCCAAACTCGAACCAATCAATTTCAAGTGCACCAAGTTTTAATCAGTTGTTACAATTATGTGAAGTTGGAATTACTGAACAGGTGAATATTATACATATATTACAATAAAAATAAAAAGTTCCTTAACTCATGATAAGTGATTCACATGTATCTTCTTGCTTACAGGAGTTCGATTTAATGTCACATGGTTTGATTCAATCGCAATAAGATATTCATGGAACACAAAGTAACAGAGGTAAAATTTAATCCTACTGATCACCATTAACTTGCTCACCTGTTTTTTTTTTGCTTTAGTTTACTTGAAGTTAACACTTACAATTTTTGTATTGGTATATCCACTTTAATCTCCACTTTCTTATTTTTGTTGTTGTGTAAATCCCTTTAATCCTTTAAAGTTTCTTGTTTTTGTTGTTTGTGTTTTGGATTGTCATCCAAATTTGTGTTTGACATGTGTAGGAACACCTAAGTAGTGATGATGAAAGTGCAACAACAGAGATTTTGATTTTTCAATAGGATTAGTTACATCTCTATTGTAATTAAATGTAGAGATGTTATTTTGAATTGTAAATTGGATATGTAATGTTAATACAGTGCAACATTTATATTAGCATCTCTTTAGTACTTATCTAATTCTCTTAAATTATTTTTCGGGATTTTTATTAATTTGTTTCTCTATAAGCATCTAAATTATTTTTTTGAATTTGTATTAAGAGGTTTCTCTATAAAAGTCAATGCATTATGTTATATACTTTAATCACAAATTTTAAAATTTTAATGTTAATTTAACGTGTAAAGAAAAAGAATCATGAAAATTTGCTTAAAAAAAATCTGCCAAAGTTTTGATGGGACCCACAAAGTGATATTTTATTTTTCCTTAACTCTGGTTTAGTATGGTTAGGTTGCTTTAGTTAAATTTAATAATTTTAAGTTTTTTTTTAAATCAGGAATGAGGTGGCAAAACCTAGACCACAAGGTCTATAAGTAAGCTTATAGACCTGGTCTATGTAAGAATTATCCGTTTTGGAGATACAACACTTGCCAATAAAGGGAAATTAATTAATGTGCCCGGATAAAAAGCAAGAAAGTTAATTAGTTATAGTGCCACACCCACACGGTTTTGTGAATCATATGGAATTCATCGGAAATATTAAGGCTGGGAGAGTTCCTTCTTGCTTGGACTCTAAGTTTGTTATTTCACGTTTTTTTCTGTCTGATTGCCGCGTGTCATGTCATTTTATTAAACACTTGTTATTTTTATTTTCATTTTCATACGGCACTAGCTAGCTGTGAATAGTTTGTTTTGGATCGCAGAATTCCTTTTTTGTTTTATATGTAGGACTTTGAGTTTGTGTGTGCTACCAGATTTTCGGATTTTAGAGGATTCTCACCGCTCTCATTTAAATTTTTGTTGGAATCTACTCATGAATCAGACCAAATTTAAATAGTGAAGGTGAAACATGAATTACAAAAATACTTTAAGATGGACGGTCAAATAAAATAAACCCATCCAACCCGAAATGACATGCCACTTACCCAGCCCAACTAAGAGTCTAAGTCGACCCGATATTTATCTAATAACGTTTTTTTCATCAATTTACCTAAATTATAGTTACATGGAGGATTGTGAATGGGTGGGAGTCTGATCAAATTAAGGCCAATCCTGATCAGAAATCAATTTCCATATCTTCCATTCGGTTCGTATCAAATATTCGGATCCATTTAGCACATCATCATGAATTGAAAATGTAACATTTAACTTATTTTATCGAAATTATTGTCCGAAAAGTGTAGAAAATTGAATATAGTAGGCTAATATAAATGATAATTAAAAATTGAAGAAAAAACACTTTTAGTCCCAAATTTTACCCCAGAAAACACATTTGGTACAATGCTTTGCAGAAAAACAGATTTGGTACCACAATTTAGAGAGTCTTTACACATTTAGTCATTCTGTTAAATTTTGGACGGAATTTGCGCGCGTGACCGTCACGCGCCGGTTAAGTTCACGAGGTTTGCACGTGACAAATCGGTCAAAACACTTTTGGTCCCAAACTTTACCCCAGAAAACACATCTGGTACCATGCTTTGCAGAAAAACAGATTTGGTACCACAATTTACATACTCTTGACACATTTAGTGTCCCCGTTAAATTGATAAAAATCACATATAATGAACAGACAACAATTTCTCTAAAAAATTTGATAAAAATCACAAAGTGTACTTAAATCTTTAAAAATATTCTTAACAAAAGTACCTTGGATACCTGACTTGGTGCACTTTGACTTGCACTTTTATTAGGTCTTGGCAAAAAGAACATCTATAACTTTTTGAATTTATTTACAAGTCATAATATTAAAATTTAAATTATTTTATTGATATTTGCTAAATTATAATTACTTTTCTATTTACGTTCGCCACCAAAGTTATATATAAGGAACCATGAAACACAAATTAATAATGTCCTCTAGCAAAGTTATATATATAAGGCGCGCACAAAGTCTAAGACAATCAAAGTTACGTTATGAACGAATGCTACATACATAAGAAACTAGTTATAAGATTATATGCATGCAGTTGGCAATGGACAAAATAAATAGGGAGCAATAGCTAGACTTTTGAAGATTCACCCGCAATGTCGAGGACGAATCGATACTTAACATCATTATTGACCAGTCGATCTAGAGCCTCGTTAATATTCTCGGTGCTAACAATCTCAATGTCACATGTTATATTATGTTTTCCGCACACATCCATCATATCTTGTGTCTCCTTGATGCTCCCTATCATGCTTCCCTTCACAACTCTCTTCCCTGTTCATAATCAATATCAATGTATGATTTTAAATAAATACTCTAAAATTTAAATCAAATCAATAAACTAAAATGGAAGTAAATTGTTCAAAAGAGGCTTGCCAAATATTAATGGAAAAGATGGTAGATCTATGGGCTTCTCTGGTGCACCCACAATCACTAGTGTTCCATTGACTTTCAATAACTCTAGAGTAGGCCCAATAGAATGTTGGGCCGAAACTGTATCCAAAATAAAGTCCAGAGTCCTTTTCTTTGCCTGCCCAAATTCATATTTAGCAATTGTCCTAATTTTATTCGATCCAACATTATTTAATTTAATCATTTTAACTAGAAACAAACCAACCTGCATTTGTTCTGAATTATTGCTTAAAATGAAATCATCTGCACCCAACCTCTGTTTGGCTTCTTTCTCTTTGTTAGGGGATGTGCTAATTATAGTAACATGATGCCCAAATGCCTTTCCAAATTTGACTGCAATGTGACCTAATCCTCCAAGCCCAACAATCCCAATTCTTTTTCCTGCTGACTCAATCAAGTTGTTATCTTTCATAGGGGCATAAACTGTAATTCCGGCACACAACAGCGGAGCTGCCGCATCCATTGGCAAGTTTTCCGGTACGCGCACCACGTACCTTCGTAAGGTCAATTTCGTTAAGCAGATAGTAATAAGAGTTTAATTAGTTACTACAATATAATTTTTAAGTTAATTTTATCATTGTATAAATTCAAATATATCATAGTTGATGGGACATTTCTGTAGGGTGGTCCAATTCACGGAAAGGCTAATAAATGGGCCGTGTAAAAAGGGCAACAACACATTCAAAAATAGTTATTGATGGACCCATAGAGCACACATGTGCATTAAATACTTTGTCCTCGTATTTTTTTTTTTTTTTAATATATTTATCTTAGGCACACTGGATGTGACTGTTTCGATTTTTAGAAATCATATCAATGTTTTCTAAAAGTGAAATAAACAAGTTTTTTGAATAACTTAGCTTCCTCCTAAATTTTCATTAACAATTTGCTCTAAAAAAATATATTCTCAACTTTAATTTATAAAAATAGAAAAAAAATAAATAAATTTTATTTTAATTTGATATAAAGTAACACATCATTGTAAATGGAGATTACATCTGAAATATGATATAGTATGATTGTTGATGAAATCTGAATAAGAAGATATTGTTACCTGTGATCTGCTACAAAAAATTCAGAATAGCCTCCATAAGTGATACTGCCGTCCCAGAAAATGCCATTATATACAAACTGAACTTGATCACAATAATTTTCTATACCATCTTTGCAATATTCGCACTTCAAGCATGTAGCCGCCATGCAACCCACTCCAGCCCGATCCCCGACCTTGAAATTGGTCACATTGTTGCCCACTCTCGTTATAATCCCAACAATCTCATGCCTAAAATTTAAAAAAATAAATACAAAATCAGTCTAGGTTGGATCTAATTATTATTTCTTAATTTAATAGGTCGTTTCGGCATATTTTAAGAATTTTTTTTTAAAAAACTTCATGTTGGTCTGTACAACTTTAAGTGAAATATTTTAGAATTAATTTCTTGAAATAAGTCGATCTGAAACTACATATTTTGAACAAGTTGGGGGTTTTGTGCTGGATTTTTAAAAGTACAAGGGGTTTATGTGCATTAAAATTTTCACATTTCGTGCAGATTTCGCACAATCCTAGTATCTTGCATTTTTTTCATAAAATTATGATCCTAAATATATTTTTCCAGAAGATTTGATACCAAATGAGTAAAGTAAAGTTTAAAATATGATATTTAAAGTGTAATTCGCTCATTTTAAATGTGTTTGGCAACTTGAGCGAAAATCATAGTTTGCTTCCTGTGTGATTCTTTTGTGGCCATCCGAAAAACAAATTAGTTTTTTTTTATATCAAAACCCAAAAAAAAAAACCATGTTTTATGAAGGCGCAAGATTTTACTCCACAAGCAGGCACACTTGTTTCGGAAATTGATCTAACAAAAAAGTGAAATTACTTTTCGTCCGATGGTTCAAATTCGCTCTAAACCAGAAACGAGGATAAATTTGATATTTTACAATATATAGATTTTCCACTCCCAAATTGTCAGCAAGAGGTTTTTTTGTTGCATTTAAAAAATAATGAGTTGTTTGCCAATAAAAACAACATGATATGTTTCAATTTTAATATGGAATTTAGTATATAAGCAAGTTATTAATTATATTATATATTCATATATATTACCCGGGAACAACAGGGTACATGGTAATGCCCCATTCATTCTTGACATGATGAATATCAGTGTGACAAATCCCACAGTAGAGAATTTTGATAGTTACATCGTTGATCCCATTTTCTCTGATCATAATTATTCACAAGTTACAGAAATATATATATATATATATCATGACGCGAATTAAGAAAAAAAGATTAGACACGTTATAAGTTACGTTAACATATATATATTCAAACTTGAAATATATATTGGAATATATATATATATATATATATATATATATATATATATATATATATATATATATATAATTAGTTTAATACCTGCGTTTGAAGGTGTGTGGAGTAATTTTACCAGATGGATCATGAGCTGCCCAGCCTGAAACAGTCATTGTGTGGTTTGGAGTAGTTTGAGCCATAAAAATTCCACAATCTAGATATGATATATCAAGCAATAAAAAACACAAATATTTGAGAACACATGCAACTGATTTAGAGGGTGTATGGAGAAAACTTGGAATTAATATGAAATATGAAATTATGGTATCTATTCATAAATAAACCATAGCACACCGACTTCACTGATGGGGGTGGGTCCATAACCACAAACTCATAAAGTCACATTTTTGTGTGTTGCAGATAGTTGGTGGATTCAAATTTAATAATTTCATTTTGGCATCTTTCATGTTTCAACTGGCCAGTAGTATCACAAGGAAATTTATTAGGGGGCTTGGTATAAAAAAAAATATTCAAATCCAATAAAATAATCTTTATTCTTAAAACTTTAAACTTGTTCAAATTTGTGCGCCAATGGTTAATTAAGGCTGACAGATTTTGTTAATAACTGTGTATATATGCAATTTAAGGTTGTACATGATATTAAGTTAGTCCAATGTGTGACATTAATCAAAAGAGGTTGGTTCTCATACATATCAGTCTTACTCAAATTGGTTGGTTTTTCCATGTAGATCTATTTCTACTACTTATACACACAAAAGGAGGAGATATACCCAATTAAAACTTAAAAGGTGATATAGGGGATTTTGTGAAAGATTCCTAGTTGCTATTTTTTTTTTGGATTTCCCAAGGGTTTAATCCCTTTCGAGGCGCGTCGGGCACATGAAGTGGGAACCTCTCTCAACAGGGATTTGAACCTGGATCCGCTATTTTGTAGTGACTAGTTCCTTCTTTTAGACCAATCACCTATTGGTGGACTAGTTGCTATTGTGATTACTGACATATAAGTCTTTTTGCAATACTACCAAATCAATGGTTAGTTTTCCACAACTTTTCATAGTACTTACCTATGAACTTTTGAGTCCAAGAGTCCATATCATTAGCTTAATCTAATGAATAATTTAAGTTATATAGAAAAATTAAAAATATTTTTTAGTAATTAAGGGTATTTCAAATGCAACTCAATTTATTTCTTCATCAAAAGTTTCACAAATACAAAGTTTTTCTTATTATGATGTGTTCAAGAGGTCTTGCTTGACAAATTTAAATCATGGATTCATCGTTCAACATCCATGATCTTACAATATATATGAGAAGAGGCAACAAATATCACATACAAAAGTCTGAATATTTTTTTTTTTAAAAAAAAAAGCAATTTACATAAAAATCTCTACAGTCTCGAAGGTTTTCCAGCAACATCAATAACAAAACGATACTTAACATCGTTTTTTCCAAGTCGATCAAGAGCTTCATTAATTTGACTGGTATTTACGACTTCGATGTCACATGTTATATTGTACTTGCCACATACATTCATCATATCTTGTGTTTCCTTAATACCTCCAATAATGCTTCCTTTAACAGCTCTCTTTCCTATCAATTTTCAAATAATTAATTTCAGTTAGAACATGATTTAGTTATATATATAATTATTTCATGTTAAAAGGATAAATTAAAATCAGAAAAAAGAATATTAATAATTGGAGAGAAATTATTACCAAAGATTAGTGGGAAAGATGGTAGGTCCATGGGCTTTTCTGGTGCACCAACAATCACCAAAGTTCCTTTAACTTTCAATAAGTCTAATGTAGGCCCAAGTGAATGCTGGGCCGATACTGTATCCAAAATAAAGTCCAGAGTCCTCCTCTTCAACTGTCCCAAAATATAAATAATGTGCGTAAAAATAAATATACTAATTGGAAACCAATCAATTTCAAGGATAGCTGTCAAAAATAAAAAAAATTAAAAAGAAGGTTGCCTCATGTGCATATGTTATTTAAGTTGACAATGGGCTTGGCTTCTTTTTCTCAGATCTGGGTCAACATAAGCATATTTTAATTCCCAAAAAAGATTAATCATCTGCAAATATTTCCTGAAAATCTACCATTTGTTCATATCAATTTTCAGACGTACCTCAGGATCATAAAGACTTTGAATAATGAACAACATATATGCAGAAAGAAGCATGCAATTGTGAAACAAAACAAACAAACAAACCTGCATTTGGTCTGCATTAGTACTCAAGATGAAATCATCGGCACCCAAACGGTCCCTAGCTTCCTTCTCTTTAGATGGAGAGGTGCTAATTACAGTAACATGATGTCCAAACGCTTTCCCAAATTTAACTGCAATATGGCCTAAACCTCCAAGACCAACTATACCAATTCTTTTACCTGGTCCTGGTCCAGGTGAATCCAACAAATTATTGTCTTTCAAAGGACTATACACTGTGATCCCTGCACACAACAGAGGAGCTGCTGCATCCATTGCCAAATTCTCCGGCACACGAACAACATACCTTCAACATTAATACGATTCATTAGTCATCTAAAGTATATCTATATATATATATATATATATTCAATTGATGAATTGATTGATTCATTAGTAAATTCTGGGTTACCTATGATCTGCTACAATGAATTCAGAGTAGCCTCCATAAGTAATGCTACCATCCCAGAAAATGCCATTGTAAGTGAACTGAAGTTGATCGCAATAATTCTCCTCACCTTCTTTGCAGTATTCGCAGTTCAAGCACGATGCTGCCAAACATCCAACCCCTGCACGATCCCCCACCTTCAAATTCGTCACATTCCCTCCCACCTTTGTAACAATCCCAGTAATTTCATGCCTGTATGTAGATTAATTAAACCATTTAAAATTAAATGTCTCCAAGTAGTTCGTACATACACGAATAATTAATAAATTAAGACTATGTTATATATAAAGACATTCATTCGTTAATTAGTATACCCAGGAACAACAGGGTACATGGTTATGCCCCAATCATTCTTCACATGATGAATATCAGTGTGACAAATCCCACAGTAGAGGATCTTGATTGTTACATCGTTGATCCCATTTTCTCTGATTATTCAAAAAAAATTAACAATTAATTTACAACGTTGAACATCATAAATATTAATTAAGAGACAACTATTGTACATGAAAAAAATTAAGAAATGAGTTCTTTAATTATTTGATATTTATATATTTATATATATACCTGCGTTTGAAGTTGTAAGGAGTGATTTTCCCGGAGGAGTCTTGTGCAGCCCAGCCCGAAACATTTTGTGTGTGATTTGAGGTTGTTTGAGCCATATCAATAATTTACACACACACAACACACAGTAAAGAGAAAGTTGAAAAGAATTGTAAACCTTTAGTTTTAGCTTTTGAAACGATGAGTGAGGAACCCATTTCATACCATTTGTATTTAAATACTTGGAAAAATGTTATTTTTATGTTTATATTTGTACAGTTCTTGGTATGGCATTGCATGAAGATTCGATCATGAATTAATTTACTAATACATTGATAAAAAATAAAAATAAAATAAAAAAGGTAAAGTTAGTACTTTAAAATACTGTGAAATTTGTCATGGTTTTCCTAATTTCAACGATTCATTTTGAATAGTCAGAGAGCTTGGACGGATTTCTTCCATCAATTCATAATCTTTTCCTGAAAATTTACTACGATCGATGAGGACTTAAAAGTTGAAAATTGAAACAACTGATAATTAATAAAATTTGGTAATTGAAAGTGTTGGAAAGTACGTAAGTGCATCTCTCCAATGGAATGGTAGGGGGCTTGGGGCTCCGGAGCTCTGGGCCTGTCCCTGTCCCTATCCCGAGCCTTGTCTAGTCGTCTCTTATGCTAGCTCTCTGAAATTGATTTAATTCAATTTCTAATTTTTGCTCACTCTCACTTATAATTAAATAAATTTGATAAGTTAGAAAATTCATTTGTGTCTTTGCGGAATTATATTCTACTCTGTTAGTAGATTAAAACGGTATATGGTATGTCCAAATTGGAGTTTGGGTGAATGAGAAATTGATTCTCAAAGATCACCCTTCGAAATGTAAGAAAAAAAAAATAGAAGTTGTTTTATCCCATATTGGAATTGGAAGGAAAAATCTTGAGGTATATATATGATTTGACAATTCAGTGGTATAACCATCTAGCTACTAAAAGTCTATTCCCTCGCGCACAGGGGGGCGTGCAAATCATGAATCGAAATTCATTTCATCTCTTCAAGACTTGTGCGAGCCCGCGACCTACAGACATTAATGTAGTCCAAGTCTCTAGCTTTCGGACTTATCTCCAATTTTTTAATAATTAGAACTTATTAAATGCAAAAAAAAATTTATCTTCAAATATTATTAAATAATTCAACTCAATTTTTTTAATTATTTATTAAAATAATTTAATTTTTCCTATTAAATAAACAAAATTTAATAAAGGACTTAAAGAATCTCACGCACTCCTCTTCTTCTTCACTTAGCCCACATGGGAATGGACCGCGGTCAGGGCTCCCGCGAGCCCCGGCCCGTTCCCTCCCCGTTCCCCACTCCGTCCCCGAGCCCCGTCCACTGGAGACGGACGACCCCACACCCTAAACCCTGAATATTTTTTAATATAGTAGTGTTGTATTTTTTTAAAAAAAATTCAATAAATTAGCCCAATATGAAATTTCCAGCCCAAATATAAGTTACTTTTTTTTTTTATTCTAAACAAGAAATTGAAATTCCTCCAATGAGTAATGTCTATGTTCCATATGAGAGACCAAAGCATAGGATTGAACAAGTGAATATCGAGCATCATTACAAAGTTGAGAGATTCAATTCGGTGATAGAAAGACAATTGCAAGAGTTGAACAACGTTTCAATGAAGTAAACACGGAGTTGTTTATTTGTGTTGCATGCTTAAACCCCATCCAATCACTTTGAAGCTTTTGACAAAGGAAAACTTGTTCGTCTTGCCGAACTTTATCCAAATGACTTCTCTTTTCTTGAGATCTCGGCCCTTCCCAATCAACTTGAAAATAATATTAGGGATGTTCGATCAAGTGATGATTTTTCTAGATTGAAAGGGATTGGTGATCTTGCTAAGAAGATGGTTGCAACTAAAAGACTTGTCGCATTCTCGATGGGTTACAAACTTGTGAAATTGGCGCTTATTCTACTCGTTGTAACTGCATCAGTGAAGAGAGTTTTTTCGGCTATGAAGATAGTAAAGAATCGACTTCGTAACCGATTGGACGATCAATGACTAAATGATAGTTTAGTTGTCTTTATAGAGAAAGATATATTTAGTAGTATTTCAAACGATGCTATCAGGACCCGTTTCAAAAGATGAAAAACCGTTGTGGTCAATTATCAAAGTAAATATGTAGATTTTTTGGGTTCTTTTGGGACTATAATGGAGTATCATATATAGTTAAAATATCTTGTTGGGTTTATTTTTGTCAAACTCCACCTCCCCATTTTTGTATTGCGTCATATATTTTTTCGTGAATAATATAAACTCTATGTTTAACTGTTTGATAGATTTTTTTTTGTATAAGTTTAGCCCCCCTGACCAAAAATCCTGGATCCGCCCCTGCCCACAACCCAACCCCCCGTGGCCTAAGAGTGTGGTCAAGGCATGCTCATGAATTTAAGTGATTTATTATATTAAATTATTCATATTTGTTGTGCATTAAACCTTTTAGATATTAATATATAATGTTATATGATATTATCAATTTATTAGTAAAATATATTAATTAAATTATTTTTTTATATTTTTATAAATTTAGTCAAGATAATTGATCAACTGTACCAGAGGTAGCAAAAATGGGACGGAGAAAGTAACATAATAAGCATGCATTCATCCATGCACAGCTAGTTCTTTTTGACCCGGTAGGATGTGATACAGCCCGTTTCAAACCAGTTGCATATAAAATAGAAGAAGTGTGTTTTTCATAAAAAAAAAAAAAAAAAAATTAGGGCCTATTTGTTTGGTGTTTTGGATAGTAATTTGTGAGAATAGTGGAGGTTTGTGAGAGTAGTAGAGGTTTGTGAAATAATATCGATTTGTGTAATGTTGTTTGTTTGGGTGTTGAGAGCGTGGTTTGAGAAATAAAGTAGTTATAGGATTTTTTGGAAGAGTTATGTTGTAAGTGAAAGATGTGTAAGACTTTATGTCAAATCATGTTTGATGTGACTTTAAGATGTGTAAGATATATGTTACTTTGTGTCAAATCAGAGTAGAGTTTGTATAGGTTTTGTTTAGAGATAAGAAAATTGTTGTTTGTTTGGATTTTGAGAGGGTAGTTTAAGAAAATTGAGAGATGAAAAATTTATTTCAGAAAATAGAAAACATGTTTGTTTGGCATTTCTCAAGCACAATTTTTTTTTTAAAAACGCCAAACAAACAGGCTCTTATGCTTTGGATACAGTTTATATTTTGTACAGATCTGTTTGGCCTTGGAGATTCTTTCTTAAATTAAAACAATTGATGAAAACGATGTTTTAGTAAGATATGAATTTGATCATAAATTTCTTTAGTTTCAACAAATCTTAATAAATCAACTTCAACATATTAGTCTAAGGGCCCTACTGGATAACTGCTTCGCGCGGACATTTCTTAGTCTTTTCTGAAATTTTTCTTGGATTAAGACTTGAGAGACTATTGTAACATCAATAGATCTTTGGGGGTAAAGTTATGGAAACTTCATATAAGATTTTATTTTATTAATTATCAAAAAAAATTCTATTTACAATCGGATCTATCAAATCTATAATTAAATTAAAATTTAAAAATTGCGCTCCATTGACAGCCCTCACTGTATAATTCTCTTTTTAGCTTTAGCACGTCAGCCCATTGGGCCAGATTGTGCTAAGATCGGTGTTATGTTCATTTTAAGCTCAAACCCAAACTACTTTTGGGTTGTTTAGTGTGGGCTTTGATATCTTATTTCAGCCCACTACTGGCTACATTATTGGAGCTTATTCGTAATCTTTGAAAATGAGAGGAATTTGAAACCCAAGTGCTTGCCTCTCGAATTCAGATGAAATTTTAAAAGGAAACGTAAACAAGGTTCTATACGAGCATTTATTATTTCGTGTAAATTAAAAACCCTGTATCAATAAATGATTGGTTTGATAAGTTAGAATATCTATTAGGAGTAGGGATGAAAATCAAAATAAACTAGTTGGGAGTAGGGATGAAAAATCAAACCAAAACACTTGATATTCGACTCGGACTCGTTTGATAAAAATTTGTTTGAGCTCGATCTGTTACACAAATCAAACAAGCTTGAATATTATTTTTTGTTTGATATCTTTTGAAGTTCGACTCGATAATCTAAAAAATAATAATTATATGTAAAAATATCAAGTTACTCGATATTCAACTCGAGTTCGTTCCATAAAATTCATTTGAGTTTGGTTTGATAAGAAACAAAACCAAACTCAAAGGCAAAATTTGAAGATCAATAAAATTCAAACCAAGCTTGAATAATATGTCATTTAGTACTACTCGATTCATTTACACTCCTAGTTGGGAGAAGTTCCACTTCATGTGTTTGACGTATCTCGAAAGAGATTAAACCATTGTGAAACAAAAAAAAAAAACACAAAAACTATGTATTTGTCTTAAATTTTTTTTATTAAATAATTTATTCACAATATTTGTTGATGTTAACATAAATATTTTCAGAAAATTTCCAATATTTGATGACCGAAATATATATACTATAAATAAAATTTTAATCCATAGAAAAAACTGATACACTTTATTGACTATATTGTTTTTAAGAATCTTTTCAAGATATATAAAACCCAAAATATTTACAAGAATCCTTTTATATATGTTATAATCTACCCATGCGAGATTCTACAATATCTCACAGAAATCAAAAAGATTTACAAGTACTCAAATGTTGGACCCTATTTAGTTGTGTTAATTTAAGTAGAAATATTCTGAAAAAAAAAATAGTAGAAATAAGAGAGTGACAAAAACTAATGATATTTTTAGATATGTTATTCTTTTACCAAAATATTGATTATGTAAACAGTAAACATACATGAAAAGATATACTATTCTTTTGGAAAATAAAGTATAAAAATAAAAACATATATTTATAGAGAATGAAAAAAGATTTTCTGCAATGAATACAAACAAAGCCGCAATATTAGGTGATGAAATAAGCTTCTTAGGTTTAAGCGTCCTTTTGCGACTCAAAAGTGAAATTCCTCTAAATATTTAAATAAATGTTTTTATTCATATATAAACAAAATATACAGAGAGTATATTTTAGGAAAAGAGAGAAAATATTATTATGATCGCCGCTGTGACGGCCCAAACCCTATTTTCTTCTCCGATCACCACTCTAAAAAAATCTCTAATTTTTTAATCATCATCGTTAGTTGTATCTATTTACATATATTGTTCCCCACACAAAACACATTCACTTTTCACATTATAAGAATCCATTGCTTGTGTGATTCTTATATTTGATTTTTGGTTTTCGGTTTTGCCCTAGAATGAGTACGGACCTTCACTCTCCTCAATCACCAACATCAGCCGTCGTTTCTAATGGTGGCGTTAACAGCCCTCAGTCTAGGCGGCGTAGCTTATCCTCGCCGTGGGCCTCTGTCGTTCGTGGCGATTTGGAACAAATCTCTTCTCACACCGCAGCCGCAGCTCCGACATCTCCGCCGCCGGAACAGGCTTCCACTCTGGGTAACTCGTTGATTGATAGTTCTGGCTCAGAGGCCCAGCCTGAGAGTTCCGATGTTAACGGAGACGGCAATGCGGGTCGCCCTAGGAGGCCTGCTTGGAACAGGCCGTTAAACGGCGTCGTTGATTCTGGTGGTTCTGTTATGGGTGGGGCTGTTTCCTGGCCTGCACTCTCTGAGTCGACCCGACCCGGTCCGAGATTGTCTACGGATTCTAGCAGACCTGACGGATCAACCTCTTCCTCTCAGGTTAAGATATGAAAGACTGTAATTAGGTTTAGTTTTATTTATTTAACTCACATTCTGTGACTCTATGTTGTTAAATTTCATGTTAATAATGGTAAAAGATTGAATTTTGACTGCAAATGATCTTTTATTGTATATGCTAATGAAGATTGTATACTGTTCCCCTCTTTATGTTACTTAGTATTGAATATTTGTTCTGTACATGTAGAAAATTGTAGTTCTTTCCATGATAATGATCTTACAGTCATATAAAAAACTTTAGTTCTTTCCTCAATGGTGATCTTAGTCTTAGAGTCTGCTTCTTATGAAATTATTGGAATTTATTCTACTGATTTGAAAAGCTCTATTATGTCATCCTTCAGAGATTTTTATTTATCTTTTCTTTTTTGGTTTGATAGGCTCCTATAATATCTCAACCACCTCAGAGACATACTAATAGTAATGCCCATGTTAATTCCACTGCAAACGGTACAACGCCTACCAGACCAAGATCAAGGAATCGTGGTGGAGGTGGAGGTGGAGGTGGTGGTGGAGGAGGCGGCTCCTCAGGAAATGGACCACCTCAAAATACCTTTATTCGACCCTCTGCATCACCGCCTCCATTTCCCATTTACGAACTACCTTATGGGATGGTTCCTACTATGATTGAGACCCCTGTGAGAGGCTCAAGACCGGTTGGAGGACCTGGGGGTTCTCAATCAAACACGAGCAATGATCATTCTTCTCAGAGGAATACTTCAAGAAGGGGTAATTATGGGCCCCGACCTCGTGGGGATGGACCTTACCACAATAATCATGGAGGCAGGCGTGATCAAGATCGTAGAGAGGTTCATCTTCCTCAATATATGCCTCCTCCTATAGGATTTTTGCCACCACCATTGCCTCCTGGTGCTGGGCCTTTTATGATGCCCCCACCAATGAGAGGATTTACAGGCCAAATGGGGTTTGGTAAGTATACTGAAATATTAATTTGCTTAAAAATTACTACATTCTAACATATATGTTGGATCTTTCAGATATGGCATCTCCTTTTATGTATGTACCAACAATGTCTCCGGAATCCTTTAGGCCGATGCCTATTGTTCCTCCGGTGCCATCTATGCCATTTCCTCTTGCGAATGAGAATACTTTAGCCAATATGATTGTTAAGCAAATAGACTATTACTTCAGGTAATGTTAGTGTTATTTCTGATGAAATAACTTGTGTTACTTCTTATGTTTTGATTTTGCTACGCCCCTCGAAGATGTTGTATCTGAAGCAAGTATTTATCATGTACCAGTGATGAAAATTTGGTGAAAGATAACTATTTGAGGTCAAACATTGATGATCATGGCTGGGTGCCTATTTCTTTAATTGCCTCCTTTCGGCGGGTAAGTAGTTGGATTTGTGTTTGCATGTTTTATAAGATTTAACTTCTGTTTCATCTAATAAATTGTGAAGATAGTTGTGCGCTAATGATGGATACATATTCTTTTTACTTACCAAAGTCTTTTATGTCAAGTGAAATTAAGAACACAGTTAACTACTTAAAAATTGCCAAGCTTTCATAAATACATCTGAGTGTAATTATGTGAATATTATTTGAGACAGCCATGATACTGGAATTAGATTTACTTAAATACATCATCTTATACTCTGTTTATATCATGCAGTGGCATATTTGTCCACTAATTCTACTTGAAACTCTGGTCCGAGGCTTCCGTTTGAATCATTTAATCGTTTAACCCTGCATGCAGTTTTTGGTTATTTGAATTGTTGTGCTCTTTTTGTATCACTACTTTGTTATATCACAGTGCAGCTTGTGTTAAGCATGATAATATTTTTTGTTTAGCATATCTGAGTTCAAGGTATCTCTCCTGTAGCTATTTCAAATTGAGTTCAGCATCTACAGCTCTTTTTGCTATTTTGGTTGAAATCACTTAAAGAAGCCATTGAAGTTTCTGCACCTTTCTCTTCGGCTGATTGTTCTACCAATACTTGAAAGCAATTTATAAGCAATCTCAGTGAATGTATCTTGGATGCCTAGTGCACTTGTAAATCCCCTGTACGCGTGAATTGAATCTAAATGACCATGTGTTAACTCTTTGATTAACCTTAGCGTTTGGAAAAAGGAATTGTGGAGCTAAATGTTAGATTTTCTATTATGGTGCTAACTGGTTTGCTTCTACTCTGTGTGATTCATTTGTACTAGTGATATCCAATGCACAGATCAAAGTTGTTTTGCGCTCCTTTTTCAGGTTCAGCTTTTGACAAGTGATGTTTCAGTGATTTTGGAAGCTTTGAGAAATTCCACCATTGTCGAAGTACAGGTTCGTTTTTGTAACTGAACTTAGTTTTATTTGAAAGACAACTGATCACCAATATGTCATAATTAGTTCAATCTACCAAAGTGTGCTTCACGAAATTGTCATGTTCTTACTGGCTGTTTCCTAGATTTATCTTGTTATTTTAAGTTTCATGCTCTCGTATATTCATATCAATTTGTTCCTCCTAAATTTGCAGGATGACAAGGTGAGGAGACGTAATGATTGGCACAGATGGCTACCATCTTCTGCCCGGCTTAACAATGATGCTGGCCCTAGTTCAGCACCTGAAAATGTGGTGGCCACTTCTTTACAGAATGTTTCCCTAAATGATCCTCCCATGACTAATGCAAATGGCAATATGGATGCAAGGGAAGGTCACACTGAGGAGTTGACTGGCCAGTCAAGGTCGGATAATGGAGATGATACTGCAGAAGTAGGCCGTTGGGTTATAGTATGAAATATATTCTGTGAAGGATGTTTTGCCTACTCAGTGAAGGTTGGTAGTTGCCTTAGAGTTTACATATTAAATAATGCCCAATTTGCCTGTGTTTCTCTCAACAGTCCCGTGTTATGTTTCAGGAAGCAACTGATCAAACAAGAAAACGGGAGTACGCCAAGGGAGAAAGAACACTCTAGAGCTGACCTATATTATTTTTGTACTAATGGTTTGGTACTTGGTTTTTTGGGAAGCATCTGGGAAGAAACATTTATGAAACGAGAGTGAACTCAGCTCGATTCTGTGTTAGTGCCTCTTGAATACCATTATGTTATGCCCACTGATTTTTGAATGGTTTTTCTATTTATCTTTTTGGGTTGTTCGATTTTGCTTCATATACATTGACATAACATAATATACATTTAAAGTCTAACTTTACCGCCTGTGTAAGATGATTGCTTTGTTATGAAGATTTGGGCATATACGATATTCATGCTTTGCTTTTGTTTGCTTTCATTGTGCTTAAATTGATCTCATTGCTATATCTTCTTCAACATGGTTTAGTTAACTTGTTTAGATTGGGATTCTTAATTCCTTCCTTTTGAGGCCGTCAATCACATGGAACCACTTTCAATACGGATTTGAACTTTGATGGTTTTGATTTGTTATGTTGTAGGAATTAGTACCTTTCATTAGATCAGGGATTCAGATTTCGATTATTTGATATGTCACATCGTGGAGATTAGTCTCTTCCATTAGATCAATCTCCTATCCATTTTATTGAACTAGGTAAATTTGAATTGATTTCAATATTACTATAAATAACGATAAAATAAAATTATGATAACAATTAGTATAGCAATAAATAATAATCGCCTTTGATTTATGGTGGAGAATATTTGTGGGCCTTGTGATGGGATATTCCCATTTTGACTTTTGTACAATGTTTCAGTAAAGTTTAATTATCAAAAAAGAAAAAAAAATATCCAGAACACCCCCATCAAAATTCCCAACCCTCCTCACATTTCATCGTTTATGGACCCAGTTTGTTTGAACACTTATTACATTTTTTTTCTGTCATAAAATAATTGTTTTTTCTTTATGTGACCATGCTTAAACATTTTAAGATATTCCATCACAGATATGTCTTTATACTTTGTTTGAAAGATAATCAAATTTGTTTTGATACGAAGAATGAGAAAATCCAAAATGACTTGGATCTCAAATATGGTTTCTTGTCAAAAAGAAATTAGGGATAAATTGGTAAAGTTATGCATCAAATCAAATCAAATTGAGTGGGAGTGGATTGGATTGGAATGATTTTTATACCAAATTTAAAGTTAAAATAGAGTTATTAAATTTTCGATCAACTAACGAAGGAATTAAAATTTAAGATAATACCAGGACAGGACAGGAGTACTATTCATTGATAGAAATCCCATTCAAATCTGAATTAATTCAATTTCAGAAGTAGATCTTAGAGAAAACTGAAAAAGCAAACCAATGTAAATGTAAAAAGAAAGAAAGAAAACTTTCTTTTTCTTTGATTTCACCTTCCCAAATAAAAATCATCATCAAACCCAAACCCAAACCCAAACCCAAACCCAAACCCAAAGCCAAAGCCAATGGTCATGGATGAAGAAGTTTGGAAAGACCTCACTCTCTCTTCTCGCCTCCACCCACCCACCCCAGAAGGCGATCTTGATTTAAGGATCGTTCCATCACAACCAGAGAAAAATACACCATATTTAATTCCTCCTGATTTAACATCTACTAATAATAGCCGCCTCTGTCGGCCTTGTTCAGCTGGTAGAAGAAGAGCTACTTCCTCCCCCACCATTGATGAAAATGTCACTGACCGTAAAAGAAAAAGACTCATGAAGAATAGAGAGTCAGCTGCCCGGTCTAGAGCTAGAAAACAGGTTTAATTTCTTTATTTATTTATTTTTCTTTTCTTTTCTTTTATTCTTTGATGTATGTTGCAATTTTTGTTTCTTGTTTGAATTGAACAGGCTTACACATATGAGTTGGAGTCTGAGATTGCACATTTGCTGGAAGAAAATGCTAAGCTTAGAAAGCAAGTAGAAAAGGTAGGTATGTATGTATGTATGTATGTACCATACCCACCCACTTTAATTAGATATGTACAAGTGAAGTAATAAATACACTTGTTATGTTTTTTGGTCGGTGAGTTTTACCAAATTTGTTATATGGGTCAAAATATTATTACTCCATTATCCATGTTTTTATTCTTTTTCTTGGTTGAGGAGGTTAGGTTCTACTTCTAGTTCTAACTAATTTTATTTTCATCCATATGCAGTTTTCTCTTGCAGCACCTGGTCTTGATGAAGGCCCAAATACAAAGAAGCTCCACAGAACTTTATCAAACCCATTTTAATGAAAATTTTAATTTATGTACTAATCTAGTAATGTTTTGTAAATCAATGATCTCAAGCTAGCATACATGAGAATATTGTTATGAAAAATTAAAAAAATAAAAAAAAAAGAGAAAGAGAATATTGTTAATTATGAATGTCTATATATATATATATTATCTACTGTACCGTAGTTGTCTCTCCTCTTTTTGTTATAACTTTTTCAGAGTAGAAAGAGCTATTATGGGCAATTTTGTTAGCTTTTCAAAGCATCTTTTTACATTGTCCTATCCTATGTGCATTTTGTGGGTTTATAAGGTTTTGAACTAGTGTTGTTACTTTTGTTTGCCTTTTCTAAATCAAACAAAATAATTATTAGTACTATTATGATAAGATAAATAAAGGAAAGTAGGACGTAGACCTTTGAGGAATAAAAACTCGACAAGTTTTGCTTTTCTAGTGTTTGTGTAGATTAAAATAAAAATTGCATTTTCAAGTGAGGTGATGGGACACTGTGTTTGGCTATTAACGGCACCACTTTCATTTCGTTTCTTTAGTCCATTTATTAATCATTTTGACTATTCAATTTTGTCCAATTCAGTGGGAACAAATTATTATTTACTTCTTCTTTTTCTTTTTTGGCAAAATACACTATACTCTTAAACTAGGGGGAAATGCAGTAAACTCGTCCGTGTGCTCTACAGATCTCAACAATACTACTACTTTTCATGTTTATTGCATAAAAATCATTATACAATAACAAATTCCGCATAAAATGCTCTATATGAATAAGGAAATTAATTATGTTCAAATATTTTATAATTTTGAGGGTTACGTGGGGATTTTAAAAAATTATAAAAGATATGTAATTTCATGCAAGTTCACATAGTATCAAGTTCACACTTGACTTCTGAACGTATAATTGTAAATAAAGAATGATTAATGAAGAATTAGCAACAATGAAGAAGATAAGTTGAACAGGAAAAGCAGTAAATTGAATTGATATGAAATCTGGAAATTACAATGAATGAAAAGAAAAATGGCGTAAAGAAAAAGAGCAAAAGAGTTCCCTTATATAACCAACTATAAATAATAGGGTAAAATATTTTACAAACTTCATCATTGTTCATCAATTTTAATCGAATATTTCATCGATTTCACATTTTTATTTTATCGATTTCACCCGTCTTTCATTCATTATTTAATTTGTTAATTCACGTAAAAATTTCATGAAAATTTGAGGTTATACATATCTTGATATTTTTATGTGTTGCTTGTCTAGCCAAAGAAAGAATATTCGCTCATCTAAAACATAAGAATTTTTTGTATATTCAGAGATAAGGTGCAATTTTATTTAAATTGTTTCTTTATTTTAATTTGGCACAAGATGAAGATATTCCACCACACCATACATTCAAATTAAGATTTTTTTTCCTAATAAAATTTTTTCCTCAAAATTCAAAAGTAATTTGGTGCTTCTGCAGTAGTTTTAAATTTGCTTCTACTCTTCGATTAATTTTTCAATAATTTTCAAAGAGTAATTATTAATATTTGCATTGAATAATGTAATATATAAGGTATACGTTTAACTTCAGAAAAAACAAAGACAAATATAATTTACCATATTTGTATTCAATACTTGATGCATAACAATTTCAGATTGAATTTGGCTAAGTGGGGGAGGGTGGTTTTAAATTTGCTTCTACACTTTTCAAAAAGTAATTTATAAATATTTGCCCTGAATTATGTAATATAGTATATGTTTAACTTAAGATAAAATAAAGATAAATATAATTGACCTGATTTTGTATTCGATATATGGTGCATAAACAATTTTAAATTGAATTTGGCAAAGAAGATATAGGGCCTGTTTGTTTGGCCTTTTGGAGAGTAGTTTGGGAAAGTGGTAGAGGTTTGAGAAATAATCTCGATTTGCGTAATGTTGTTTATTTGGGTTTTGGGAGAGTTGTTTGGGAAAAAAAGTAGGTGTAGATTTTTTTTGTAGGTTTGAATTAGTTAATTAGGTGTAAAAATAGTGTAAGACTTTATATCACATCAGTTAGTTATATATAATTAATTAATTGATGTATATATTATATGTAATATATGTGATAAATAATATTTTATAATTAGTTATTTGTGTTTTCTAAAATAATAAAAAATAAAGTAGATTAATTTTTATTTTGTTGGTTTTTTTTAAAAAAATATTGTAATAAATTTCTTTTAATCATTTTATTTCACCGACGAATTCATTCAAATGACATATTAAATATGCTAAAAATTACAAAATATTCTTAAAATATTAACCTAATAGTTATTACACAATATCGAGATTAATCTACATATGAAAATAACATATTAAGTTGTCTTCATATTGTTGCGCAGAATAAAAATTAACGGTAATTTTACAATTAATGTCACTAAAATCTCTTAATTAATTTATTAATTAATTGTGGGATTGGGAAATTATCATAATTAGTAATCTATTGGTATTGACTAGAAGTAGTAGTAGTATATTTTTTTACTCTTATCTCTCTTATAAGAGTAGTATGACATAGAAGCGAATATTCAGTAAATTGAAATAATTATTTCCCATAAAAATACCGACAAACTCATATTTAAGTTTTGTTGAAAACAAAAAATGCTCTACGAACTACAATACCTCAAAAAAGACTTAAAGCCAAATTTATGATTTAAAAACCCTTTTGGAGAAAAGGGGAGTCTTTTTTTTTAATGAGTGAAGTAATTAGTAGTCATAAAGTAATGCATTAATAATCATACATAGTAGTCTAATTTAATTGTGCATTAATTAATTATTATGAAAGTTACTCCTATTCCAGCCACCAAGGCGGCGAGTGGAGTGGGGAGCACACGTCCAGTCGCAATTTTGGACTTAGTTTCGCAAAAAGTCAGGCTATAGAAATAGATTA
This sequence comes from Penstemon eatonii, assembly GCA_038501285.1. Taxonomy (NCBI): domain Eukaryota; kingdom Viridiplantae; phylum Streptophyta; class Magnoliopsida; order Lamiales; family Plantaginaceae; genus Penstemon; species Penstemon eatonii. The sequence continues at coordinate 78,310,105 of CM076710.1, forward strand.
GAAATAGAAATAGAGTAGAAATAGAGAGAGAATAGCCTGAGAGAGAGATAGAGTAGAAGAGTAGGGTTTTTTTTAGAAAAATTCGGCCATTTCTGAAACCTATTTCTGAAAAAAAAATTACTGTAGTTAATTAATTGGAAAAGTGATTGGGTTATTTGTTTGGCCTTTCCGAAAACCGAATTTTTTTCCGGAAAAGCAAGACAAACAGGCCCATAGATATTCGACCACATAGTACGATTCAAATAAGATTCAGTGTTTTCTCAAAAGTAGTAGCTTGTTAGTCAAATTAGATTCAATTGTTTCAAATAAGTAATAACTTGTTTGGTTGATTGAAAAGTGAAAGAAAATGTATTTTTTATTTTTCCATTTGATGTTTGGTTAGTTGGAAATAAAGTTACAAATTTTCCTTATTTTTCTATCAATTTGATATAAAATTCATGTCAAAGTATATATACAATTTGATGGGAAAAGAGCCCTTTTGTCTTCACACACACACAAAAAAAAAACTTAAATTGTTCACACTTTTAAATTTAGTAAAGTATAAATAGATTATTTAACTCAAGAAAATTAGGGCATGCTTGTTTGACATTTTTCAATATTATTTCGTATTTGGAAAAAAGAAACAAACATTTTTTCTACTTTTTGAAATAAATTTATATTCTCTCAATTTTCTCAAACTAAACCAAACAAACAACAATATTTTTTATATCTAAAAAAAATACCTACACAAACTCTACATTGATTTGACATAAAGTAAAATCATATTTTACACAATATATCTCATATATAAAATATGATTTGATTGAAAGTCTTACACCTACAACTTAATACTTAAAATTAAAAACTTACACCTACTTTATTTCTCAATTCACTCTCTCAAAAATCCAAACAAACAACATTACGCAAATAAAAATTATTTTGTAAATCTCCACTACTCTCTCAAATTACTCTCACAAGCACTAAACAAATACGACCATAGTGATTTATGCAGTCAATAATCCTAAATGGTCGGTCCAAGGGAAATTAACAGTAGTACTTAAATCTCTTATTAGCTGTATGTTTGTCTACTAGTATTTTGTTTCAATATGAAAATAGTTTATGAGGGAGAATTTAAAATCATGGCCATGCGTGTACGTATCTCGATATATGCAACGGGTACAGCAATATTGGCTGTCTTTCTATTTTAACTTTTTATAATTAAAATGTATTATAACTTGAAAAACAGAATAGTGTTTAGTGTTTACAATTAAAATTGGTCACAAAAGATTGGTTCCAGTGTTGGGTTTAGTTTTATCGAATCGTGAAATTAGGTGAATACCTGTTCAAAAATAATGTGTGGACCTAAGTCTCGTGAATTCACTCATGCACAGACGATCAAACGTGTTGGGACATTCTTACTTAGACCTGGTCTAGGAGATTTTCCTAGACCTTGTGGTTGAAAAATACTCCACATCATCATTGTGAGAGCACCACATCATCACAATTAATGATGTGGAGTACTTTTCAACCACAAGGTCTAGGAAAATCTCCTAGACCAGGTCTAAGTAAGAATTTTCCGTATTATTATACATACGACTATGCCCTTCAAATCTCATGAAATTCATCTCAACCACATTATCTTGAAATGACTATTTATTTTTCATAAAAACCCCTCATGTCACACGCGCGATTAGACACATTAATTACTCTGCAACTACTTCCTCATAACTCGAAGTAATATGTCTTAATATGTATTTCATTTAACTTAGACATTATTATTCGAATTGATTTAGGAGTCTTTGCATTGAAATGTTGACCTTGTCTCTTGAAACATTGACTATTGGACTGATACACCTTGATTTTTGACATAAACATGGACATTAAATTTGAGCAGTCTAATTAAATGCAGACATTCTTTGTTACGACATTTCTAATTCCAATATAAAAGATCTATGTTTTCAAACAAATTTTGACTTCTCTTACTTCTCATGCTTTAAGTTAAGCTAGCCATGCATTATGAAAATCAGTTTTAACTATATATATTTTATATTGATCTTTTTAGTTTTTATTGATTTTTTTTTGTTTATCAAACAAACGCGTCGCAATTGCAGTATGAGTAATTATGTGTTGGTAGAGTAGCACCAACCTAAATAAATTTTGTTTTACAAAATGTGACACACATGGAGCATATATATATATTGCCATTTAACTTTTTGAAATATTATGACATGGTTGAATTTTGGTTAGATCAGGCGAGGGGTTTGTTTGTGCTCTAGGTGAAATACTCGATCGACAATGGGCACCTCGCTAGCTCTATTGTTTTTTACCCGCTCCCGAGTTTAGATAATCACCTCAACTTATAATTATGAAAAAAGACTTTCTATGACTGAATTTACTATAAACAAATTAATAATGCTAAGTGTAATTGCGTGACAAATACAAATTTCTCTCATCACGTCAACTCGTACCAAACGAGTTCAGAAAATAAGCCACAGACCCTACGCATGCATGCATTTATTAGCTACTAGCTCTTGATTATTTTTGTTTTAAACGTGTATATGAATCATAAAATTGTCAAATCATATCATATGGTACTTTTCTCATGATTTCATATATTCGACATCTTTCAACCATTGCTCGAACCATATATTTAATGATAGGTGTCATATATAGGTGGTATATAAATAATTAATATTCAACTTAGTATATTAATGTTTTGATATTTTTCTTTTGAATGAATTATTAATGTTTAAAATTTGATATTTAATTAAATGAATTTGATATTTTGACCTAAATAAGTAGAGTGAAATGCAAAAACACCCTCTTAATTATTTCTAACTGATAAAAAATGTCTTGTGTTATTTTTATCATCAATGCGTTTACCTTCCTCAGACTGCAATGTGTTTTAAGCGTAACTACGAGTATTTTTCATGACTTGATGGGAAATGGACAAATATATTCCTTGTATGTTTATTTTTTTGGATTAAACATAAAAACTCGATTATTCACTTACCAAAAATAATACCCCATGTAAACTTAAAAATTTGACAATAATACTCCTTGTAAATTAAAAAATTAGCAATAATCCGCTCCCTGTGATCAACTCTTAATTTTTGAGTTAGTGTAGTGAGCTAATAAAATGACAACATGAGTTTTTATTGCTAATAAACTATTAACACAAGGAATTTTTTGTTATAAAAATAACATATATGATTTTTGCTAACTAAAACTAACATAGGGATAATTTTGTAATTTGCTCCAAAATTTAATTACTTGAATGTAATCGAGTACAGTACGAATATGAAGTATCACACAATATCGATGTATAAATAAATTCACATAACTTGCAATCGAGTTCATGTGTGTCATGTTATAATTAGTACCAATTAAGTTAACCTTAAAATAATCGCAAAGGATTTTCGATCTCATCCATATTTTAATGTATCAAATTAATTATTGTGCAATTATATATGATTATTTTTACCCATCTTCTTCATTGTGTCCATCCAAATTTAACTAATTTGTTTTTTTATCCATCTTATTCACCATTTCTGTTTCGAACATAATTAAACAAGTGATTTTCATTGTTATAAGCACAATTATTGCGTTATGTTGTTTTGTTTCAAACCTTAAAGGCACACATCTGAATGAACTTTAAGATTTTACATTTGCTGATTTCTTTAAATAACATCAATTAATTTATACAGTAAAATTTTAATGAGAAATGGGGATTTTAATATAAAACACCAATTCGCATTCAGATACTTATTAATTCATATTCTAAATTTTTATTCAAGAAGGAGGAATTTTAATTGAAATAATATTTGTAGTAAGTTACACAATAAGATATTTGAATATACGGCTCAAGATAGAAGTTTCAAGTATCTCTAATTTATGATGTTTTAATTGCAACATACGACAAGATGAATGATTCTTAAAGTTTTCATAGATATGTGATAAGATTATTAGGAAAGAAATGGAGATGAAGACGTGAGTTGGTTTAAAAATAAAAATCATGCGTAATGCAAAATAAATGCGACTGATATGCTTAGATTGTCTCCAAGAGATAATGTATAACTCAAATTATAAGCAAAAATATGAGTTTTGGTAAAAAGTTAAGCTCCAAGAAAGCTCTTATATTTTAAGATCCACAAAAAATTATAAGTTTGGCCTCTTAAATATAAGAGGCCAAAGTTAAATTTTAAAAGTTCTTTTTTTTTTTTCGAAAGCAATTTTAAAAGTCTTCTTGCATTGAAAATACAAAACTTTTGAACTTTTGTATTTTTCCCATAGAAAATTAGTACTTCATATTATTTTTTTAAATAATATTATTTTAATTCTATGTTACTTTTACGAAATATTTAATTTAAATTCATAGAACACGATAATTTAAATTAAATTATTAATACCTTATTATTATATTAAATAAATAAATATTATATATATATATATGAATTATAAATAAAAATACTTTATTCAATATTATTTAGATGTTAGAGTGAAATGGTGTTGTTGTTTAAAAGTAGAATCTTAAAATATAAATTAGTTGTTGAAGTGCAGAGTAAAATGTGGGAATGTATAATACTGTTCACCCCTTAAAATTTAATATAAGAGGTCATAATTTAAGAGGATGTTGGAGATGGCTTAGGAATCAGATCTAGTTTTTTTCTTCGTTTTCAACATCTGATACATTTTGCAGTTTTGAAATTGCAGAAAAAGCAGAGTTTTTTTCCTCTATAGCCTATTACACAAAAGTATTTCCCAAAATGACTCAAACTGAAAAGTATTTTCCTGAATGTACCTTTTAGTTAAAATCGATTCTTATTAATTAGATTAATTAGCAACTAATTACTCCAAAATGTCAAAACTAAAAAGTATTTTCCTGAATGTACCTTTTAGTTTGGTTTTCAACTAATT